>JBBLMP010000044.1:0-32704 GCA_038429875.1 Poecile montanus
CCTCCTCAATCCCATTTTCCCCCATTTTTCCCCATTTTCCCCAATTTTAACCCATTTTCCCCATTTTTCCCCATTTTTCCTAATTTTTCCCCATTTTTCCCATTTTTTTCCCAATTTTTCCCCAAATTCCCTCCCCATTTTCCCAACTCCTCTTCCTCCTTCTCTTCCTCTTCCTCCAAATCCCCATTTTTCCCAATTTTTCCCAATTTTTCTCAATTTTTCCCCCGATTTTTCCCCATTTTTCCCCAAATTCCCTCCCCATTTTCCCAACTCTTCCTCCTCCTCTTCCTCCTCCATCCATTTTTTTCCCATTTTTCCCAATTTTTCCCAATTTTTCTCATTTTTCCCCAATTTTTCATTTTTCCCCATTTTTCCCCATTTTTCCCCATTTTTCCCCATTTTCCCCCAAATTCCCTCTCCATTTTCCCAACTCTTCCTCCTCCTCCTCCTCTTCCTCCTCCCCATCCCCATTTTTCCCAATTTTTTCCCTTTTTCTCCAAATTTTTCCCCTTTTTTCCCCAATTTTTCCCCATTTTTCCCCAAATTCCCTCCCCATTTTCCCACCTCCTCTTCCTCCTCCTCCTCCTCCTCTTTTATCCCCGATTTTTCCTTTTCCTTCCTCGTTTTCCCCGACCCCTCCTCATCCTCCCCGTTTTTCCCAAATTTCCCTTTTTTTCCACCCGTTTTCGTGTCCTTCATCCCAACTTCTCTTCTTCCTTCTCTTCCTCTTCCTCCATCTCATTTTTCCCCCATTTTTCCCCAATTTTTCCCCAAATTCCCTCCCCATTTTCCCAACTCTTCCTCCTCCTCTTCCTCCTCCATCCATTTTTCCCCCATTTTTCCCCAATTTTTCTCATTTTTTCCCCATTTTTCCCCGATTTTTCCCCATTTTCCCCCAAATTCCCTCCCCATTTTCCCAACTCTTTCTCCTCCTCCTCCTCTTCCTCCTCCCCATTCCCATTTTTCCCAATTTTTTCCCAATTTTTCCCCAATTTTTCCCCATTTTCCCCCAAATTCTCCCCCCATTTTCCCACCTCCTCCTCCTCCTCCTCCTCTTTTATCCCCAATTTTCCTTTTCCTTCCTCGTTTTCCTGACCCCTCCTCATCCTCCCCGTCCCATTTTTCCCAAATTTCCTGATTTTTACCCCGTTTTCGTGTCCTTCATCCCAAATCTTCTTCCTCTTCCTCCTCCTCTTCCTCTTCCTCCTCCATCCCCAATTTTCCCCATTTTTTTCCAATTTTTTCCCAATTTTTCCGAATTTTTTCTCATTTTTTTCCCAATTTTTCCCATTTTTTCCCCATTTCCCCCCAAATTCCCTCCCCATTTTCCCAACTTTTCCTCCTCCTCTTCATCCCTCCCCATTTTCCCCCCATTTTTCCCAATTTTTCCCCAAATTTTCCCCTCATTTTATCCCAATTTCCCCCATTTTTCCCAATTCTCCCCAAATTCCCTCCCCATTTTCCCAACTCTTCCTCCTCCTCTTCCTCCTCCATCCCATTTTTCCCCATTTTTCCCCATTTTTCCCCATTTTCCCAATTTTTCCCCATTTTTCCCCATTTTTCCCCATTTTTCCCCATTTTTCCCAATTTTCCCCCAAATTCCCTCTAAATTTTCCCAACTCTTCCTCCTCCTCCTTCTCCTCTTCCTCCTCATCCCATTTTTCCCAATTTTTCCCCAATTTTCCCAATTTTTCTCATTTTTCCCAATTTTTCCCATTTTTTCCCCATTTTTCCCCATTTTTCCCCAAATTCCCTCCCCATTTTCCCAACTCTTCCTCCTCCTCTTCCTCCTCCATCCATTTTTCCCCATTTTTCCCAATTTTTCCCAATTTTTCTCATTTTTTCCCCATTTTTCCCCAATTTTTCCCCATTTTCCCCCAAATTCCCTCTCCATTTTCCCAACTCCTCTTCCTCCTTCTCTTCCTCTTCCTCCCAATCCCCATTTTTCCCAATTTTTCCCCATTTCCCCCCATTTTTCTCATTTTTTTCCCATTTTTTTCCCAATTCTCCCCATATTTCTCCATTTTTCCCATTTTTTCCCCATTTTTCCCCATTTTTCCCCATTTTTCCCCAAATTCCCTCTCCATTTTCCCAACTCCTCTTCCTCCTCCTTCTCCTCTTCCTCCTCATCCCATTTTTCCCCATTTTTCCCAATTTTTCCCAATTTTTCTCATTTTTTTCCAATTTTTCCCCATTTTTCCACAAATTTCCTCCCCATTTTCCCAAGTCCTCATCATCTTCCTCCTCCTCCTCCTCTTTTATCCCCGATTTTCCCTTTTCCTTCCTCGTCCTCCCCGGTTTTCCCAAATTTCCCTTTTTTTCCACCCGTTTTCGTGTCCTTCATCCCAACTTCTCTTCTTCCTTCTCTTCCTCTTCCTCCGTCTCATTTTTCCCCCCATTTTTCCCCATTTCCTGTCAAATTCCCTCCCCATTTTCCCAACTCTTCCTCCTCCTCTTCCTCCTCCATCCATTTTTCCCCATTTTCCCCAATTTTTCTCATTTTTCCCCAATTTTTCTCATTTTTCCCCGATTTTTCCCCATTTTTCCCCAAATTCCCTCCCCATTTTCCCAACTCTTCCTCCTCCTCTTCCTCCCCATCCCATTTTCCCCATTTTTCCCCATTTTCCCAATTTTTCCCCATTTTTCTCCATTTTTCTCCATTTTTCCCATTTTTTCCCAATTTTTCCCCATTTTCCCCCAAATTCCCTCTCCATTTTCCCAACTCTTCCTCCTCCTCCTCCTCTTCCTCTTCCCCATCCCCATTTTTCTCATTTTTTCCCAATTTTTCCCCATTTTCCCCAAATTCCCTCCCCATTTTCCCACCTCCTCCTCCTCCTCCTCCTCCTCTTTTATCCCCAATTTTTCCTTTTCCTTCCTCGTTTTCCCGACCCCTCCTCATCCTCCCCGTTTTTCCCAAATTTCCCTTTTTTCCACCCATTTTCGTGTCCTTCATCCCAACTTCTCTTCTTCCTTCTCTTCCTCTTCCTCCATCTCATTTTCCCCCAATTTTTTCTCCCAATTTTTTCCCTTTTCCCCCCATTTTTGTGCCCATTTTCCCAATTCCTCTTCCTCCCCTTCCCATTTTTCCCAATTTTCTCCCATTTTCCCCCATTTTTCCCAATTTTCCCCCATTTTTCCCAATTTTTCTCAATTTTTCCCATTTTTCCCCATTTTTTCCCTTTTTCACAATTTTCCCCCCATTTTTTCCCATTTTTTCCCCAATTTTTCCCCAATTTTCCCCATTTTCCCCAATTTTCCCCATTTTTCCCCCAATTTTTCCCAATTTTTCCCCCAAATTCCCTCCCCATTTTCCCAACTCTTCCTCCTCCTCTTCCTCCTCCATCCCATTTTTCCCCATTTTTCCCAATTTTTCCCCATTTTTCTCATTTTTTTCCAATTTTTCCCCATTTTTCCACAAATTTCCTCCCCATTTTCCCAAGTCCTCATCATCTTTCTCCTCCTCCTCCTCCTCCTCCTCCTCCTCCTCTTTTATCCCCGATTTTCCCTTTTCCTTCCTCCTCCTCCCCGGTTTTCCCAAATTCCCTTTTTTCCCACCCGTTTTCGTGTCCTTCATCCCAACTTCTCTTCCTCCTTCTCTTCCTCTTCCTCCATCTCATTTCTCCCCCATTTTTCCCCATTTCCCCTCAAATTCCCTCCCCATTTTCCCAACTCTTCCTCCTCCTCTTCCTCCTCCATCCATTTTTCCCAATTTTTCCCCATTTTTCCCAATTTTTCTCATTTTTCCCCAATTTTTCCTGATTTTTCCCAATTTTTCCCCAAATTCCCTCCCAATTTCCCCAACTCTTCCTCCTCCTCTTCCTCCTCAATCCCATTTTTCGCCATTTTCCCCCATTTTTCCTCAGTTTTCCCCATTTTTCCCCCATTTTTCCCCAAATTCCCTCCCTATTTTCCCAACTCCTCTTCCTCCTTCTCTTCCTCTTCCTCCCAATCCCCATTTTTCCCAATTTTTCCCCATTTCCCCCCATTTTTCTCATTTTTTTCCCATTTTTTCCCAATTCTCCCCATATTTCTCCATTTTTCCCATTTTTTTCCCATTTTTTCCCCATTTTTTCCCCATTTTTCCCCAAATTCCCTCCCCATTTTCCCAACTCTTCCTCCTCCTCTTCCTCCTCCATCCATTTTCCCCATTTTTCCCCAATTTTTCTCATTTTCCCCATTTTTCCCCATTTTTTCCCAATTTTCCCCCATTTCTCCCATTTTTTCCCCATTTTTCCCCATTTTCCCCCAAATTCCCTCCCCATTTTCCCAACTCTTCCTCCTCCTCCTCCTCCTCTTCCTCCTCATCCCATTTTTCCCAATTTTTCCCCATTTTTCCCAATTTTTCTCATTTTTCCCCAATTTTTCCCCATTTTTCCCCAAATTCCCTCCCCATTTTCCCAACTCTTCCTCCTCCTCCTCCTCCATTCCCAATTTTCCCCAATTTTTCCCCAATTTTCTCCCATTTTTTCCCCATTTTTCCCCAAATTGCCTCCCCTTTTTCCCAACTCCTCCTCCTCCTCCTCCTCCTCTTCCTCCATCCCCATTTTTCCCCATTTTCCCCCAATTTTTCTCATTTTTTTCTCATTTTTTCCCAATTTTTCCCCATTTTCCCCCAAATTCCCTCCCCATTTTCCCAACTCTTCCTCCTCCTCTTCCTCCTCCATCCCATTTTTCCCCATTTTTCCCCATTTTTCCCCATTTTTCCCCCATTTTTCTCAATTTTCCCCATTTTTTCCCAATTTTTTCCTAATTTGTACCAGTTTTTCCCCATTTTCCCCCAAATTTCCTCCCCATTTTCCCACCTCCTCTTCCTCTTCCTCCTCCTCCTCTTTTATCCCCAATTTTCCTTTTCCTTCCTCCTTTTCCTGACCCCTCCTGGTGCTCCCTGTCCCGTTTTTCCCAATTTTCCCTTTTTTCACCCCATTTTCATGTCCTTCATCCCAAATCTTCTTCCTCTTCCTCCTCCTCTTCCTCTCCCTCCTCCATCCTCATTTTTCCCGAATTTTCCCCCATTTTCCCCCCAATTTTCCCCATTTTTTTTCCAATTTTTCCCAATTTTTCACATTTTTCCAGTTTTTCCCCAAATTTCCCCAATTTTTCCCCAAATTCCCTCCCCTTTTTCCCAACTCTTCCTCCTCCTCTTCCTCCTCCATCCCATTTTTCCCCATTTTTCCATTCTTTCCCCATTTTTCCCAATTTTTCCCCAAATTCCCTCTCCATTTTCCCAACTCTTCCTCCTCCTCCTCCTCCTCCTCCATTCCCATTTTCCCCCAATTTTTCCCCAATTTTCTGCCAATTTTTCCCCATTTTTCCTCATTTTTCCCATTTTTTCCCCAATTTTTCCCCAATTTTTCCCAAATTCCCTCCCAATTTTCCCAACTCCTCTTCCTCCTCCTCCTCCTCTTCCTCCTCTATTCCCAATTTTCCCAATTTTTCCCCATTTTTCCCAATTTTTCTCATTTTTCCCCAATTTTTCCCCATTTTCCCCCAAATTCCCTCCCCATTTTCCCAACTCTTCCTCCTCCTCCTCCTCTTCCTCTTCCTCCTCCTCCTCCTCCTCTTTTATCCCAATTTTCCTTTTCCTTCCTCGTTTTCCCGACCCCTCCTCGTCCTCCCCGTCCCAAATTTCCTTTTTTTCCACCCATTTTTGTGTCCTTCATCCCAACTTCTCTTCTTCCTTCTCTTCCTCTTCCTCCATCTCATTTTCCCCAATTTTTCTCCCAATTTTTTCCCTTTTCCCCCCATTTTTGTGCCCATTTTCCCAATTCCTCTTCCTCCCTTTCCCATTTTCCCCCATTTTCCCCCATTTTTCCCAATTTTCCCCATTTTTCCCATTTTTCCCCATTTTTCCCCAAATTCCCTCTCCATTTTCCCAACTCTTCCTCTTCCTCCTCCTCCTCCTCCTCCATTCCCATTTTCCCCCAATTTTTCCCCAATTTTCCGCCAATTTTTCCCCAATTTTTCCCCATTTTTCCCATTTTTTCCCAATTTTTCCCCATTTTTCCCCAAATTCCCTCTCCATTTTCCCAACTCCTCTTCCTCCTTCTCTTCCTCTTCCTCCCAATCCCCATTTTTCCCAATTTTTCCCCATTTCCCCCCATTTTTCTCATTTTTTTCCCATTTTTTCCCAATTCTCCCCATTTTTCTCCATTTTTCTCATTTTTTACCCATTTTTCCCCATTTTTCCCAATTTTCCCCCAAATTCCCTCCCCATTTTCCCAACTCTTCCTCCTCCTCCTTCTCCTCTTCCTCCTCATCCCATTTTTCCCCATTTTTCCCATTTTTTCCCAATTTTTCCCCATTTTTCCAATTTTCCCCAATTTCCCCCATTTTTCCCAATTTTTCCCCATTTTCCCCCAAATTCCCTCTCCATTTTCCCAACTCTTCCTCCTCCTCCTCCTCCTCTTCCTCCTCCCCCTCCCCATTTTCCCAATTTTTTCACTTTTTACCCCGAATTTTTCCCATTTTTCCCAATTTTTCCCCATTTTTCCCCAATTTTTCCCCATTTTCCCCCAAATTCCCTCCCCATTTTCCCAACTCCTCCTCTTCCTCCTCCTCCTCTTCCTCCTCCTCCTCTTCCTCCTCCATCCAATTTTTCCCATTTTCCCGCATTTTTCTCAATTTTTCCTGATTTTTTCTCAATCTTTCCCATTTTCCCCCATTTTTCCCCCAAATTCCCTCCCCATTTTCCCAACTCTTCCTCCTCCTCTTCCTCCCCTTCCCATTTTCCCCAATTTTCCCCAATTTTTCCCCTCATTTTTCCCAATTTTTCCCCATTTTTCCCATTTTTTCCCAATTTCCCCCATTTTCCCCCAATTTTCCCCATTTTTCCCATTTTTTCCAATTTTTCCTTATCCATTTTTTCCCAATTTTCCCAATTTTTCCCCATTTTTCCCCATTTTTCCCATTTTTCCCAATTTTTCCCATTTTTTTCCCATTTTTTTCCTAATTTCCCCATTTTCCCCATTTTCCCAAATTTTCCCAAATTTTTCCCCATTTCCCCCCAATTTTCCATAATTTTCCCCAATTTTCCCTTTTTTCCAATTTTTCCTTTCCCAGTTTTTCCCAATTTTCCCCATTTTTAACAATTTTCCCCCATTTTTCCCATTTTCCCCCAAATTTCCCCAATTTTTCCCCATTTCTTCCAATTTTTCCCATTTTTTCCCATTTTCCCCAATTTTTCCCAATTTTTCCCCATTTCCCCTAATTTTTCCCAATTTTTCCCCATTTTCCCAATTTTTCCCATTTTTTCCAATTTTCCCCAATTTTTCCCAATTTCCCCCATTTTTCCCAATTTTTCCCCATTTTCCCAATTTTTCCCAATTTTCCCCAATTTTCCCCCATTTTTCCCCATTTCCCCCCATTTTTCCCATTTTTCCCAATTTTCCCCCAATTTTCCCAATTTTCCCCAATTTTTCCCGTTTTTGCCATTTTCCCCAATTTTTCCCATTTTTCCTTTCCCATTTTTCCCATTGTTTCCCATTTTCCCCATTTTCCCCATTTTCCCCAATTTTTCCCATTTTCCCCCATTTTTTCCTTTCCCAATTTTCCCCATTTTTCCCCAATTTTTCCCATTTTTCCCCTCATTTTTCCCAAATTTTCCCTAATTTTTCCCCATTTTTCCCCATTTTCCCTATTTTTTTTACCATTTCCCCAATTTTTCCCCATTTTTCCCAATTTTCCCATTTTTCCCCATTTTCCCCATTTTTCCCAATTTCCCCCCATTTTTCCCATTTTTTCCCCATTTTTCCCCAATTTTTCCCCATTTTTCCCCATTTTTCCCATTTTTTCCCATTTTTCCCCATTTTTCCTTTCCCATTTTTCCCATTTTTCCTCGTTTTTCCCCATTTTCCCCAATTTTCCCCATTTTTCCTTTCCCATTTTCCCAATTTTTCCCCAATTTTCCCCAATTTTCTCAATTTTTCCCCATTTTTCCCAATTTTCCCCAATTTTCCCCAATTTTTCCAATTTTCCCCATTTTCCCCAATTTTCCCCAATTTTTCCCCATTTTCCCCAATTTTCCCCATTTTTCCTTTCCCATTTTCCCAATTTTTCCCCAATTTTCCCCAATTTTCTCAATTTTTCCCCATTTTTCCCAATTTTCCCCAATTTTCCCCAATTTTTCCAATTTTCCCCATTTTCCCCAATTTTCCCCAATTTTCCCCATTTTCCCCAATTTTCCCCATTTTCTCCCAATTTTCCCCATTTTCCCCAATTTTCCCCATTTTCCCCATTTTTCCCCATTTTTTCCCATTTTCCCCAATTTTTTTCCCATTTTCCCCAATTTTTTTCCATTTTTCCCCAATTTTTCCCCATTTTTCCCCATTTTCCCCATTTTTTTACCATTTCCTCAATTTTTCCCATTTTTCCCATTTTCCCCAATTTTTTCCATTTTTCCCCATTTTCCCCATTTTTTTTAGCATTTCCCCAATTTTTCCCATTTTTCCCAATTTTTCCCCTTTTTTCCCAATTTTCCCCATTTTTTCCCAATTTTCCCCATTTTCTCCATTTTTCCCAATTTTCCCCATTTTTCCCATTTTTCCTTTCCTATTTTTCCCCTTTTTCCCCATTTTTCCTTTCCCATTTTTCCCATTTTCCTTCCTTTTCATCCCAATTTTCCTTTCACTTTTTTTCTCATTTTTCCCATTTTCCCCCATTTTTCCCAATTTTTCCCCATTTTTCCCATTTTTCCTCCTTTTTCCCAATTTTTCCCAATTTTCCCCATTTTTCCCATTTTTCCCCATTTTTCCTTTCCAATTTTTTTCCCATTTTTCCCAATTTTTCCCTCATTTTTCCCATTTTTCACATTTTTCCCATTTTTTCCCAATTTCCCCCCATTTTTCCCATTTTCCCCAATTTTCCCCAATTTTCCCCAATTTTCCCCATTTTTTCCCATTTTTCCCATTTTTCCCAATTTTTCCCAATTTTCCCATTTTCCCCAATTTTTCCCCATTTTTCCCATTTTTCCCAAATTTTCCCAATTTTCCCATTTTCCCCCATTTTTCCCATTTTTCCTCATTTTTTCCCAATTTTTCCCCATTTCCCCCCAATTTCCCCCATTTTCCCCATTTTTTCCCATTTTTCCTTTCCCAGTTTTTCCCCACTTTTCCCCATTTTTAACAATTTTCCCCAATTTTTCCCATTTTTCCCATTTTCCCCCATTTTCCCTATTTTTCCCAATTTTCCCCAATTTTTCCCAATTTTTCCCAATTTTCCCCAATTTTTCCCATTTTCCCTCCTTTTTCCCAATTTTTCCCGATTTTTCCCCATTTTCCCCAATTTTTCCCATTTTTTTCCCATTTTACCCCTTTTTTTCTCCATTTTCCCCATTTTTCCCCAATTTTTCCCCATTTTTCCCCATTTTTTCCCAATTTTTTCCCAATTTTCCCCAATTTTTTCCCATTTTTCCATTTTTTCCCAATTTCCCCCATTTTTCCCCAATTTTCCCCATTTTCCCCATTTTCCCCATTTTCCCCCATTTCCCCCAATTTTTCCCAATTTTTCCCATTTTCCCCAATTTTTCCCCAATTTTCCTCCTTTTTCCCAATTTTTCCCAATTTTTCCCAATTTCGCCCATTTTTCCCATTTTTTCCCCAATTTTCCCATTTTTCCCATTTTTCCCCATTTCCCCCCATTTTTCCCCATTTTCCCCAATTTTCCCCAATTTTTCCAATTTTCCCCAATTTTCCCCAATTTTTTCCCATTTTTCCCAATTTTTCCCATTTTCCCCCATTTTTTCCTTTCCCATTTTCCCCATTTTTCCCCATTTTCCCCATTTTTTCCAATTTTCCCCATTTTCCCCCATTTTTCTCAATTTTTCCCAATTTTCCCCAATTTTCCCCAATTTTCCCCATTTTTTCCAATTTTTGTGCCAATTTTTCTCAATTTTTCCCCATTTTTCCCCAAATTCCCTTCTCATTTTCCCAACTCTTCCTCCTCCTCCTTCTCCTCTTCCTCCTCATCCCATTTTTCCCCATTTTTCCTAATTTTTCCCCATTTCCCCCCAAATTCCCTCCCCATTTTCCAAACTCTTCCTCCTCCTCTTCCTCCCCTTCCCATTTTTCCCCATTTTTCCCAATTTTTCCCATTTTTTCCCCATTTTCCTCCATTTTCCCCATTTTTCCCATTTTTTCCCATTTTCCTTCCTTTTCATCCCAATTTTCCCTTCCCATTTTTTCCTTTCTTTCCATCTTTCTCGATTTTCCCCATTTTTCCCCATTTTTCCTTTCTGATTTTTTCCTTTCCCATTTTTCCCATTTTTTCCCATTTTTTCCCAATTTTCCCCATTTTTCCCCAATTTTTCCCATTTTTTTTCAATATTTCTATTTTTCCCAGTTTTCCCAGTTTTTCCCATTTTTCCTCTCCCATTTTTCCCTTTTTTTCCCAATTTTCCCCAATTTTTCCCCATTTTCCCCATTTTCCCCAATTCCTCCCATTTTCCCTCCTTTTTCCCAATTTTTCCCAATTTTTCCCCATTTTCCACAATTTTTCCCATTTTTTTCCCATTTTACCCCTTTTTTTCCCCATTTTTCCCATTTTTCCCAATTTTCCCCATTTTCCCCATTTTCCCCATTTTCCCCATTTTCCTCAATTTTCCCAATTTTCCCAATTTTTCCCATTTTCCCAATTTTTTTACCATTTCCTCAATTTTTCCCATTTTTCCCTTTTTTCCCCTCATTTTTCCCATTTTTCCCATTTTTCCCCATTTCCCCCCATTTTTTCCCATTTTTCCCCAATTTTTCCCCATTTTCCCCCATTTTCTCAATTTTTCCCCATTTTCCCCCATTTTCTCAATTTTTCCCATTTTTCCCCATTTTCCCCAATTTTCCCCAATTTTTCCCATTTTTTCCAATTTTTCCCATTTTTCCTCCTTTTTCCCAATTTTTCCCCATTTTCCCCAATTTTCCCATTTTTTCCCATTTTACCCTTTTTTTTTCCATTTTCCCCATTTTTTCCCATTTTTCCTTTCCCATTTTCCCCAATTTTCCCCATTTTTCCCAAATTTCCCAATTTTTCCCATTTTTCCTCATTTTTTCCCAATTTTTCCCCATTTCCCCCCAATTTTCCGTAATTTTCCCCAATTTTCCCCATTTTTTCCAATTTTTCCTTTCCCAGTTTTTCCCAATTTTCCCCATTTTTAACAATTTTCCCCCATTTTTCCCATTTTCCCCCAAATTTCCCCAATTTTTCCCCATTTCTTCCCATTTTTCCCATTTTTTCCCATTTTCCCCAATTTTCCCCAATTTTCCCCCATTTTTCCCAATTTTCCCCCAATTTTCCCAATATTTTGCAATTTTTTCCCAATTTTTTCCCATTTTCCCCATTTCCCCCAATTTTTCCAAATTTTTCCCAAATTTTTCCCCATTTTCCCGATTTTCCCCAATTTTCCCAATTTTTCCCCATTTTCCCCAATTTTTCCCATTTTTCCTTTCCTATTTTCCCCAATTTTCCCCAATTTTCCCCATTTTTCCCATTTTTCCCAAATTTTCCCCATTTCCCCCAATTTTTCCCAATTTTTCCCATTTTCCCCAATTTTTCCCCAATTTTCCTCCTTTTTCCCAATTTTTCCCAATTTCCCCCATTTTTCCCATTTTTTCCTCATTTTCCCCATTTTTTCCCAATTTTTCCCAATTTTCCCCATTTTTTCCCAGTTTTCCCATTTTACCCCTTTTTTTCCCCATTTCCCCATTTTTTCCCAATTTTTCCCCATTTTCCCCAATTTTCTCAATTTTTCCCCATTTTCCCCAATTTTTCCCAATTTTTCCCAATTTTTCCCCATTTTCCCAATTTTTCCCCAATTTTCCCCAATTTTTCCCAATTTTTCCCATTTTTCCCCATTTTTTCCTTTCCCATTTTCCCCAATTTTCCCCAATTTTTCCCATTTTCCCCATTTTTCCCAATTTTCCCAATTTTTCCCATTTTTCCCCCATTTTTTTCACCATTTCCATTTTTCCCATTTTTTCCAGCTTTCCTCCCGATGTCGACACCTTCAGGTAACAAAAATTCCCCCAAAAACCGAGATTTTGGGCAAAACCAGGAAATTTTATCAATTTTCACCATTTTCACCTCCAAAAAATTCCATTTTTGGCTCATTTTTAACCTTTTTTGGGTCATTTTAAAGCAAATCCAACCCCAAACTTCTCCCCTGGCTTGGTGGGACCTCCAGGAGCTTCTGGGTGGTTCCAAATCTTCTCCAGACTCAAAAAAATTTGGGATTTTTGGGGAAAACTGAGATGTTCTTCATCATCATCTTCATCTTCTTCATTCCCACCTCCAAAAAATGGAATTTTGGGCCATTTTTGGGCTTTTTTGACCCAATCCAGACCCCAAAATCTCCCCTGGCTTGGTGGAACCTCCAGGAGCTTCTGGGGGATTCCAAACCTTCTCCAGACTAAAAAAAAATTTGGGGATTTTGGGCAAAACTGAGATGTTCTTCATCATCATCTCCATCTCCTCCATTCCCACCTCCAAAAAATGGAATTTTGAGCCATTTTTAGGCTTTTTTGACCCAATCCAGACCCCAAAATCTCCCCTGGCTTGGTGGAACCTCCAGGACCTTCTGGGGGATTCCAAACCTTCTCCAGACACACAAAAAATTGGGATTTTTGGGCAAAACTGAGATGTTCTTCATCATCATCTCCATCTTCTCCATTCCCACCTTCTCCAACCACTCCAAACATGGAATTTTTGGGTCATTTTTGGGGGTTTTTTGCCCCAAACATCTCAGTGATTCCAAATCTTCTCCAGACACACAAAAAATTTGGGGATTTTGGGCAAAATTGGGTGGTTCTTCATCTTCTCCATCATCTTCTTCATTCCCACCTCCAAAAAATGGAATTTTGGGCCATTTTTGGGCTTTTTTGACCCAATCCAGACCCCAAAATCTCCCCTGGCTTGGTGGAACCTCCAGGAGCTTCTGGGTGGTTCCAAATCTTCTCCAGACTCATAAAAATTTGGGGATTTTTGGGGAAAACTGAGATGTTCTTCATCATCTTCTCCATCTTCTCCATTCCCACCTCCAAAAAATGGAATTTTGGGCCATTTTTGGTGTTTTTTGACCCAATCCAGACCCCAAAATCTCCCCTGGCTTGGTGGAACCTCCAGGAGCTTCTGGGTGATTCCAAATCTTCTCCAGACTCATAAAAATTGGGGATTTTTGGTGAAAACTGAGATGTTCTTCATCATCATCTTCATCTTCTCCATTCCCACCTCCAAAAAATGGAATTTTGGGCCATTTTTGGCTTTTTTGGACCCATTTTTCTTCCCCAGATCTCCTTCCCACCACCCCAAACATCTCAGTGATTCCAAATCTTCTCCAGACACACAAAAAATTTGGGATTTTTGGGCAAAACTGAGATGTTCTTCATCATCATCTTCATCTTCTCCATTCCCACCTCCAAAAAATGCAATTTTGGGCCATTTTTAGGCTTTTTTGACCCAATCCAAAGCCCAAAATCTCCCCTGGCTTGGTGGAACCTCCAGGACCTTCTGGGGGATTCCAAATCTTCTCCAGACACACAAAAATTTGGGATTTTTGGTGAAAACTGAGATGTTCTTCATCATCATCTTCATCTTCTCCATTCCCACCTTCTCCAACCACTCCAAACATGGAATTTTTGGTCAATTTTTGGGGGTTTTTTGACCCAAACATCTCAGTGATTCCAAATCTTCTCCAGACACACAAAAAATTTGGGGATTTTGGGCAAAATTGGGTGGTTCTTCATGTTCTTCATCATCTTCTCCATTCCCACCTCCAAAAAATGGAATTTTGGGTCATTTTTGGGGTTTTTTGACCCAATCCAGACCCCAAAATCTCCCCTGGCTTGGTGGAACCTCCAGGAGCTTCTGGGGGATTCTAAATCTTCTCCAGATGACAAAAATTTGGGGATTTTGGGCAAAATTGAGATGTTCTTCATCATCATCTTCATCTTCTCCATTCCCACCTCCAAAAAATGGAAATTTTGGCCGTTTTTGGGCTTTTTTGACCCAATCCAGAGCCCAAAATCTCCCCTGGCTTGGTGGAACCTCCAGGAGCTTCTGGGTGACTCCAAATCTTCTCCAGACACACAAAAATTTGGGATTTTTGGGAAAAATTGAGATGTTCTTCATCATCTTCATCTTCTCCATTCCCACCTTCTCCAACCACTCCAAACATGGAATTTTTGGGTCATTTTTAGGCTTTTTTGACCCAATCCAGACCCCAAAATCTGCCCTGGCTTGGTGGAACCTCCAGGAGCTTCTGGGGGATTCCAAATCTTCTCCAGACACACAAAAAATTTGGGGATTTTGGGAAAAACTGAGATGTTCTTCATCATCATCTTCATCTTCACCATTTCCACCTTCTCCAACCACTCCAAACATGGAATTTTTGGGTCGTTTTTGGGCTTTTTTGACCCAATCCAGACCCCAAACTTCTCCCCTGGCT
Source organism: Poecile montanus (assembly GCA_038429875.1). Taxonomy (NCBI): domain Eukaryota; kingdom Metazoa; phylum Chordata; class Aves; order Passeriformes; family Paridae; genus Poecile; species Poecile montanus. Next base: position 14,426 of record JBBLMP010000044.1, read on the forward strand.
TGGTGGAACCTCCAGGAGCTTCTGGGGAATCCAAATCTTCTCCAGACACACAAAAAATTGGGATTTTGAGGAAATTTTGGCAGGTTCTTCTCCATCTTCTCCATTCCCACCTCCAAAAACCGCAATTTTTGGCCGTTTTCACCCATTTTAGACCCAGATCTCCCTCCCACCGCCCCCAACATCTCGGTGACTCCAAACCTTCTCCAGACACACAAAAAATTTGGGATTTTTGGGGAAAACTGAGATGTTCTTCATCATCTTCTCCATCTCCTCCACTTCCACCTTCTCCAACCACTCCAAACATGGAATTTTTGGGTCGTTTTTGGGGTTTTTTTGACCCAATCCAAAGCCCAAAATCTCCCCTGGCTTGGTGGAACCTCCAGGAGCTTCTGGGTGGTTCCAAACCTTCTCCAGATGACAAAAATTGGGATTTTGGGCAAAACTGGGTGGTTCCTCTCCATCTTCTCCATTCCCACCTCCAAAAACCGCAATTTTTGGCCGTTTTCACCCTTTTTAGACCCAGATCTCCCTCCCACCGCCCCCAACATCTCGGTGACTCCAAACCTTCTCCAGACACACAAAAATTTGGGATTTTTGGGAAAAACTGAGATGTTCTTCATCATCATCTTCATCTTCACCATTTCCACCTTCTCCAACCACTCCAAACATGGAATTTTTGGGTCATTTTTTGGGGTTTTTTGCCCCAAACATCTCGGTGATTCCAAATCTTCTCCAGACACAAAAAAATTTGGGATTTTGGGCAAAATTGAGATGTTCTTCATCATCATCTTCATCTTCTCCATTTCCACCTCCAAAAAATGGAATTTTGAGCCATTTTTAGGCTTTTTTGACCCAATCCAGACCCCAAACTTCTCCCCTGGCTTGGTGGAACCTCCAGGAGCTTCTGGGTGATTCCAAATCTTCTCCAGATGACAAAAATTGGGGATTTTGAGGAAATTTTGGGAGGTTCCTCTCCATCTTCTCCATTCCCACCTCCAAAAACCGCAATTTTTGGCCGTTTTCACCCTTTTTAGACCCAGATCTCCCTCCCACCACCCCCAACATCTCGGTGGTTCTAAACCATCTCCAGAGTCAAAAAAAAACGGGATTTTTGGGAAAAACTGAGATGTTCTTCATCATCATCTTCATCTTCTCCATTCCCACCTTCTCCAACCACTCCAAACATGGAATTTTTGGGTCGTTTTTGGGGTTTTTTTGCCCCAATCCATGTCCAACTTAGAAAAAATTTGGGATTTTGGGCAAAATTGGGTGGTTCCTCTCCATCTTCTCCATTCCCACCTCCAAAAAATGGAATTTTGGGCCATTTTTGGGGTTTTTTGACCAATTTTTCTTCTTCAAATCTTCGTCCCACCACTCCAAACATCTCAATGACTCCAAACCTTCTCCAGATGACAAAAATTGGGGATTTTGGGCAAAATTGGGTGGTTCCTCTCCATCTTCTCCATTCCCACCTCCAAAAACCGCAATTTTTGGCCGTTTTCACCCTTTTTTGACCCATTTTAGACCCAGATCTCCCTCCCACCGCCCCCAACATCTCGGTGACGCCCCCCAAGCCCGAGTTCCTCATCGGCGACGCCGTCTCCATCACCTGCACGGCGCCGGGCGGCCGCGTCCGAGGTTTCCGGTTCTCCGGGAGCTCCGGGTGGGTGATGGACGTCAGGACCTCCAGGAGGAGCTTCAGCCACACCTTCAACATCTCCGGGACCACGGATGGAGGATTCCACAGCTGCTCCTACACCGTTCTCCAGCCGGGACGCGGCGATGTCCACTCCCCACCCAGCCGGGCCGTGGTCATCAACGTCCGGGGTTGGACTTCGGGGGGGTTTGGGCGCAAATTCAGCAAAATTTTGGGGTTTTGATCCCAAAATTTGTCTCAAATTGACCAAAATTTTGGATTTTGGGGGGTTTTATCCCAAAACTTATCTCAAATTGACCAAAATTTGGGGTTTTGTGTCCAATTTGGGCGTTTTTATCCCAAAATTTGTCCTTGTTGACCAAAATGTTGGATTTTTTGGTTCAATTTGGGTGTTTTTATCCCAAAATTTGTCCTTTTTGACCAAAATTTTGGGTTTTGTGTCCAATTTGGGCTTTTTTACCCCAAAATTTATCTCAAATTGACCAAAATTTGGGGATTTGAGGAGTTTTTATCCCAAAAGTTCATCACAGTTGACCAAAATTTTGGGATTTTGGAACTTTTTATCCCAAAATTTGTCTCAAACTGACCAAAATTTTGGGATTTGAGGGGTTTTGATCCCAAAATTTATCTCAAATTGGCCAAAATTTGGGGTTTTGTGTCCAATTTGGGCTTTTTTACCCCAAAATTTATCTCAAATTGACCAAAATTTGGGGTTTTGGGGTGGTTTTGATCCCAAAATTTGTCCCAGTTGACCAAAATGTTGGGTTTTGTGTCCAATTTGGGATTTTTTATCCCAAAATTTATCTGAAATTTATCAAAATGTTTGATTTGGGCATTTTGATCCCAAAATTTATCTCAAATTGACCAAAATTTGGGGTTTTGTGTCCAATTTGGGCCTTTTTTATCCCAAAATTTGTCTCGACCAAAATTTTGGGATTTTAGGGGGATTTTATCCCAAAATTTGTCCCAGTTGGCCAAAATGTTGGGATTTGAGGAGTTTTTATCCCAAAATTTATCTCAAATTGACCAAAATTTGGGGTTTTGTGTCCAATTTGGGTGTTTTTATCCCAAAATTTATCTAAAATTTATCAAAATGTTGGATTTGGGCATTTTGATCCCAAAATTTGTCTCAAATTGACCAAAATGTTGGATTTTGTGTCCAATTTGGGAGTTTTTACCCCAAAATTTATCTCAAATTGACCAAAATTTTGGGTTTTGGAACTTTTTATCCCAAAATTTGTCTCAAACTGACCAAAATTTTGGGATTTGAGGGGTTTTGATCCCAAAATTTATCTCAAATTGGCCAAAATTTGGGGTTTTGTGTCCAATTTGGGCTTTTTTACCCCAAAATTTATCTCAAATTGACCAAAATTTGGGGTTTTGGGGTGGTTTTGATCCCAAAATTTGTCCCAGTTGACCAAAATGTTGGGTTTTGTGTCCAATTTGGGATTTTTTATCCCAAAATTTGTCTCAAATTGACCAAAATTTTGGATTTTTTGGTTCAATTTGGGCGTTTTTATCCCAAAATTTGTCCTTGTTGACCAAAATTTTGGGTTTTGTGCCCAATTTGGCGTTTTTACCCCAAAATTTGTCCTTTTTGACCAAAATTTGGGGTTTTGTGTCCAATTTGGGCTTTTTTATCCCAAAATTTATCTCAAATTGACCAAAATTTTGGGTTTTGGGGTGGTTTTATCCCAAAATTTATCTCAAATTGACCAAAATGTTGGATTTTTGGTTCAATTTGAGAGTTTTTATCCCAAAATTTGTCCCTTTTGACAAAAATGTTGGATTTTGTGCCAAATTTGGGCGTTTTAATCCTAAAATTTGTCTCAAATTCATCAAAATGTTGGGATTTGGAACATTTTATCCCAAAATTTATCTCAAATTGACCAAAATTTGGGGTTTTGAGGGGGTTTTGACCCCAAAATTTGTCCTTTTTGACCAAAATGTTGGAATTTGGGCATTTTGATCCCAAAATTTATCTCAAATTGACCAAAATGTTGGATTTTGTGCCCAATCTGGTGTTTTTATCCCAAAATTTGTCTCAAATTGACCAAAATTTTGGATTTTTTGATTCAATTTGGGTGTTTTTATCCCAAAATTTGTCCTTTTTGACCAAAATTTTGGGTTTTGTGTCCAATTTGGGCTTTTTTTATCTCAAAATTTGTCCCTGTCGACCAAAACTTTGGGATTTTGGGCGTTTTGATCCCAAAATTTATCTCAAATTGACCAAAATTTTGGGATTTGAGGGGTTTTTATCCCAAAATTTGTCTCAAATTGGCCAAAATTTGGGGGTTTGTGTTCAATTTGGGCTTTTTTATCCCAAAATTTGTCTCAAATTGACCAAAATTTTGGATTTTGTGTCCAATTTGGGCTTTTTTTATCCCAAAATTTGTCTCAAATTGACCAAAATTTTGGGATTTTAGGGGGTTTTGATCCCAAAATTTATCTCAAATTGACTGAAATTTTGGGATTTGAGGGGTTTTTATCCCAAAATTTGACTCAAATTGACCAAAATGTTGGATTTGGTTTCCAATTTGGGCGTTTTTATCCCAAAATTTGTCCTTTTTGACCAAAATGTTTGGATTTGGGGTGATTTTAACCCAAAATTTGTCTCAAATCGACCAAAATTTTGGATTTTGTGCCCAATTGGGGGTTTTGATCCCAAAATTTATCCCAGTTGGCCAAAATTCTGGGATTTGGGCATTTTGATCCCAAAATTTGTCTCAAATTGACCAAAATTCTGGATTTTTTTGGTTCAATTTGGGTGTTTTTATCCCAAAATTTGTCCTTTTTGACCAAAATGTTGGATTTTGTGTCCAATTTGGGCTTTTTTATCCCAAAATTTGTCTCAAATTGACCAAAATTTTGGGATTTTGGGCGTTTTGATCCCAAAATTTATCTCAAATTGACCAAAATTTGGGGTTTTGTGTCCAATTTGGGTGTTTTTATCCCAAAATTTATCTAAAATTTATCAAAATGTTGGATTTGGGCATTTTGATCCCAAAATTTGTCTCAAATTGACCAAAATGTTGGATTTTGTGTCCAATTTGGGAGTTTTTACCCCAAAATTTATCTCAAATTGACCAAAATTTTGGGTTTTGGAACTTTTTATCCCAAAATTTGTCTCAAACTGACCAAAATTTTGGGATTTGAGGAGTTTTGATCCCAAAATTTATCTCAAATTGGCCAAAATTTGGGGTTTTGTGTCCAATTTGGGCCTTTTTTATCCCAAAATTTGTCTCGACCAAAATTTTGGGATTTTAGGGGGATTTTATCCCAAAATTTGCCCCAGTTGGCCAAAATGTTGGGATTTGAGGAGTTTTTATCCCAAAATTTATCTCAAATTGACCAAAATTTGGGGTTTTGTGTCCAATTTGGGTGTTTTTATCCCAAAATTTGTCTCAAATTGGCCAAAATTTGTGGTTTTGGGGGGTTTTTGGTACCAAAATTTATCTCAAATTGGCCAAAATGTTGGATTTTGTGTCCACTTTGATGTTTTTATCCCAAATTTTATCCCAAATTTTATCCCTTTTGACCAAAATTTTGGGATTTTGGGGGGGTTTGATCCCAAAATTTATCTCAAATTGACCAAAATTTGGGGTTTTGTGTCCAATTTGGGCTTTTTTATCCCAAAATTTGTCTCAAATTGGAAAAAAATTAGGATTTTTGGTTCAATTTGGGCGTTTTTATCCCAAAATTTATCTCAAATTGACCAAAATTTTGGATTTTTTGGTTCAATTTAGGCTTTTTTATCCCAAAATTTGTCCTTGTTGACCAAAATTTTGGGGTTTGTGTCCAATTTGGGCTTTTTTTATCTCAAAATTTGTCCCAGTTGACCAAAACTTTGGGATTTTGGGCGTTTTGATCCCAAAATTTATCTCAAATTGACCAAAATTTTGGGATTTGAGATGTTTTTATCCCAAAATTTATCTCAAATTGACCAAAATTTGGGGTTTTGTGTCCAATTTGGGCGTTTTTATCCCAAAATTTATCTCAAATTGACCAAAATGTTGGATTTTGTGCCAAATTTGGGCGTTTTTATCCCAAAATTTGTCTCAAATTGACCAAAATGTTGGGATTTTGTGTTCAATTTGGGCGTTTTTATCCCAAAATTTGTCCTTGTTGACCGAAACTTTGGTATTTTCTGCCAAATTTGGGCGTTTTTATCCCAATGTTTATCTCAAATTGACCAAAATGTTGGATTTTGGGCGTTTTTATCCCAAAATTTGTCTCAAATTGGCCAAAATTTTGGGATTTGGGACATTTTTATCCAAAAATTCATCCAAGTTGACCAAAATTGTGGATTATGTGTCCAATTGGGCATTTTTACCCCAAAATTTGTCCTTTTTGACCAAAATTTGGGGTTTTGTGTCCAATTTGGGAGTTTTTATCCCAAAATTTGTCTCAGATTGACCAAAATTTTGGGATTTGAGGGGTTTTGATCCCAAAATTTGTCCCAGTTGGCCAAAATGTTGGGTTTTGTGCCCAATTTGGGCGTTTTTATCCCAAAATTTGTCCTTTTTGACCAAAATGTTTGGATTTGGGGTGATTTTAACCCAAAATTTGTCTCAAATCGACCAAAATTTTGGATTTTGTGCCCAATTGGGGGTTTTGATCCCAAAATTTATCCCAGTTGGCCAAAAGTTTGGGATTTGGGCATTTTGATCCCAAAATTTGTCTCAAATTGACCAAAATTTTGGGTTTTGTGTCCAATTTGGGCTTTTTTACCCCAAAATTCATCACAGTTGACCAAAATGTTGGGATTTTGGGGAGTTTTGATCCCAAAATTTATCTCAAATTGACCGAAATTTTGGGATTTGAGATGTTTTTATCCCAAAATTTGTCTCAAATTGGCCAAAATTTGGGGTTTTGTGTCCACTTTGATGTTTTTATCCCAAATTTGTCCCTTTTGACCAAAATGTTGGGATTTTGGTGGGGTTTGATCCCAAAATTTATCTCAAATTGACCAAAATTTTGGATTTTTTGGTTCAATTTGGGTGTTTTTATCTCAAAATTTGTCTCAAATTGACCAAAATTTTGGGATTTGGGGGGTTTTGATCCCAAAATTTGTCCCAGTTGGCCAAAAGTTTGGGATTTGGGCATTTTGATCCCAAAGTTTGTCTCAAATTGACCAAAATGTTGGATTTTGTGTCCATTTTGGGCTTTTTTATCCCAAAATTCATCCAAGTTGACCAAAATTGTGGATTTTGTGTCCAATTGGGCATTTTTATCCCAAAATTTATCTCAAATTGACCAAAATTTTGGGATTTGCGGCGTTTTTATCCCAAAATTTATCTCAAATTGACCAAAATTTTGGGATTTGCGGCGTTTTGATCCCAAAATTTGTCTCAAATTGACCAAAATTTTGGATTTTGTGTCCAATTTGGGTGTTTTTATCCCAAAATTTCTCTCAAATTGACCAAAATTTGGGGTTTTGTGTCCAATTTGGGCTTTTTTATCCCAAAATTTGTCTCAAATTGACAAAAATTCGGGGTTTTGAGGGGTTTTTATCCCAAAATTTTTCTCAAATTGACCAGAATGTTGGATTTTGTGTCCAATTTGGGCTTTTTTATCCCAAAATTTGTCTCAAATTGACAAAAATTCGGGGTTTTGGGGGGTTTTATCCCAAAATTTGTCCCAGTTGGCCAAAATTTTGGGATTTGGGGCATTTTTATCCCAAAAATAATCCCAAATTGACCAAAATTTTGGATTTTGTGTCCAATTTGGGTGTTTTTATCCCAAAATTTATCTAAAATTTATCAAAATGTTGGATTTGGGCATTTTGATCCCAAAATTTGTCTCAAATTGACCAAAATGTTGGATTTTGTGTCCAATTTGGGCGTTTTTATCCCAAAATTTGTCTCAAATTGACCAATATTTGGGGTTTTGGGGTGGTTTAGATCCCAAAATTTGTCCCAGTTGGCCAAAATTTTGGGATTTGGGCATTTTGATCCCAAAATTTATCTCAAATTGACCAAAATTTTGGGATTTGGGGGGTTTTGATCCCAAAATTTTTCTCAAATTGACCAAAATTTTGGATTTTTGGTTCAATTTGGGTGTTTTTATCCCAAAATTTGTCCTTGTTGACCGAAATTTTGGTATTTTCTGCCAAATTTGGGCGTTTTTATCCCAATGTTTACCTCAAATTGACCAAAATGTTGGATTTTGGGACATTTTGATGCCAAAATTTGTCTCAAATTGGACAAAATTTTGGATTTTTGGTTCAATTTGGGCGTTTTTATCCCAAAATTCATCCCAGTTGACCAAAATTTTGGGATTTTGGGCATTTTGATCCCAAAATTTATCTCAAATTGACCAAAATTTTGGATTTTGTGTCCAATTTGGGCCTTTTTTATCCCAAAATTTGTCTCAAATTGACCAAAATTTTGGGATTTTAGGGGGGTTTTATCCCAAAATTTGTCCCAGTTGGCCAAAATTCTGGGATTTGGGCATTTTGATCCCAAAATTTGTCTCAAATTGACCAAAATGTTGGATTTTGTGTCCATTTCGGGCTTTTTTCATCTCAAAATTTGTCCCTGTTGACCAAAATCTTGGGATTTGGGGCATTTTGATCCCAAAATTTATCTCAAATTGACCAAAATATTGGATTTTGTGTCCAATTTGGACGTTTTGACCCCAAAATTCATCCCAGTTGACCAAAATCTTGAAGTTTTGTCCATTTTGAGGCATTTTTATCCCAAACCCCATCCCTGATGAGATCCAAAATTGACTTTTCCACCCCAAATCGACTTCTCCACCAACCTGGAGAATTTTTCCCACCCCAAATCCATCCCCATCCACCAAAACGTTGGGATTTGGCCCAATTTGGGCGTTTTTCTCCCCAAAACTCCTCTCCCCGTGGAGATCCAACCTGGGCTTGGTGTCTTCTCCTCCCACCAGATCGTCCAACCCAACCCATCCTGGTGGTGACGCCCTCCAGCATCACGGTGGAAGGGCAGCCCTTGGTCTTCTCCTGCCGGGCCCCGCCCGGCGATGCCGAGAGGAGATTTGGGATCTTCCAGGAGGACCTGGAGGTCACCGGTGGGATCTGGGAAGGTTCTGGAAGTTCTGGTGTCCGGCTGAGGGTGGAGAGGAGCGGCCAGAACCAGACGGGGAACTTCAGCTGCCGCTACGAGGAGATGACCGAGGGCCGGTGGATCGGGTCCTACCCCAGCGACGCCGTCCAGGTCATCGTCAAAGGTGATTTTGGGGTGAAAATCCACGATTTTGGAGCATGGAGAAACATCAGGGAAGGGTTTGGAGGAGGTTGAGGAGATGCCAAGGTTGGGTTTGGTGGGGTCATGGTTGGGTTTGGTTGGGTTTGGATGGGTTTGGTGGGGTCATGGTTGGGTTTGGTTGGGTTTGGTTGGGTTTGGTTGGGTTTGGTTGGGTTTGGTTGGGTTTGGTGGGGTTTGGTTGGGTTTGGTGGGGTCATGGTTGGGTTTGGTTGGGTTTGGTTGGGTTTGGTTGGGTTTGGTTGGGTTTGGTGGGGTCATGGTTGGGTTTGGTTGGGTTTGGTTGGGTTTGGTTGGGTTTGGTTGGGTTTGGTTGGGTTTGGTTGGGTTTGGTGGGGTCATGGTTGGGTTTGGTTGGGTTTGGTTGGGTTTGGTTGGGTTTGGTTGGGTTTGGTGGGGTCATGGTTGGGTTTGGTTGGGTTTGGTTGGGTTTGGTTGGGTTTGGTTGGGTTTGGTGGGGTCATGGTTGGGTTTGGTTGGGTTTGGTTGGGTTTGGTTGGGTTTGGTTGGGTTTGGTTGGGTTTGGTTGGGTTTGGTGGGGTCATGGTTGGGTTTGGTTGGGTTTGGTTGGGTTTGGTTGGGTTTGGTTGGGTTTGGTTGGGTTTGGTTGGGTTTGGTGGGGTCATGGTTGGGTTTGGTTGGGTTTGGTTGGGTTTGGTGGGGTTTGGTTGGGTTTGGTTGGGTTTGGTTGGGTTTGGTTGGGTTTGGTTGGGTTTGGTTGGGTTTGGTGAGGTCATGGTTGGGTTTGGTGGGGTCATGGTTGGGTTTGGTGGGGTCATGGTTGGGTTTGGTTGGGTTTGGTTGGGTTTGGTTGGGTTTGGTGGGGTTTGGTTGGGTTTGGTGGGGTCATGGTTGGGTTTGGTTGGGTTTGGTTGGGTTTGGTTGGGTTTGGTTGGGTTTGGTTGGGTTTGGTGGGGTCATGGTTGGGTTTGGTGGGGTCATGGTTGGGTTTGGTGGGGTCATGGTTGGGTTTGGTTGGGTTTGGTGGGGTCATGGTTGGGTTTGGTTGGGTTTGGTTGGGTTTGGTTGGGTTTGGTTGGGTTTGGTTGGGTTTGGTTGGGTTTGGTTGGGTCATGGTTGGGTTTGGTTGGGTTTGGTTGGGTTTGGTGGGGTCATGGTTGGGTTTGGTGGGGTCATGGTTGGGTTTGGTTGGGTTTGGTTGGGTTTGGTTGGGTTTGGTGGGGTCATGGTTGGGTTTGGTTGGGTTTGGTTGGGTTTGGTTGGGTTTGGTTGGGTTTGGTTGGGTTTGGTGGGGTCATGGTTGGGTTTGGTTGGGTTTGGTTGGGTTTGGTTGGGTTTGGTTGGGTTTGGTGGGGTCATGGTTGGGTTTGGTTGGGTTTGGTTGGGTTTGGTTGGGTTTGGTTGGGTTTGGTTGGGTTTGGTTGGGTTTGGTTGGGTTTGGTTGGGTTTGGTGGGGTCATGGTTGGGTTTGGTTGGGTTTGGTGGGGTCATGGTTGGGTTTGGTGGGGTCATGGTTGGGTTTGGTGGGGTTTGGTGGGGTCATGGTTGGGTTTGGTGGGGTCATGGTTGGGTTTGGTGGGGTTTGGTTGGGTTTGGTTGGGTTTGGTTGGGTTTGGTGAGGTCATGGTTGGGTTTGGTTGGGTTTGGTTGGGTTTGGTGGGGTTGGTTGGGTTTGGTTGGGTTTGGTTGGGTTTGGTTGGGTTTGGTTGGGTTGGGTTGGGTTTGGTTGGGTTTGGTTGGGTTTGGTTGGGTTGGGTTGGGTTTGGTTGGGTTTGGTGGGGTCATGGTTGGGTTTGGTTGGGTTTGGTTGGGTTTGGTTGGGTTTGGTTGGGTTTGGTTGGGTTTGGTTGGGTTTGGTTGGGTTTGGTTGGGTTTGGTTGGGTTTGGTTGGGTTTGGTTGGGTTTGGTGGGGTTTGGTTGGGTTTGGTTGGGTTTGGTTGGGTTTGGTGGGGTTTGGTTGGGTTTGGTTGGGTTTGGTGGGGTCATGGTTGGGTTTGGTTGGGTTTGGTTGGGTTTGGTTGGGTTTGGTTGGGTTTGGTTGGGTTTGGTTGGGTTTGGTTGGGTTTGGTTGGGTTTGGTTGGGTTTGGTTGGGTTTGGTGGGGTCATGGTTGGGTTTGGTTGGGTTTGGTTGGGTTTGGTTGGGTTTGGTGGGGTCATGGTTGGGTTTGGTTGGGTTTGGTTGGGTTTGGTTGGGTTTGGTTGGGTTTGGTTGGGTTTGGTTGGGTTTGGTTGGGTTTGGTGGGGTCATGGTTGGGTTTGGTTGGGTTTGGTTGGGTTTGGTTGGGTTTGGTTGGGTTTGGTGGGGTCATGGTTGTGTTTGGTTGGGTTTGGTTGGGTTTGGTTGGGTTTGGTTGGGTTTGGTGGGGTCATGGTTGGGTTTGGTTGGGTTTGGTTGGGTTTGGTTGGGTTTGGTTGGGTTTGGTGGGGTCATGGTTGGGTTTGGTTGGGTTTGGTTGGGTTTGGTGGGGTCATGGTTGGGTTTGGTTGGGTTTGGTTGGGTTTGGTTGGGTTTGGTGGGGTCATGGTTGGGTTTGGTTGGGTTTGGTTGGGTTTGGTTGGGTTTGGTTGGGTTTGGTTGGGTTTGGTTGGGTTTGGTTGGGTTTGGTTGGGTCATGGTTGGGTTTGGTTGGGTTTGGTTGGGTTTGGTTGGGTTTGGTTGGGTTTGGTTTGGTTTGGTTGGGTTTGGTGGGGTCATGGTTGGGTTTGGTGGGGTCATGGTTGGGTTTGGTTGGGTTTGGTTGGGTTTGGTTGGGTTTGGTTGGGTTTGGTTGGGTTTGGTGGGGTCATGGTTGGGTTTGGTTGGGTTTGGTGGGGTCATGGTTGGGTTTGGTTGGGTTTGGTTGGGTTTGGTTGGGTTTGGTTGGGTTTGGTGGGGTCATGGTTGGGTTTGGTTGGGTTTGGTTGGGTTTGGTTGGGTTTGGTGGGGTCATGGTTGGGTTTGATGGGGTCATGGTTGGGTTTGGTGGGGTCATGGTTGGGTTTGGTGGGGTCATGGTTGGGTTTGGTTGGGTTTGGTTGGGTTTGGTTGGGTTTGGTTGGGTTTGGTTGGGTTTGGTTGGGTTTGGTTGGGTTTGGTTGGGTTTGGTTGGGTTTGGTGGGGTCATGGTTGGGTTTGGTTGGGTTGGGTTTGGTTGGGTTTGGTTGGGTTTGGTTGGGTTGGGTTTGGTTGGGTTTGGTTGGGTTTGGTTGGGTTTGGTTGGGTTTGGTTGGGTTTGGTTGGGTTTGGTTGGGTTTGGTTGGGTTTGGTGGGGTCATGGTTGGGTTTGGTTGGGTTTGGTTGGGTTTGGTTGGGTTGGGTTTGGTTGGGTTTGGTTGGGTTTGGTTGGGTTTGGTTGGGTTTGGTTGGGTTTGGTGGGGTCATGGTTGGGTTTGGTGGGGTCATGGTTGGGTTTGGTTGGGTTTGGTTGGGTTTGGTTGGGTTTGGTTGGGTTTGGTTGGGTTTGGTTGGGTTTGGTTGGGTTTGGTTGGGTTTGGTTGGGTTTGGTTGGGTTTGGTTGGGTTTGGTGGGGTCATGGTTGGGTTTGGTTGGGTTTGGTTGGGTTTGGTTGGGTTTGGTTGGGTTTGGTTGGGTTTGGTGGGGTCATGGTTGGGTTTGGTTGGGTTTGGTTGGGTTTGGTTGGGTTTGGTTGGGTTTGGTTGGGTTTGGTTGGGTTTGGTTGGGTTTGGTTGGGTTTGGTTGGGTTTGGTTGGGTTTGGTTGGGTTTGGTTGGGTTTGGTTGGGTCATGGTGGGGTTTGGTTGGGTTTGGTTGGGTTTGGTTGGGTCATGGTTGGGTTTGGTTGGGTTTGGTTGGGTTTGGTTGGGTTTGGTTGGGTTTGGTTGGGTCATGGTTGGGTTTGGTGGGGTCATGGTTGGGTTTGGTGGGGCCATCGCTGGGTTTGGTTGGGTTTGGTGGGGTCATGGTTGGGTTTGGTTGGGTTTGGTTGGGTTTGGTGGGGTCATGGTTGCGTTTGGTTGGGTTTGGTGGGGTCATGGTTGGGTTTGGTTGGGTTTGGTTGGGTTTGGTGGGGTCATGGTTGGGTTTGGTTGGGTTTGGTGGGGTCATGGTGGGGTTTGGTTGGGTCATGGTTGGGTTTGGTTGGGTCATGGTTGGGTTTGGTGGGGTTTGGTTGGGTTTGGTTGGGTTTGGTTGGGTTTGGTTGGGTTTGGTTGGGTTTGGTTGGGTTTGGTGGGGTCATGGTTGGGTTTGGTTGGGTTTGGTTGGGTTTGGTTGGGTTTGGTTGGGTTTGGTTGGGTTTGGTTGGGTTTGGTGGGGTCATGACCCCAAATCTCCTCCTCAATGTCCAAAAATCCGGATTTCAAGGGGTTTTCCCCATTTTTTCCAAAATATTGAGATTTCAGGGTCCATTTTTAAGCCTTTTTTGACCCAATCCAAACCCAACCCAACCAAACTCCTGGTGGAACCTCCAGGACTCTCTGGGTGGACCTCAACCTTCTCCAGATGACAAAAATCAGGATTTTGAGGAAGTTTTGGGAGCTTCTTCTCAATTTTCTCCATTTCCACCTCCAATACATTGAATTTTTGGGCCAATTTTAGGGATTTTTTACCCAATTCTGACCCAACCAGGATCATGGTGGCACCTCCAGAACCTTCTGGGTGGTTCCAAACATCCTCCAGCTGAAAAAAAATCAGGATTTTGGGAAAAACCTTGTGGTTCTTCTCCACCTTCTCCATTTCCACCTCATCCAGTCCAAAAAATGTTGATTTTTGGACCATTTTTAGCCCTTTTTTGACTCAATCCAAGCCCAACCCAAAGAGGACCATGGAGGAACCTCCAGGACCATCTGGGTGGTTCCAAACATCCTCCAGCTGAAAAAAAATCGGGATTTTGATAAAATCTGGGGGTTCTTCTTCATCTTCTCCATTCCCACCTCATCCAGTCCCAAAAATGTTGATTTTTGGACCATTTTTTGCACTTTTTGACCCAATCCAAGCCCAACCTGACCAGGATCATGGTGGCACCTCCAGAACCTTCTGGGTGGTTCCAAACATCCTCCAGCCAAAAAAAAATCGGGATTTTGGGTAAAACCGGGCAGTTCTTCACCATCTTCTCCACTTCCATCTCATCCAGTCCCAAAAATGTTGATTTTTGGACCATTTTTAGCTTTTTTTGACCCAATCCGAGCCCAGCCCAAACAGGATCATGGAGGAACCTCCAGGACCTTCTGGGTGATTCCAAACATCCTCCAGCCGAAAAAAAATCGGGATTTTGATAAAATCTGGGGGTTCTTCTTCATCTTCTCCATTCCCACCTCATCCAGTCCCAAAAATGTTGATTTTTGGACCATTTTTGGACCTTTTTTGACCCAATCCAAGCCCAATCCAATCACGGTCATGGTAGAACCTCCTCTGGTCAAAAAAATTGGGGTTTTAGGAGGAACTGGGTGGTTCTTCATGTTCTCCATCATCTTCTCCATTCCCATCTCCAGAACATTGAAGTTTTGGGTCATTTTTAGGCCTTTTTGACCCAATCCAAGCCCAACCCAAACAGGACCATGGAGGAACCTCCAGGACCATCTGGGTGGTTCCAAACATCCTCCAGCCGAAAAAAAATCGGGATTTTGGGAAAATCTGGGGGTTCTTCTTCATCTTCTCCATTCCCACCTCATCCAGTCCCAAAAATGATGATTTTTGGACCAATTTTAGCTTTTTTTGACTCAATCCAAGCCCAACCTGACCAGGATCATGGTGGCACCTCCAGAACCTTCTGGGTGGTTCCAAACATCTTCCAGCTGAAAAAATATCGGGATTTTGGGAAAAACTGGGGGTTCTTCTTCATCTTCTCCATTCCCACCTCATCCAGTCCCAAAAATGTTGATTTTTGGACCATTTTTGGACCTTTTTTGACCCAATCCAAGCCCAACCTGACCAGGATCATGGAGGAACCTCCAGGACCATCTGGGTGGTTCCAAACATCCTCCAGCCAAAAAAAAATCGGGATTTTGGGAAAATCTGGGGTTTCTTCTTCATCTTCTCCATTCCCACCTCATCCAGTCCCAAAAATGTTGATTTTTGGACCATTTTTAGCCCTTTTTTGACCCAATCCAAGCCCAACCCAATCAGGGTCATGGTAGAACCTCCTCTGGTCAAAAAAATTGGGGTTTTAGGAGGAACACAAAAAATTTGGGGATTTTGGGCAAAACTGGAATGTTCTTCATCATCATCTTCATCTTCTCCATTCCCACCTCCAAAAAATGGAATTGGTCGTTTTTGGGCTTTTTTGACCCAATCCAGACCCCAAAATCTCCCCTGGCTTGGTGGAACCTCCAGGACCTTCTGGGGGATTCCAAATCTTCTCCAGACACACAAAAATTTGGGGATTTTGGGCAAAATTGGGTGGTTCTTCACGTTCTCCATCATCTTCTCCATTCCCATCTCCAAAAAATTGAATTTTTGGGTCGTTTTTAGTCCTTTTCCCCACAAATCTCACCCAGGTGGTGAAAAAATCGTCAATTCCAAGGATTTTTCCCAAATTTTTTTTGTTTTCTCCCCCATCCCAGATCCGTGTCCTCCTCCCGTCCTCTCCGTGGAGCCGCTCTCGGGCGTGGTGGCCACCGGCCACCGGCTGCGCCTGAGCTGCGCCGCGCCCCGGGACGACTTCCGGCGCCGCTTCCGCTTCTTCCGCGACGGCGCCGAGGTGACGCCGGGCGCCGGTGACGTCATCGGCGGCGCCGGGGACGGCTCCGAGCTGCTCTTCCCGAGGATTTCCCGGGAATTCGCCGGGAATTTCAGCTGCCGGGTGGAGGAGGAGGTGGGCGGGGCCTGGCTGGAGGCTCCGCCCAGCCGGGGCGTGGCTGTGGAGGTCAGGGGTAGGTGGGGGATTTTGGGGGGAAAATGGGGGATTTTGGGAAAAAAATGGGGGATTTTGGGAAAAAATGGGGGATTTTGGGGGGAAAATGGGGGGTTTGGGGAAAAAAATGGGGGGTTTGGGGAAAAAAATGGGGGATTTTGGGAAAAAAATGGGGGATTTTGGGGGGAAAATGGGGGATTTTGGGGGGAAAATGGGGGGTTTTGGGAAAAAAAGGGGGGATATTGGGAAAAAAATGGGGGATTTTGGGAGGAAAATGGGGGATTTTGGGAAAAAAATGGGGGATTTTGGGAAAAAAATGGGGGATTTTGGGGGGAAAATGGGGGATTTTGGGGGGAAAATGGGGGGTTTTGGGAAAAAAATGGGGGATTTTGGGGGGAAAATGGGGGATTTTGGGAAAAAAATGGGGGATTTTGGGGAAAAAATGGGGGATTTTGGGAAAAAAATGGGGGATTTTGGGAAAAAAATGGGGGATTTTGGGGGGAAAATGGGGGATTTTGGGGGGAAAATGGGGGATTTTGGGAAAAAAATGGGGGATTTTGGGAGGAAAATGGGGGATTTTGGGAAAAAAATGGGGGATTTTGGGGAAAAAAATGGGGGATTTTGGGGGGAAAATGGGGGATTTTGGGAAAAAAATGGGGGATTTTGGGGGGAAAATGGGGGATTTAGGGAAAAAAATGGGGGATTTTGGGGGGAAAATGGGGGATTTTGGTAAAAAAATGGGGGATTTTGGGAAAAAATGGGGGATTTTGGGAGGAAAATGGGGGATTTTGGGAAAAAAATGGGGGATTTTGGGGGGAAAATGGGGGATTTTGGGGGGAAAATGGGGGATTTTGGGAAAAAAATGGGGGATTTTGGGGAAAAAATGGGGGATTTTGGGGGAAAATGGGGGATTTTGGGGGGAAAATGGGGGATTTTGGGGGGAAAATGGGGGATTTTGGGAAAAAAATGGGGGATTTTGGGGAAAAAATGGGGGATTTTGGGAAAAAATGGGGGATTTTGGGGAAAAAATGGGGGATTTCTGGGGAAAATGGGGGATTTTGGAAGGAAAATGGGGGATTTTGGGGGGAAAATGGGGGATTTTGGGGGGAAAATGGGGGATTTTGGGGGGAAAATGGGGGGTTTTGGGAAAAAAATGGGGGATTTTGGGAAAAAATGGGGGATTTTGGGAAAAAATGGGGGATTTTGGGGAAAAAATGGGGGTTTTGGGAAAAAAATGGGGGGTTTTGGGGGAAAATGGGGGATTTTGGGAGGAAAATGGGGGATTTTGGGGGAAAATGGGGATTTTGGGAAAAAAATGGGGGATTTTGGGGGGAAAATGGGGGATTTTGGGGGGAAAATGGGGGATTTGGGGAAAAAATGGGGGGTTTGGGGAAAAAAATGGGGGATTTTGGGGGGAAAATGGGGGATTTTGGGGAAAAATGGGGGATTTTGGGGGGGAAAAAAATGGGGGATTTTGGGGGGAAAATGGGGGATTTTGGGAAAAAATGGGGATTTTGGGAAAAAATGGGGATTTTGGGAAAAAAATGGGGGATTTTGGGGGGAAAATGGGGGATTTTGGGGGGAAAAAATGGGGGATTTTGGGGGGAAAATGGGGGATTTTGGGGGGAAAAAATGGGGGATTTTGGGAAAAAAATGGGGGATTTTGGGAAAAAAATGGGGGATTTTGGGGGGAAAATGGGGGATTTTGGGGGGAAAATGGGGGGTTTGGGGAAAAAATGGGGGATTTTGGAAAAAAAATGGGGGATTTTGGGGGGAAAATGGGGGATTTTGGGGAGAAAATGGGGGATTTTGGGAAAAAAAGGGGGATTTTGGGAAAAAAAGGGGGATTTTGGGGAGAAAATGGGGGTTTTGGGAAAAAAATGGGGGATTTTGAGAAAAATGGGGGATTTTGGGGAAAAATGGGGGATTTGGGGAGAAAAATGGGGGATTTTGGGAAAAAATGGGGGTTTTGGGAAAAAAATGGGGGGTTTGGGAAAAAAATGGGGGATTTTTGGGGGAAAATGGGGGATTTTGGGAAAAAATGGGGGTTTTGGGGGGAAAATGGGGGGATTTGGGAAAAAATGGGTGGATTTTGGGGGGAAAAATGGGGGGATTTTGGGGGAAAATGGGGGGATTTTGGGGGGAAAATGGGGGATTTTGGGAATGGGGAAAAATGGTGGAGGGATTTTGGGGAAAAATGGGGGATTTTGGGGGAAAAATGGGGGGGATTTTTGGGGAAAATGGGGGATTTTGGGGAAAATGGGGGATTTTGAGGGGAAAATGGGGGGTTTTGGAAAAAAATGGGGGGATTTTGGGAGGAAAATGGGGGGATTTTGGGAAAATGGGGGATTTGGGAAAAATGGGGGATTTTGGGGGAAAATGGGGGGTTTTGGGGGGAAAATGGGGGATTTTGGGGAAAAATGGGGGATTTTGGGGGAAAATGGGGGATTTTGGGGAAAAAATGGGGGATTTTTGGGGGAAAATGGGGGATTTTGGGAAAAAATGGGGGAATTTTGGGGAAAAATGGGGGATTTTGGGGGAAAAATGGGGGATTTTGGGGAAAAAATGGGGGATTTTGGGGAAAATGGGGGATTTTGGGGAAGAAAATGGGGGTTTTTGGGGAAAAATGGGG
>JBBLMP010000045.1:0-78651 GCA_038429875.1 Poecile montanus
TTTTTAGGTGATTTTGGGGTGTTTTGAGGTGATTTTGGGGTGTTTTTTGGGGTGGTTTAGTGGTGTTCTGAGGTGATTTTGGGTGTTTTGAGGTGATTTTGGGGTATTTTGGGGTGTTTTGAGGCTGTTTTTGGGTGTTCTGAGGTGATTTTGGGGTGTTTTGGGGTGTTTTTGGGGTGTTTTTTGGGCTTACCGAGGAGCGGGCCAGGAAATAGGGGCAGCAGCCGCGCTGGCGGCCGAGGGTCCGGAGATCGTCCAGGTTGTGAACCCCAAAGGGGGAGGGGGCTCTGCCGGGCCCCGAGCCTCGAACTCCTGGCAGAGAAAATGGGGCTGGGGGCTCTGGGGGGCTCCAAAATGGGGCTGGGGGGTGCCTGAAATGGGGCTGGGGGCTCTGCCGACCCGAGCCTCGAACTCCTGCAGAGAAAATGGGCTGGGGGCTCTGGGGGGCTCCAAATGGGGCTGGGGGTGCCTGAAATGGGGCTGGGGGCTCTGCCGGCCCGAGCCTCGAATTCCTGCAGGGAAAATGGGGCTGGGGCTCTGAAATGGGGCTGGGGGCTCTGGGGGGCTCCAAAATGGGGGCTGGGGGTGCCTGAAATGGGGCTGGGGGCTCTGGGGGGGTCTGAAATGGGGCCTGAAGTGGGGCTGGGGGCTCTGCCGGCCCCGAGCCTCGAACTCCTGGGGGAGAAAATGTGGGCTGGGGCTCTGGGGGTGCCTGAAATGGGGCTGGGGGTCCCTGAAATGGGGCTGGGGGCTCTGCCGGCCCTGAGCCTCGAACTCCTGGGGAGAAAATGGGGCTGGGGGCTCTGAAATGGGGCTGGGGGCTCTGGGGGGGCCTGAAATGGGGCCTGAAGTGGGCTGGGGGCTCTGGGGGGCTCCAAAATGGGGCTGGGGGTTCCTGAAATGGGGCTGGGGTCTCTGAAATGGGGCTGGGGGCTCTGCCGCCCCGAGCCTCGAACTCCTGCAGAGAAAATGGGGCTGGGGGCTCTGGGGGGCTCCAAAATGGGGCCTGAAATGGGGCTGGGGGCTCTGCCGACCCCGAGCCTCGAACTCCTGGGGGAGAAAATGGGGCTGGGGGCTCTGAAATGGGCTGGGGGCTCTGGGGGGTCTGAAATGGGGCTGGGGGTGCCTGAAATGGGGCTGGGGGTGCCTGAAATGGGGCTGGGGGTGCCTGAAATGGGGCTGGGGGCTCTGGGGGGGGGCTCCAAATTGGGCTGGGGGTGCCTGAAATGGGGCTGGGGGCTCTGGGGGGGCCTGAAATGGGCCTGAAGTGGGGCTGGGGGTCCCTGAAATGGGGCTGGGGGCTCTGGGGGTGCCTGAAATGGGGCTGGGGGGTGCCTGAAATGGGGCTGGGGGCTCTGCCGGCCCCGAGCCTTGAACTCCTGGGGGAGAAGAATGGGGCTGGGGGCTCTGGGGGGGGCCTGAAATGGGGCTGGGGGTCTCCAAAATGGGGCTGGGGGCTCTGCCTGACCCCGAGCCTCGAACTCCTGGGGGAGAAAATGGGGCTGGGGGCTCTGAAATGGGGCTGGGGGGCTCTGGGGGGGTCTGAAATGGGGCTGGGGGTGCCCAAAATGGGGCTGGGGGCTCTGGGGGGGACCCTGAAATGGGGCTGGGGGCTCTGGGGGGCTCCAAAATGGGGGCTGGGGGTTCCTGAAATGGGGCTGGGGGCTCTGAAATGGGGCTGGAGGCTCTGGGGGGGCTCCGAAATGGGGCCTGAAATGGGACTGGGGGCTCTGAGGGTCCCCGGAACCAGCAAGGGGCCCAATGAGAGGATCCCAGGGGATCCACTGGGGAACAGGGACCCCCCCAGATCCCCCCAGGATCTCCCCCAAACCCTCTGGGACCCCCCCCCAGACCCTTGGGACCCCTCAGATCCCCCCAGATCCCTCTGGGACCCCCCAGGACCCCCCCAGGATCCCCCCAGGAGCCTTTGGGACCCCCCCAGATCCCTCTGGGACCCCCCCCAGACCCTTTGGGACCCCCCAGATCCCCCCAGATCCCTCTGGGACCCCCCAGACCCCCCCAGATCCCCCTGGGAGCCTTTGGGACCCCCCAGATCCCTCTGGGACCCCCCCCTGCCAGACCCCAGTGGATCCCAGTGGATCCCAGTGGATCTCACCTGGAAGAAGGAGCAGCTGGGCCGGGATCCCTCGGGGGGATCCCTCAGGTACGAGGCCGTCAGGGCCAGGCAGCGGCTGTCGATCTCCTTCCCGACCTCAGCGCCGACACCTGGGCGGGGAGGGATCCACTGGGATCCGCTGGGATCTGCTGGGATCGACTGGGATCCACCCACAGACCCCCCCACCCCGGGACACCTCCCCCCATCCCTGCTCCCTCCTTCCTGAACCTCAGCGCCGACACCTGGATGGGGATCCACTGGGATCCACTGGGATCCACTGGGATCTGCTGGGATCCGCTGTGATCCACCCATGGACCCCCCTGGGATCCCCCCCAGCCCTGCCCCCTCCTTCCCAAACCTCAGCGCCGACACCTGGACGGGGAGGGATCCACTGGGATCCACTGGGATCCGCTGGGATCCGCTGGGATCCACCCACAGACCCCCCCACCCCAGAACACCTCCCCCCATCCCTGCTCCCTCCTTCCCGAACCTCAGCGCCGACAGCTGGGTGGGGAGGGATCCACTGGGATCTGCTGGGATCCACCCATGGACCCCCAGGACCCCCCCCCCCCAATCCTGGGACCTCTGCCAGCCCTGCCTCCTCCTTCCCGAACCGCAGCGCCGACACCTGGGCGGGGAGGGATCCACTGGGATCCACTGGGATCCACTGGGATCCACCCACAGACCCCCCCCACCCCGGAACACCTCCCCCCATCCCTGCTCCCTCCTTCCTGAACCTCAGCGCTGGCACCTGAATGGGGATCCACTGGGCTCCACTGGGATCCGCTGGGGGATCCACTGGGATCCGCTGGGATCCACCCACAGACCCCCCCCCACCCCAGAACACCTCCCCCCATCCCTGCCCCCTCCTTCCCGAACCTCAGCGCCGACACCTGGGCGGGCAGGGATCCACTGGGATCTGCTGGGATCCCCTCAGGATCCCCCTCAGATCCCCCCCAAATCCCCTCAGATCCCCCTCAGGATCCCCTCAGATCCCCCCAGATCCCACCTGGGAGCCTCCCAGATCCCTGTGGAACCCCCCCTGCACCCCCAGATCCCCTCAGGATCCCCCCCAGATCCCACCTGGGAACCCCCCAGATCCCCTCAGATCCCCTCAGGATCCCTCTCAGATCCCACCTGGGAACCCCCCTGATCCCTCAGATCCCCAGATCCCCCTCAGATCTCCCTCAGATCCCCCCAGATCCCACCTGGGAACCTCCAGATCCCTGTGAACCCCCCTGCACCCCCAGATCCCCCTCAGATCCCCCTCAGGATCCCCCTCAGATCCCCTCAGATCTCCCAGATCCCCCTCAGATCCCCTCAGGATCCCTCTCAGATCCCACCTGAGAACCCCCCTGATCCCCCTGACCCTCAGATCCCCCCAGATCCCCCTCAGGATCCCCCAGATCCCCTCAGGATCCCTCTCAGATCCCACCTGGGAACCCCCCAGATCCCTCTGACCCCCAGATCCCCCTCAGATCCCCCCAGATCCCCTCAGATCCCTCTCAGATCCCACCTGGGAACCTCCCAGATCCCTGTGAACCCCCCTGCACCCCCAGATCCCCCTCAGATCCCCTCAGATCCCTCCAGATCTCCCTCAGATCCCCAGATCCCCCAATCCCCCTCAGATCCCCTCAGATCCCCTCCAGATCCCCCTCAGATCCAACCTGGGAATTCCCCTGATTCCTGTGAACCCCAGATCCCCCTCAGATCCCCCCTGGGAACCCTCCAGATCCCCCCAAATCCCCTCAGATCCCCCTCAGGATCCCCTCAGATCCCACCTGGGAACTCCCCCTGAATCGCTCTGACCCCCAGATCCCCCCCAGATCCCACCTGGGAGCCTCCCAGATCCCTGTGAACCCCCCCTGCACCCCCCAGATCCCCTCAGATCCCCCCAGATCTCCCTCAGATCCCACCTGGGAACCCCCCAGATCCCTCTGACCCCCAGATCCCCCCCAGATCCCTCAGATCCCCTCAGATCCCCCCAGATCCCCCGGGATCCCCCCCAGATCCCCTCAGATCCCCCCCCCAGATCCTCTCAGATCCCCTCAGATCCCCTCAGGATCCCCCCCAGATCCCCCCGGATCACCCCTCAGATCCCCTCAGATCCCCCCCAATCCCCTCAGATTCCCCCCGGATCCCCCCCAGATCCCCCGTGATCCCCCGTGATCCCACCTGGGGGTGCACGCAGAGATTCTTTCGGGAGCTCAGCGCCAGCCCCAGGAGGGCAGGGCTCCCCCAGGTCCCGCTCGTAACATTCCAGAAGCTTCCGCAGCTCCTCCACCACCTGCAGGAGGGGGGGGATCGCGGGGGATCCTCAGGGATCCACCCACAGGGATCCGCTCCCCTCCCCCACCCCCCCCGGGATCCCCTCCCCCACCTTCTCGATCTCGGGCACGGTGCGGGAGCAGTAGATCAGCTTGGAGACGTCCAGGGGGTGAGCCTGGGGGGGAAAGGGATCCACTGGGATCTGATGGGATCCGCTGGGACCCACTGAGACCCGCTGGGATCCACCGGGACCCGCTGGGACCCGCTGGGATCTACTGGGGTCTCAGGGGAACCCCTGGAATCTGCTGGGACCCACTGGGACCTGCTGGGACCTTCTGGGACCTACTGAGATCCACTGGGATCTGCTTGGATCCGCTGGGATCCACTGGGATCAGCTTGGACCCACTGGGATCTGCTTGGATCCGCTGGGACCCGCTTGGACCCACTGGGATCTGCTGGGATCCTCTGGGACCCACTGGGATCTGCTGGGACCCGCTGGGACCCGCTGGGATCTGCTGGGATCTCAGGGGAACCCCTGGGGGTCCCTCCAGATCCATCAGGAGCCTCTTGATGGGATCCACCGAGGGGATCTGGGATCCCCTGGAACCCACTGGGGTCCCACTGGGACCCACCAGGATCCCCTGAGATCCCCCCCAAGATCTCCCTGGGATCCATTGGTATCCTACCAGCACCCTCGGGGATCCCCTGAGATCCTCCCAAGATCCCCCCAAACCCCTCAGGATCCCCTGAGGATCCCCTGAGGATCCCCCAGGACCCCCCCGAGATCCCCTGAGGTCCCCCCAAGAACCCCCAAACCCCTCAGGATCCCCCCAGATCCCCTCAGGATCCCCCGAGATCCCCCAGGACCCCCCAAGATCCCCCCAGGACCCCCCCAAACCCCTCAGGATCCCCCCCAAGATCCCCTGGGACCCCCCAAGATCCCCCCAAGCCCCTCAGGATCCCCTCAGGATCCCCCAGGACCCCCCCAAACCCGTCAGGATCCCCCAAGATCCCCCCAAACCCCTCAGGATCCCCCCAGGACCCCCCAAGATCCCCCCAGGATCCCTCCAAACCCCTCAGGACCCCCCCAGATCCCCCCTGGATTCCCCGGGATCCCTCCAGGACACCCCCAAGCCCCTCAGGATCCCTCCAGATCCCCCGGGACCCCCCAGGATCCCCCCAGGACCCCTGAGATCCCCCCAACCCCCCAGGACCCCCCCAAACCCCTCAGGATCCCCCCCAGGACCCCCTGAGATCCCCCCAACCCCCCCAGGACCCCCCCAAACCCCTCAGGATCCCCCAGGACCCCCCAAGATCCCCCAGGACCCCCTGAGATCCCCTCAGGATCCCCCAGGACCCCCAGAGATCCCCTGAGGTCCCCCCAAGAACCCCCAAACCCCTCAGGATCCCTCCAGATCCCCTGAGATCCCCTCAGGACCCCCCCAAGATCCCCCCAGGACCCCCTCAAACCCCTCAGCATCCCCCAGAACCCCCCGAAATCCCCTCAGGATCCCCCAAGATTCCCCCAGGACCCCTCAGGATCCCCCGAGATCCCCCCAAACCCCTCCGGATCCCTCCAGATCCCCCCTGGACCCCTCAGGATCCCCCAGGACCCCCCCAAACCCCTCAGAATCCTCCCAAGCCCCTCAGGATCCCCCCAGATCCCTCCAGGACCCCCCCCAAGCCCCTCAGGACCCCCCCAGATCCCCCAGGACCCCCCAGGACCCCCCCAAACCCCCCAGGATCCCCCCAGATCCCCTGAGATCCCCCGGGATCCCCCCAAACCCCCCAGGACCCCCCGAGATCCCCTCAGGATCCCCCAAGATCCCCCCAGACCCCTCAGGATCCCCCAGGACCCCCCCAAACCCCTCAGAATCCCCCCAAGCCCCTCAGGATCCCCCCAGATCCCCTCAGGATCCCCCGAGATCCCCCCAGGACCCCCTCAAACCCCTCAGCATCCCCCACAACCCCCCGAAATCCCCTCAGGATCCCCCAAGATCCCCCCAGGACCCCTCAGGACCCCCCAAGATCCCCCCAGACCCCTCAGGATCCCCCCAAACCCCCCAGGATCCCCCAGGACCCCCCAAGATCCCCCCAAACCCCTCTGGATCCCCCCAAGATCCCCCCAGGACCCCCTCAAACCCCCCAGGATCCCCCAAGACCCCCCGAGATCCCCTCAGGATCCTCCAAGATCCCCCCAGGACCCCTCCAAACCCCTCAGGACCCCCCCAGATCCCCCAGGACCCCCCAGGACCCCCCCAAGCCCCTCCGGATCCCCCCAGATCCCCTGAGATCCCCGGGATCCCCCCAAACCCCCCAGGACCCCCCGAGATCCCCTCAGGATCCCCCAGGACCCCCCCAAACCCCCCAAGATCCCCCCAAACCCCTCCGGATCCCCCCAGATCCCCTCAGGATCCCCCGAGATCCCCCCAGGACCCCCCCAAACTCCTCAGGATCCCCCTGAGATCCCCCCAGGACCCCTCCAAACCCCTCAGGATCCCCCGAGATCCCCCCAAACCCCTCAGGATCCTCCAAGATCCCCCCAGGACCCCTCCAAACCCCTCAGGATCCCCCCGAGATCCCCCCAGGACCCCTCAGGATCCCCCGAGATCCCCCCAAACCCCCCAGGACCCCCCCAAACCCCTCAGGACCCCCCCAGATCCCCTGAGATCCCCCAAGATCCCCCCAAACCCCCCAAGATTCCCCCAGGACCCCCCCAGGACCCCCCAAGATCCCCCCAAACCCCTCAGGATCCCCCCAGATCCCCCCCAAACCCCTCAGGATCCCCTGAGGATCCCCCAGGACCCCCCCCAAACCCCCCAGGACCCCCCGAGATCCCCCCAAACCCCTCAGGATCCCCCCAAACCCCTCCGAATCCCCCCAAACCCCTCAGGATCCCCCAAGATCCCCCCAAACCCCTCCGGATCCCCCCAGATCCCCCCAGGATCCCCCGGGATCCCCTCCTCACCCTCTGGTACGCCACGATCAGGGCGAGCAGCGACACCGTCTTGCCCGTCCCCGACGGCATCTCCAGCACCCCGTGACCCTGGGGGGGGGTCCCAGATCCCTCAGGATCCCTCAGGATCCCTCAGGATCCCTCAGGATCCCCCGGGATCCACCCCCCGGATCCCACCTTGGCGTCCAGCGTGCGCTTCAGCTCCAGCATGTAGGAGAACTGCTCGGGGTAGATGAACTCGTAGGGGAACAGCACCAGGAGCCCGTCCACGTTCAGCCTGGGGGGATCCCCGGGGATCGAGTGGATCCCAGAGCGGATCCCAGGGGGGTTTGGGGGGGATTTGAGGGGTTTTGGGGGGATTTTGGGGGGATTCAGGGGGATTTTGGGGGTTGGGGGCTTCAGAGAGCACCAGGAGCTCAACCACGTTCAGCCTGGGGGGATCCCCGGGGATCGAGTGGATCCCAGAGCGGATCCCGAGGGGTTTGGGGGGGATTTGGGGGGATTTGAGGGGGATTTGGGGGGGGATTTTGGGGGGATTCAGGGGGATTTTGGGGGTTGGGGGGCTTGGAATGGCACCAGGAACCCTCCATGTTCAGCCTGGGGGGATCCCCGGGGATCGAGTGGATCCCGGGAGCAGATCCCAAGGGGTTTGGGGGGGTTTGGGGGGATTTTGGGAGGATTTGGGGGGATTCGGGGGGGTTTGAGGGGTTTTGGGGGGATTCTGGGGGCTTGGAATGGCACCAGGAGCCCGTCCACGTTCAGCCTGGGGGGATCCCCGGGGATCAACTGGATCCCAGAGCGGATCCCGGGGGGGTTGGGGGGATTTTGGGGGATTTGAGGGGATTTTGGGGGGATTCAGGAGGATTTGAGGGGGGGATTTGGGGTTTGGGGGGTTTAAACAGCACCAGGAACCCATCCGAGATGAGCCTGGGGGGATCCCCGGGGATCGAGTGGATCCCAGAGTGGATCCCAGGGGGGTTTGGGGGGGATTTGAGGGGTTTTGGGGGGATTTTGGGGGGATTCAGGGGGATTTTGGGGGTTGGGGGCTTCAGAGAGCACCAGGAGCTCAACCACGTTCAGCCTGGGGGGATCCCCGGGGATCGAGTGGATCCCAGAGTGGATCCCATGGGGGTTTGGGGGGGATTTGGGGGATTTTGGGGGATTTGAGGGGTTTTGGGGGGATTTGGGGGGGATTCAGGGGGATTTTGGGGTTTGGGGGGCTTGGAATGGCACCAGGAACCCTCCATGTTCAGCCTGGGGGGATCCCCGGGGATCGAGTGGATCCCAGAGCGGATCCCGGGGGGTTTGGGGGGATTTTGGGGGGATTCAGGGGGATTTGAGGGGTTTTGGGGGAATTTGAGGGGATTTGGGGGGGATTTTGGGGTTTGGGGGGGTTTAAACAGCACCAAGAGCCCGTCCACGTTCAGCCTGGGGGGATCCCCGGGGATCGAGTGGATCCCGGGAGCGGATCCCAGGGGGTTTGGGGGGAATTTGAGGGGTTTTGGGGGGATTTTGGGGGATTCAGGGGGATTTGAGGGGTTTTGGGGGGATTTTGGGGAGGATTCAGGGGGATTTTGGGGGTTGGGGGCTTCAGAGAGCACCAGGAGCTCAACCACGTTCAGCCTGGGGGGATCCCCGGGGATCGAGTGGATCCCAGAGCGGATCCTGGGGGGTTTGGGGGGATTTTGGGGGGATTCAGGGGGATTTGAGGGGTTTTGGGGGGATTTTGGGGGATTTGGGGGTTTGGGGGGGGTTTAAACAGCACCAGGAGCTCGTCCACGTTCAGCCTGGGGGGATCCCCGGGGATCGAGTGGATCCTGGGAGCGGATCCCGGGGGGGTTGGGGAGTATTTGGGGGGATTTTTGGGGGAATTCGGGGGGATTTGAGGGGTTTTGGGGGGATTTTTGGGACTTGGAATGGCACCAGGAACGCTCCATGTTCAACCTGAGGGGATCCCTGGGGATCGAGTGGATCCCAGAGCGGATCCCGGGGGGTTTGGGGGGGATTTGGGGGATTTTGGGGCGTTTGGGGGGGATTCAGGGGGATTTTGGGGTTTGGGGGGGGTGAACAGCACCAGGAGCCCGTCCACGTTCAGCCTGGGGGGATCCCCAGGGATCGAGTGGATCCCAGGAGCGGATCCCGGGGGGGTTGGGGAGGATTTGGGGGATTTTGGGGGGATTTGGGGGGATTTGAGGGATTTTGGGGGGATTCAGGGGAATTTGAGGGGTTTTGGGGGGATTCTGGGGGCTTGGAATGGCACCAGGAACCCTCCATGTTCAGCCTGGGGGGATCCCCGGGGATCGAGTGGATCCCAGAGCGGATCCCGGGGGGTTTGGGGGGGATTTGGGGGATTTTGGGGGGATTTTGGGGGGATTCAGGGGGATTTGGGGGTTTGGGGGGCTTGGAATGGCACCAGGAGCTCGACCACGTTCAGCCTGGGGGGATCCCCGGGGATCGAGTGGATCCCAGAGCGGATCCCGGGGGGGTTTGGGGGGATTTGGGGGGGATTCAGGGGGATTTGAGGGGTTTTGGGGGGATTTGGGGGGATTCAGGGGGATTTGGGGGGTTGGGGGCTTCAGAGAGCACCAGGAGCCCGTCCATGTTCAGCCTGGGGGGATCCCCGGGGATCGAGTGGATCCCAGAGCGGATCCCAGGGGGTTTGGGGAGGATTTGAGGGGATTTGAGGGGATTTGGGGGGATTCAGGGGGATTTGAGGGGTTTTGGGGGGATTCTGGGGGCTTGGAATGGCACCAGGAACCCTCCGT
Source organism: Poecile montanus (assembly GCA_038429875.1). NCBI lineage: Eukaryota > Metazoa > Chordata > Aves > Passeriformes > Paridae > Poecile > Poecile montanus. The sequence continues at coordinate 10,106 of JBBLMP010000045.1, forward strand.
GTTCAGCCTGGGGGGATCCCCGGGGATCGAGTGGATCCCGGGAGCGGATCCCGGGGGGTTTGGGGGGGATTTGAAGGGTTTTGGGGGGATTTTGGGGGGGATTCAGGGGGATTTGATGGGTTTTGGGGGGATTTGGGGGGATTTGAGGGGTTTTGGGGGGATTCTGGGGGCTTGGAATGGCACCAGGAACCCTCCATGTTCAGCCTGGGGGGATCCCCGGGGATCGAGTGGATCCCAGAGCGGATCCCGGGGGGTTTGGGGGGGATTTGGGGGGATTTGAGGGGATTTGGGGGGGGATTTTGGGGTTTGGGGGGGTTTAAACAGCACCAGGAACCCATCCGAGCTGAGCCTGGGGGGATCCCTGGGGATCAACTGGATCCCAGAGCGGATCCTGGGGGGGTTTGGGGAGGATTTGGGGGGATTCAAGGGGATTTGGGGGGGATTCAGGGGGATTTTGGGGTTTGGGGGCTACAGAGAGCACCAGGAGCTCGACCACGTTCAGCCTGAGGGGATCCCTGGGGATCGAGTGGATCCCAGAGCGGATCCCGGGGGGGTTTGGGGAGGATTTGGGGGGATTTTGGGGGGATTTGGGGGGATTTGAGGGGTTTTGGGGGGATTCTGGGGGCTTGGAATGGCACCAGGAACCCTCCATGTTCAACCTGAGGGGATCCCTGGGGATCAAGTGGATCCCAGAGCGGATCCCGAGGGGTTTGGGGGGGATTTGAGGGGTTTTGGGGGGATTTTGGGGGGATTCAGGGGGATTTTGGGGGTTGGGGGCTTCAGACAGCACCAGGAGCCTGTCCGAGCTGAGCCTGGGGGGATCCCCGGGGATCGAGTGGATCCCAGAGCGGATCCCGGGGGGTTTGGGGGGGATTTGGGGGGATTTGAGGGGATTTGGGGGGATTTGAGGGGTTTTGGGGGGATTCTGGGGGCTTGGAATGGCACCAGGAGCCCGTCCACGTTCAGCCTGGGGGGATCCCCGGGGATCGAGTGGATCCCGGGAGCAGATCCCGGGGGGTTTGGGGAGGATTTGAGGGGATTTGGGGGGATTTTGGGGGGATTCGGGGGGATTTGAGGGGTTTTGGGGGGATTTGAGGGGATTTGGGGGGGGATTTTGGGGGTTGGGGGCTTCAGAGAGCACCAGGAGCCCGTCCACGTTCAGCCTGGGGGGATCCCCGGGGATCGAGTGGATCCCAGAGCGGATCCCAGGGGGGTTTGGGGAGGATTTGAGGGGATTTTGGGGGGGATTCAGGGGGATTTTGGGGTTTGGGGGCTACAGAGAGCACCAGGAGCTCGACCACGTTCAGCCTGAGGGGATCCCTGGGGATCGAGTGGATCCCAGAGCGGATCCCGGGGGGGTTTGGGGAGGATTTGGGGGATTTTGGGGGGATTTGGGGGGATTTGAGGGGTTTTGGGGGGATTCTGGGGGCTTGGAATGGCACCAGGAACCCTCCATGTTCAGCCTGAGGGGATCCCTGGGGATCGAGTGGATCCCGGGAGCGGATCCCGGGGGGTTTGGGGGGGATTTGGGGATTTTGGGGTTTGGGATGGCACCAAAACCTCTCCATGTTCAGCCTGAGGGGATCCCCGGGATCCCAGGGTGGATTTGGGGAGAATTTTGAGGGATTCAGGGAGGTTTGAGGGGATTTGAGAGGAATTTTGGAGTTTGCCGGAGCTGGGACAGCACCAAAGCCCAACCCGGCACCCCCAAACCCTTCCTGGGACCTCCCAACTGCCCCAACCCTATCCCGGACACCCCAAATTCCCTCAAATCTCCACAAATTCCCTCAAAATTCCCTCAAATTCCCTCAAAATTCCCTCAAATTCCCCCCAAATTCCCTCAAATTCCCGCCCCTCCCCCGCTCACTTCATGGCTCCCGCCGCTGCCTCGCGCCGCCGCCGCGGCCACACCCCCTCCCGCCCCCGCGCGCTCCGATTGGTCAGCGCTGACAACGCTCTGTGCTCCCATTGGCTGAGAGAGCTGTCAATCACTCGTAATGAGAGAGGTGCCGGGGAGGAGCAATCGAGCGCAGAGTGATGGATCGGGGGGTGGGGGGGGGGGCGAGGTTTTTTGGGGACATTTTGGGAAAATTTGGGAAAATTTGGGAAAATTTGGGACCTTTTGGGGCTTCAAAGATTTGGGAAGAGGGGCCAAAAGTTCCCCTCCGGAATTCCCGAAAAAGGGAGAAAATTTCCTCTCAAAAAAGGCCGAAAATTCCCCCAAAAACGGAGAAAATTCCCAAAAAAAAGAGCGAAAATTCCAAAAAAAAAAAAGGAGAAAAATCCCAAAAAAAGCGAAAATTCCCCCAAAAGCGATTTTGATTTATTTATTTATTTCTTCAGTACCGCGCCGCCCCCGGGGGGGCTCCCCACTCCCCCCCCCCCGCGTTTTTTTTCCATGAATTCCGCGGGATTTTGGGGCAATTCCAGAGGAAATTCCAAATTCCCGCCATAAAAAATAAAGGGGAGGGGGAGGGGAGGGGGGGGAGGGGCTGGGGGGGCTCAAAGGCAACGCTGGTGGTGGGGGAGGGGTCCCAGGGGGGTCCTGGGGGGGTTTTGGGGGATCCTGGGGGGATTTTGGGGGTCCTGGGGGGGTTTTGGGGGGTCCTGGGGGGATTTTGGGGGTCCTGGGGGGGTTTTGGGGGTCCCAGGTGGGTCCTGGGGGGGGTTGGGGGGTCCTGGGGGGATTTTGGGGGTCCCAGGTGGGTCCTGGGGGGGTTTGGGGGGGGGTTTGGGGGGGTCTCAAGGGGGTCCTGGGGGGTTTTTGGGGGGTCCTGGGGGGGTCCCAGGTGGGTCTAGGGGAGATTTGGGGGGTCCTGGGGGGATTTTGGGGGTCCCAGGTGGGTCCTGGGGGGTTTTTGGGGGGTCCTGGGAAGATTTGGGGGGTCCCAGGGGGGTCCTGGGGGGGGTTGGGGGGTCTTGGGGGGGTCTCAAGGGGGTCCTGGGGGGTTTTTGGGGGGTCCTGGGGGGGTCCCAGGTGGGTCTGGGGGAGATTTGGGGGGTCCTGGGACGGTTTGGGGGGGTCCTGAGGGGGTCCCAGGGCGGTTTTTGGGGATCCTGGGGAATTTTGGGGGGTCCCAGGTGGGTCTGGGGGGGGTTTGGGGGGGTCTCAAGGGGGTCCTGGGGGGGTTTTGGGGGTCCCAGGTGGGTCTGGGGGTGTCCTGGGGGGGAGTTGGGGGGTCCTGGGTGAGTTTCGGGGGTCCCAGGTGGGCCTGGGGGGGTTTGGGGGGGTCTCAAGGGGGTCCTGGGGGGGTTTTGGGGGGTCCCAGGTGGGTGTGGGGGGTCCTGGGGGGTTTGGGGAGGTTTTGGGGGGTCCTGGGGGGGTTTTGGGGGTCTCAGGTGAGTCCTGCAGGGAGTTTGGGGGGTCCCAGGTGGGTCTGGGGGGTCTCAGGTGAGTCCTGGGGGGTCCTGGGGGGTCCCAGGTGGGTCTGGGGGGTCCCAGGTGAGTCCTGGGGGGGTTTGGGGGGTCCCAGGTGGGTCCTGGGGGGTCCCAGGTGGGTCCTGGGGGGTCTCAGGTGGGTCTGGGGGGTCCCAGTGATGGATCTGGGGGGGTTTGTGCTCCCCCCAAGCCCCCTCTGCACCCAACTGGGATGGACTGGGATGAACTGGGATTGAACTGGGATTGAAGAGGTGTGCCCAGGTGTCCCCAGGTGTCCCCAGGTGTGTCCAGGTGAGGTTTAGGAAGGCACAGGCGTGTCCAGGTGTGTCCAGATGTCCCCAGGTGTGACACAGACACACCCACAGGTGTCCCCCGGTGTGTCCAGGTGTGTCCCCAGGTGTCCCCAGGTGTCCCCAGGTGTCCCCAGGGGTGTCCCAGGTGTCCCCAGGTGTGACACAGACACACCCAGAGGTGTCCCAGGTGTGTCCAGGTGAGGTTTGGAAGGCACAGGTGTGGTTTGGGCTGTACCCAGGTGTGTCCAGGTGTGACACAGGCACACCCACAGGTGTCCCCAGGTGTCCCCAGGTGTGTCCCCAGGTGTGTCCAGGTGTGACACAGACACACCCACAGGTGTCCCCAGGTGTCCCCAGGTATCCCCAGGTATCCCCAGGTGTGTCCAGGTGTCCCCAGGTGTGTCCAGGTGTGTCCAGGTGTATCCCAGGTGTCCCCAGGTGTCCCCAGGTGTCCCCAGGTGTCCCCAGGTGTCCTCAGGTGTGTCCAGGTGTGACACAGACACAGAGAGATGTGTCCCCAGGTGTGTCCAGGTGTCCCCAGGTGTTTCCAGGTGTCCCCAGGTGTGTCCAGGTGTGACACAGACACACCCACAGGTGTCCCCAGGTGTCCCCAGGTGTATCCAGGTGTGTCCAGGTGTGTCCAGGTGTCCCCAGGTGTGTCCAGGTGTCCCCAGGTGTGTCCAGGTGTCTCCAGGTGTGTCCAGGTGTGCGGCTCTCACTCCCGGATGCTCGCTGAGTAGGAGAACTGTGGGAAATGCGTCCGATGGTCGCGCTCCAGAGAGTCCAACTGCTCACCTGGGGACAGGTACAGGGACAGGTGAGGGGACAGGTGAGGGACAGGGACAGGTGAGGGACAGGGACAGGGACAGGTGAGGGGACAGGTGAGGGGACAGGTGAGGGACAGGGACAGGTGAGGGACAGGTGACAGGGACAGGTGACAGGGACAGGTGAGAAAACAGGGACAGGTGACAGGGACAGGGACAGGCGAGGGACAGGGACAGGTGAGGGACAGGGACAGGGACAGGTGAGAAAACAGGGACAGGTGAGGGGACAGGTGACAGGGACAGGTGACAGGGACAGGTGAGGGGACTGGGACAGGTGAGGGGACAGGGACAGGTGAGGGGACAGGGACAGGTGAAGGGGACAGGGACAGGTGAGTACAGGTGTACACAGGTGTGCACAGGTGAGTACAGGTGTGCACAGGTGAGTACAGGTGACAGAACAGGTACAGGTGACAGGTACAGGTAACCCAGGTGCACTCACATCTCTCAGGTGGGGTGACGGTGATGGATGGGGACAGGTACAGGTGACAGGACAGGTACAGGTGTGCACAGGTGTGCACAGGTGAGTACAGGTGTGCCCAGGTACACTCACATCTCTCAGGTGGGGTGACGGTGATGGGTGGGGGGTTCAGGTGAGAACACAGGTGAACACAGGTGAGTACAGGTGACAGGTACAGGTGCACACAGGTGAGTACAGGTGAGTACAGGTGTGCACAGGTACACTCACATCTCTCAGGTGGGGTGACGGTGATGGACAGGGGACAGGTACAGGTGACAGGACAGGTACAGGTGAGTACAGGTGAGTACAGGTGTGCACAGGTGACAGGTACAGGTGTGCACAGGTGTGTACAGGTAACCCAGGTACACTCACATCTCTCAGGTGGGGTGACGGTGATGGATGGGGGGTTCAGGTGAGAACACAGGTGAGTACAGGTGACAGGTACAGGTGTGCAGAGGTGACAGGTACAGGTGTGTACAGGTGTGCCCAGGTACACTCACATCTCTCAGGTGGGGTGACGGTGATGGGTGGGGGGTTCAGGTGAGAACACAGGTGTGCACAGGTGTACACAGGTGAGTACAGGTGTGTACAGGTGTGCCCAGGTGCACTCACATCTCTCAGGTGGGGTGACGGTGATGGATGGGAACAGGTACAGGTGACAGGACAGGTACAGATGTGCACAGGTGAGTACAGGTGTGCACAGGTGTGCACAGGTGTGCACAGGTGAGTACAGGTGTGCACAGGTGTGCACAGGTGTGCACAGGTGTGCACAGGTGAGTACAGGTGTGCACAGGTGTACACAGGTGTGCACAGGTGTGCACAGGTACACTCACATCTCTCAGGTGGGGTGACGGTGATGGATGGGGACAGGTACAGGTGTGCACAGGTGACAGGTACAGGTGTACACAGGTGTGTACAGGTGTGCACAGGTGCACTCACATCTCTCAGGTGGGGTGACGGTGATGGGTGGGGGTTCAGGTGAGAACACAGGTGAGTACAGGTGACAGGACAGGTACAGGTGAGTACAGGTGACAGGACAGGTACAGGTGTGTACAGGTAACCCAGGTACACTCACATCTCTCAGGTGGGGTGACGGTGATGGATGGGGACAGGTACAGGTGACAGGACAAGTACAGGTGAGAACACAGGTGACAGGTACAGGTGTGCACAGGTGTACACAGGTGTGCACAGGTGACCCAGGTACACTCACATCTCTCAGGTGGGGTGACGGTGATGGATGGGGACAGGGACATGGACAGGTGACAGGTACAGGTGTGCACAGGTGTGCACAGGTGAGTACAGGTGAGTACAGGTGTACACAGGTGAGTACAGGTGTGCACAGGTGTGCCCAGGTACACTCACATCTCTCAGGTGGGGTGACGGTGATGGATGGGGACAGGTACAGGTGACAGGACAGGTACAGGTGTGCACAGGTGACAGGTACAGGTGTGCACAGGTGTGCACAGGTGTGCACAGGTGAGTACAGGTGTACACAGGTACACTCACATCTCTCAGGTGGGGTGATGGTGATGGATGGGGACAGGGACAGGTGAGTACAGGTGACAGTACAGGTACAGGTGACAGGTACAGGTGTGCACAGGTGTGTACAGGTGAGTACAGGTGTACACAGGTGTACACAGGTGTGTACAGGTGTGCCCAGGTACACTCACATCTCTCAGGTGGGGTGACAGTGATGGATGGGGACAGGTACAGGTGACAGGTACAGGTGACAGGTACAGGTGAGTACAGGTGTGCACAGGTAACCCAGGTGCACTCACATCTCTCAGGTGGGGTGACGGTGATGGGTGGGGGGTTCAGGTGAGAACACAGGTGAGTACAGGTGACAGGTACAGGTGTGTACAGGTGTGCACAGGTGAGTACAGGTGAGTACAGGTGACAGGTGTACACAGGTGTGCACAGGTGTGCCCAGGTACACTCACATCTCTCAGGTGGGGTGACGGTGATGGATGGGGACAGGTACAGGTGTGCACAGGTGTGTACAGGTAACCCAGGTACACTCACATCTCTCAGGTGGGGTGACGGTGATGGATGGGGACAGGTACAGGTGTGCACAGGTGAGTACAGGTGTGCCCAGGTACACTCACATCTCTCAGGTGGGGTGACGGTGATGGGTGGGGGGTTCAGGTGAGAACACAGGTGAGTACAGGTGAGTACAGGTGACAGGTACAGGTGTACACAGGTGAGTACAGGTGTGCACAGGTAACCCAGGTACACTCACATCTCTCAGGTGGGGTGACGGTGATGGGTGGGGGGTTCAGGTGAGAACACAGGTGTGCACAGGTGAGTACAGGTGAGTACAGGTGTGCACAGGTACACTCACATCTCTCAGGTGGGGTGACGGTGATGGATGGGGACAGGGACATGGACAGGTGACAGGTACAGGTGTGCACAGGTGTGCACAGGTGAGTACAGGTGAGTACAGGTGTACACAGGTGTGTACAGGTGTGCCCAGGTACACTCACATCTCTCAGGTGGGGTGACGGTGATGGATGGGGACAGGTACAGGTGACAGGACAGGTACAGGTGTGCACAGGTGACAGGTACAGGTGTGTACAGGTGTGCACAGGTGTGCACAGGTGAGTACAGGTGTACACAGGTACACTCACATCTCTCAGGTGGGGTGATGGTGATGGATGGGGACAGGGACAGGTGAGTACAGGTGACAGTACAGGTACAGGTGACAGGTACAGGTGTGCACAGGTGTGTACAGGTGAGTACAGGTGTACACAGGTGTACACAGGTGTGTACAGGTGTGCCCAGGTACACTCACATCTCTCAGGTGGGGTGACAGTGATGGATGGGGACAGGTACAGGTGACAGGTACAGGTGAGTACAGGTGTGCACAGGTAACCCAGGTACACTCACATCTCTCAGGTGGGGTGACGGTGATGGGTGGGGGGTTCAGGTGAGAACACAGGTGAGTACAGGTGACAGGTACAGGTGTGCACAGGTGAGTACAGGTGTGCACAGGTGTACACAGGTGTGTACAGGTGTGCCCAGGTACACTCACATCTCTCAGGTGGGGTGACGGTGATGGATGGGGACAGGTACAGGTGTGCACAGGTGTACACAGGTGTGCACAGGTGTACACAGGTACACTCACATCTCTCAGGTGGGGTGACGGTGATGCTCTGCGCCGTGAACTCCTCGTCGAAGTACCGCGTGTCCACCTCTGACGTCACCTGCGGCCGGAAGGGCGGCACCAGCTGGGGGGGGAGGGGCGGCTCCAGGTGTGCCAGGTGAGGGGGGGGAGGGGCGGGGTCACCTGAGGGGGGCGGGGCCTCACCTTCCTCTGCACCACGTCCAGCCAATCGATGCCCGCGAAGAAACGGTGTTCCATCACCTCACGGGCGTCACCCGGACCCCCGCCCAGCCTGACAGGTGAGACAGGTGAGACAGGTGTGTACAGGTGTGTCACCAGGTGTGTCACCAGGTGTGACAGGTGTGACAGGTGTGTCACCAGGTGTGTCACCCGGACCCCCGCCCAGCCTGGCAGGTGAGACAGACAGGTGTGTACAGGTGTGTACAGGTGTGTACAGGTGTGTACAGGTGTGTACAGGTGAGTACAGGTGTGTACAGGTGTGTCACCAGGTGTGTACAGGTGAGACAGGTGAGACAGGTGAGACAGGTGTGTACAGGTGTGTACAGGTGTGTCACCCGGTGTGTCACCCGGACCCCCGCCCAGCCTGACAGGTGTGTACAGGTGTGTACAGGTGAGTACAGGTGAGTACAGGTGTGTACAGGTGTGTACAGGTGAGACAGGTGTGTACAGGTGTGTACAGGTGAGACAGGTGTGTACAGGTGTGTACAGGCGTGTACAGGTGAGTACAGGTGTGTACAGGTGTGTACAGGTGTGTCACCAGGTGTGTACAGGTGTGTACAGGTGTGTACAGGCGTGTACAGGTGAGTACAGGTGTGTACAGGTGTGTACAGGTGTGTCACCAGGTGTGTACAGGTGTGTCACCAGGTGTGTCACCAGGTGTGTCACCCGGACCCCCGCCCAGCCTGACAGGTGAGACAGACAGGTGTGTACAGGTGTGTACAGGTGAGACAGGTGTGTACAGGTGTGTACAGGTGTGTACAGGTGTGTACAGGTGTGTAACCAGGTGTGTACAGGTGTGTCACCAGGTGAGACAGGTGAGACAGGTGAGACAGGTGTGTACAGGCGTGTACAGGCGTGTACAGGTGTGTACAGGTGTGTAACCAGGTGTGTCACCCGGACCCCCGCCCAGCCTGACAGGTGAGACAGACAGGTGAGACAGGTGTGTCACCAGGTGTATCCAGGTGTGTGTCTATGAGTGCCCAGGTGTATCCAGGTGTACCCAGGTGTGTCCAGGTGTACCCAGGTGTGTGTGTATCAGTGTCCAGGTGTCTCCAGGTGTCCCCAGGTGTGTCCAGGTGTGTCTCACCTCTGTTTTGGATCCTTTTTCAGGAGCCCCCCCAGCAGATTCCGGCTCTCGGGCCCCAGGGAGCGCGGGAAGCGGATCTCCTCGAGGAGGATGAGCTCCAAGAGCCGCTCGTGCTCAGGTGAGTGTGAGTGTGAGTGACCAGGTGTGACAGGTGTACCCCAGGTGTCCCCAGGTGTGTGTCTATGAGTGTCCAGGTGTACCCAGGTGTCCCCAGGTGTCCCCAGGTGTCCCCAGGTGTCTCCAGGTGTCCCCAGGTGTGTCCAGGTGTGTCTCACCTCTGTTTTGGGTCCTTTTTCAGGAGCCCAGCGAGGAGGTTTCTGCTCTCGGGCCCCAGGGAGCGCGGGAAGCGGATCTCCTCGAGGAGGATGAGCTCCAAGAGCCGCTCGTGCTCAGGTGAGTGTGAGTGTGAGTGACCAGGTGTGCCCAGGTGTGTCCAGGTGTGCCCAGGTGTATCCAGGTGTGTGTGTATCAGTGTCCAGGTGTACCCAGGTGTCCCCAGGTGTATCCAGGTGTATCCAGGTGTCCCCAGGTGTCTCCAGGTGTATCCAGGTGTCCCCAGGTGTATCCAGGTGTATCCAGGTGTGTGTCTATGAGTGTCCAGGTGTACCCAGGTGTACCCCAGGTGTCCCCAGGTGTCTCCAGGTGTACCCAGGTGTCTCCAGGTGTACCCAGGTGTATCCCAGGTGTACCCCAGGTGTCTCCAGGTGTCTCCAGGTGTCCCCAGGTGTACCCCAGGTGTATCCCAGGTGTGCCCAGGTGTCTCCAGGTGTCCCCAGGTGTGTCCAGGTGTACCCAGGTGAGTGAATAACTGCCCCAGGTGTACCCCAGGTGTATCCAGGTGTCCCCAGGTGTGCCCAGGTGTGTCCAGGTGTGTCCAGGTGTGTCTCACCTCTGTTTTGGGTCCTTTTTCAGGAGCCCAGCGAGGAGGTTTCTGCTCTCGGGCCCCAGCGAGCGCGGGAAGCGGATCTCCTCGAGGAGGATGAGCTCAAAGAGCCGCTCGTGCTCAGGTGAGTGTGAGTGTGAGTGACCAGGTGTGCCCAGGTGTGTCCAGGTGTGTCCAGGTGTGTGTCTATGAGTGTCCAGGTGTGTCCAGGTGTGTCCAGGTGTGTCTCACCTCTGTTTTGGATCCTTTTTCAGGAGCCCAGCGAGGAGGTTTCTGCTCTCGGGCCCCAGGGAGCGCGGGAAGCGGATCTCCTCGAGGAGGATGAGCTCAAAGAGCCGCTCGTGGTCCTGGTTGTAGAAGGGGAGGCGCCCGCAGAGCATCTCGTACATCACCACGCCCAGCCCCCACCAGTCCACGGCGCGACCGTAGTCGTTATCTTCCAGGACCTGCGGGGGGCACCTGGGGTCACCTGAAGGGACCTGGGGTCACCTGGGGTCACCTGAAGGGGTCTGGGGGTCACCTGGGGTCACCTGGGGTCACCTGCTGGGACCTGGGGTCACCTGGGGTCACCTGGTGGGGTCTGGGGTCACCTGATGGGGTCACCTGGTGGGGCCTGGGGTCACCTGGGGTCACCTGCAAGGACCTGGGGGTCACCTGGTGGGGACACCTGGTGGGGTCTGGGGTCACCTGCAAGGACCTGGGGGTCACCTGGTGGGGTCTGCGGTCACCTGCAAGGACCTGGGGGTCACCTGCAAGGACCTGGGGGTCACCTGGTGGGGTCACCTGGTGGGGCCTGGGGTCACCTGGTGGGGTCTGGGGTCACCTGACAGGACCTGTGAGTGACCTGCTGGGGTTTGGGGGTCACCTGCAAGGACCTGTCAGGACCTGGAAAAATTCCCAGAAAATCAAGGAATTTCCCAGAAATTCCCAAAAAATTCCCAGAAAATCCCAGAATTTCCAGGGAATTCATGGAATTTCCCAGAAAATCCCGGAATTTCCAGGGAATTCGTGGAATTTCCCAGAAAATCCCAGAATTTCCCATGGAATTCCGGGAATTCCGGGTTACCTCGGGCGCCAGGTACTCGGGGGTGCCGCAGAAGGTTCTCATGGTGGTGCCGTCGGTGACGCCCTCCTTGCACAGCCCAAAATCCGTGATCTTGATGTGCCCGTCCTTGTCCAGCATCAGATTCTCCAGCTGGGAAAAAAAACGGGAAAAATGGGAATGGGGAGAGCCCCAAAATCCCGGGATTTGGCATCAAAATCCTGGGGAGAGCCCCAAAATCCTGGGATTTGGCGTCAAAATCATGGGGGGGACCCAAAATCCCAGGAGTTGGTATCAAAATCGTGGGGAGCTCCAAAATCCCAGGGGTTGGAGCCAAAATTGTGGGGAGCTCCAAAATCCCGGGATTTGGTATCAAAATCGTGGGGAGCTCCAAAATCCCGGGATTTGGTATCAAAATTGTGGGGATTGGAACCAAAATCCTGGGATTTGGTACCAAAATCTTGGGGAGCTCCAAAATCCCGGGGTTTGGCCCTAAAAATTCCTGGATTCAGCCCCAAAATCCTGGGATTTGGCCCCAGAACCCCAGGATTTGACCCCAAAATCCCAGGATTTGGCCCCAGAACCCCCAGATTCAGCCCCAGAACACCCAGGATTGCCCAAAATCCAAGGATTTGGCCCCAAAATCCCAGGATTTGACTTCAGAATCCCAGGATTCAGCCCCAAAATCCCAGGATTCAGCCCCAGAACCCCGGGATTGCCCAAATTCCTGGGATTTGACCCCAAAATCCCGGGATTAAGCCCTAAAATTCTAGGATTCCTCAAAACCTCTGGATTCAGCCCCAAAATGCCTGGATTTGACCCCAAAATTCCCGGATTAAGCCCCAAAATCCCGGGATTCAGCCCCAGAACCCCGGGATTGCCCAAAATCCTGGGGTTCTCCCCCAAAATCCCCAGATTCAGCCCCAAAATCCTGGGATTTGGCCCCAAAATCCCGTGATTCGACCCCAAAATCCCAGGATTGCCCAAATTCCCGGGATTCAGCCCCAAAATGCTGGGATTTGGCCCCAGAATCCCCAAGATTTTACCCCAAAACCCTGGGATTTGACCCCAAAATCCTGGAATTGCCCAAAATCCTGGGATTCAGCCCCAAAATCCCAGGATTTGACCCCAAAATCCCAGGATTTGACTTCAGAATCCCAGGATTTGGCCCCAAAATCCCCAGATTCAGCCCCAAAATCCCCGGATTTGGCCCCAAAATCCCCGGGATTGCCCAAAATCCCGGGATTCAGCCCCAGAACCCCCAAGATTTTACCCCAAAATCCCGGGATTTGGCCCCAGAACCCCCAAGATTTGACCCCAAAATCCTTGGATTTGACCCCAAAATCCTTGGATTTGACCCCAAAATCCTGGGATTGCCCAAAATCCCGGGATTTGACCCCAAAATTCCCAGATTAAGCCCCAAAATCCCAGGATTCAGCCCCAGAACCCCCAAGATTTTACCCCAAAACCCCTGGAATTGACCCCAAAATCCTTGGATTTGACCCCAAAATCCCGGGATTTGACCCCAAAATCCTGGAATTGCCCAAAATCCTGGGATTTGGCCCCAGAACCCCCAAGATTTGACCCCAAAATCCTTGGATTTGACCCCAGAACCCCCGGATTCAGACCCAGAACCCCGGGATTGCCCAAATTTCTGGGATTCAGCCCCAAAATCCCAGGATTTGACTTCAGAATCCCAGGATTCAGCCGCAGAACCCCAGGATTGCCCAAAATCCCAGAATTCAGCCCCAAAATCCCAGGATTTGGCCCCAGAACCCCCAAGATTTTACCCCAAAATCCCGGGATTTGACCCCAAAATTCCGGGATTTGACCCCAAAATCCTGGAATTGCCCAAAATCCCGGGATTTGACCCCAAAATCCTGGGATTGCCCAAAATCCTGGGATTTGACCCCAAAATCCCAGGATTTGACCCCAAAATCCCGGGATTTGACCCCAAAATCCTGGAATTGCCCAAAATCCCGGGATTTGACCCCAAAATCCTGGGATTGCCCAAAATCCTGGGATTTGACCCCAAAATCCCAGGATTTGACCCCAAAATCCCAGGATTTGACTTCAGAATCCCAGGATTTGGCCCCAAAGTCCCGGAATTTGGCCCCAGAACCCCCAAGATTTTACCCCAAAATCCCAGGATTTGACCCCAAAATCCCTGGATTTGACCCCAAAATCCTGGAATTGCCCAAAATCCTGGGATTTGACCCCAAAATCCCAGGATTTGACCCCAAAATCCCAGGATTTGACCCCAAAATCCCAGGATTTGACCCCAAAACCCCCGGGATTCAGACACAAAACCCCAGGATTTGGCCCCAAAGTCCCGGAATTTGGCCCCAGAACCCCCAAGATTTGACCCCAAAACCCCTGGAATTGACCCCAAAATCCTTGGATTTGACCCCAAAATCCTGGGATTTGACCCCAAAATCCCGGGATTTGACCCCAAAATCCCAGAAATCAGCGCCAAAATCCCAGGATTTGGCCCCAAAATCCCAGAAATCAGCCCCAAAATCCCAGGATTCAGCCCCAAAATCCCTGAATGTGACCCCAAAATCCCAGGATTCGACCCCAAAATCCCGGGATTAAGCCCCAGAACCCCCAAGATTTGACCCCAAAATCCCAGGATTTGACCCCAAAATCCTTGGATTTGGCCCCAAAATCCTTGGATTTGACCCCAAAATCCCGGAATTGCCCAAAATCCCAGGATTTGGCCCCAAAATTCCCAGATTAAGCCCCAAAATCCCAGGATTCAGCCCCAGAACCCCCAAGATTTTACCCCAAAATCCCAGGATTTGACCCGAAATTCCTGGGATTTGACCCCAAAACCCCAGGATTGCACAAAATCCCGGGATTTGGCCACAAAATCCCGGAATTTGGCCCCAGAACCCCCAAGATTTTACCCCAAAATTCCGGGATTTGACCCCAAAATCCCAGAAATCAGCCCCAAAATCCCAGGATTTGACCCCAAAATTCCCAGATTAAGCCCCAAAATCCCAGGATTCAGCCCCAGAACCCCCAAGATTTGACTCCAAAATCCCAGGATTTGACCCCAAAATCCCGGAATTGCCCAAAATGCCGGGATTTGACCCCAAAATCCCGGAATTGCCCAAAATCCCAGGATTTGACCCCAGAAGTCACCTTGATGTCGCGATAGACGACGTCTCGCGAGTGCAGGTACTCGAGGGCAGAGACGATCTCGGCGCCGTAGAAACGAGCGCGATCCTCCGGGAAAACGCGATCCCGGGAAAGGTGGAAAAAGAGCTGGGAAACGGGGGGAAAAACGGGAAAAATGGGAAAAATTGGGGGAAAAACGGGAAAAATGGGAAAAATGGGGAAAATTGAGGGAAAAAGAGCTGGGAAAATGGGGGGAAAATGGGAAAAATGGGAAAAATGGGGAGAAATGGGGAAAATGGGGAGAAATGGGGAAAATTGAGGGAAAAAGAGCTGGGAAAACGGGGGGAAAAACGGGAAAAATGGGAAAAATGGGGAAAATTGAGGGAAAAAGAGCTGGGAAAATGGGGGGAAAAACGGGAAAAATGGGAAAAATGGGGAGAAATGGGGAAAATGGGAAAAATGGGGGAAAAAGAGCTGGGAAAACGGGGGGAAAAACGGGAAAAACGGGAAAAATGGGGGGAAAATGGGAAAAATGGGGGGAAATGGGGGGAAAAACGGGAAAAATGGGAAAAATGGGGGAAAATGGGGGGAAATTGGGAAAAAATGGGGGAAAAATAGGGGGAAATGGGGGGAAAAATGGGAAAAATGGGAAAAATGGGGGGAAATATGGGGGGAAATGGGGGGAAATTGGGAAAATTGGGAAAAAATGGGGGGGAAAATGGGGAAAATTGGGAAAAATGGGGGGAAATGGGGGGAAAATGGGGAAAAATGGGGGGGAAATGGGGGGAAATGGGAAAAAAATGGGAAAAATGGGAAAAATGGGGGGGAAATTGGGAAAAAATGGGGGGAAATGGGGGGAAAGGTGGAAAAACAGCTGGAAAAACGGGGGGAAAAATGGGAAAAATGGGAAAAATGGGAAAAATGGGGGAAATGGGGGGAAATGGGGAAAAAAATGGCAAAAATGGGGGGGAAATGGGGAAAAATGGGGAAAAATGGGGGGAAATGGGGAAAAATTGGGAAAATCAGGAAAAAATGGGGGGAAATGGGGGGAAAAACGGGAAAAAATGGGGAAAAAATCAGGAAGAAATTGGGAAAAAATGGGAAAAATGGGGGAAAATGGGGGAAATTGGGGGGAAATGGGAGAAAAGGGGTAAAATGAGGGAAAAATGGGGAAAAATGGGGAAGAAATGGGGAAAAAGTTGAGAAAATGGGGGAAAATGGGGAAAATGGGAAAAAAATGGGGGAAAAATGGGGAAAAATGGGGAAAAATGGGAAAAATGGGGGGAAAATGGGGAAAAATGGGAAAAATGGGGGGAAAATGAGGGAAAAAATAGGGAAAATTGGGAAAAATGGGGGAAAATGGGAAAAAATGGGGAAAATGAGGGAAAAATGGGGAAAATGGGAGCTCATTCTTAGGGAACGCTGCCCTGATCCAGGGGAAAATAAGGAAAAGTGGGATAAAACCACCCCAAATCCAGGGAAAAGTGGATTTTTGGGGATGGAAATGTGGGATTTGGGATGGGAATTCCCACCTCGCCGCCGTTGGCGTATTCCATGACGAAGCAGAGGCGGTCGTTGGTTTGGAAAGCGTATTTCAGTGCCTGGGGGAGGGAAAATGGGATTTGGGAAGGGAATTCCTGGATTTTCCATGGAAAACTGGGATTTGGGAAGGGAATTCCCAAATTTATTTCTAAAAATGGGGATTGGGGAAGAGAATTCCTGGAGTTTCTACCAAAACTCGGGATTTGGGAAGGGAATTCCTGGATTTTTCATTGAAAATTGGGATTTGGGGAGGGAATTCCTGGATTTTCCATGGAAAATTGGGATTTGGGAAGGGAATTCCCAAATTTATTTCTAAAAATGGGGATTGGGGAAGAGAATTCCTGGATTTTCCATGGAAAAATGGGATTTGGGAAGGGAATTCCTGGATTTTCCATGGAAAAATGGGATTTGGGGAGGGAATTCCTGGATTTTCCATGGAAAAATGGGATTTGGGGAGGGAATTCCTGGATTTTCCATGGAAAATTGGGATTTGGGGAGGGAATTCCTGGATTTTCCATGGAAAATTGGGATTTGGGAAGGGAATTCCTGGATTTTCCATGGAAAATTGGGATTTGGGAAGGGAATTCCCAAATTTATTTCTAAAAATGGGGATTGGGAAAGAGAATTCCTGGATTTTCCATGGAAAATTGGGATTTGGTGAAGGGAATTCCTGGATTTTTCATTGAAAATTGGGGTTTGGGAAGGGAATTCCTGGATTTTTCATCAAAAATTGGGATTTGGGAAGGGAATTCCTGAATTTTTCACTGAGAAATGGGATTTACGGAGTGAATTCCTGGATTTTCCATCGAAAATTGGGATTTGAGAATGGAATTCCTGGATTTTTCATTGAAAATTGGGATTTGGGAAGGGAATTCCTGGATTTTCCATCAAAAATTGGGATTTGGGGAGGGAATTCCTGGATTTTCCATGGAAAAATGGGATTTGGGAAGGGAATTCCTGGATTTTTCATTGAAAATTGGGATTTCGGAAGGGAATTCCCAAATTTATTTCTAAAAATGGGGATTGGGGAAGAGAATTCCTGGAGTTTCTACCAAAACTCGGGATTTGGGAAGGGAATTCCTGGATTTTCCATTAAAAATTGGGATTTGGGAAGGGAATTCCTGGATTTTCCATGGAAAAATGGGATTTGGGGAGGGAATTCCTGGATTTTTCATTGAAAATTGGGATTTGGGAAGGGAATTCCTGGATTTTCCATCAAAAATTGGGATTTGGGAAGGGAATTCCTGGATTTCTCCATGAAAATGGGGATTTTGAGGCAGATTTCACAGATTTCCCCCCTTTCCTGGTGATTTAGGGCCGTAATTCCCAAATTTCCCCCTGGAATTCCCACATTTCCCCCCAGAATTCCCAGATTTCCCCCCAGAATTCCCAGATTTCCCCCTGAAAATGGAGATTTTGACCCAGAATTCCCCAATTTCCCCCTGGAATTCCCAGATTTCCTCCCAGAATTCCCAGATTTCCCCCTTTTCCCGGTGTTTTGGATCCAGAATTCCCAAATTTCCCCCCGGAATTCCCAGATTTTCCCCTGAAAATGGGGATTTTGACCCAGAATTCCCAGATTTCCTCCCAGAATTCCCAGATTTCCCCCTTTTCCCAGTGTTTTGGGTCCAGAATTTCCAGATTTCCCCCTTTTCCAGGTGTTTTTTCCCCAGAATTCCCAGATTTCCCCCTTGTCCCGGTGATTTCCCCCCAGAATTCCCAGATTTCCCCCCGGAATTCCCAGATTTCCCCCTTTTCCCGATGATTTGGGGCCGGAATTCCCAGATTTCTCCCTGAAAATGGGGATTTTGACCCACAATTCCCAGATTTCCTCCCAGAATTCCCAGATTTCCCCCTGGAATTCCCAGCTTTCCCCCTTTTCCCGGTGTTTTGGGTCCGGAATTCCCAGATTTCCCCCTTTTCCCGGTGTTTTTTCCCGGAATTCCGGGGGAACACTCACGGTGAGGAAGGGGTGCCGGCTGTTCTGCAGGACTCGGCTCTCGGTCACCGTGTGAGCGACCTCATCCTGCGGGAAAATTCCCAATTCCCACCCGGAAAAATCCCAAATTTCCACCTGGAAAAATCCCAATTCCCACCTGGAAAATCCCAAATTCCCACCTGGAAAATCCCAATTCCCACCTGGAAAAATCCCAATTCCCACCTGGAAAATTCCCCAATTTCCACCTGGAAAATTCCCCAATTCCCACCTGGAAAATTCCTCAATTCCCACCTGGAAAATTCCCAATTCCCACCTGGAAAAATCCCAATTCCCACCTGGAAAATTCCCCAATTCCCACCCAGAAAATCCCCAATTCCCACCTGGAAAATCCCAAATTCCCACCCGGAAAATCCCAAATTCCCACCTGGAAAAATCCCAAATTCCCACCTGGAAAAATCCCAATTTCCCACCTGGAAAATTCCCCAATTCCCACCTGGAAAATCCCAAATTCCCACCTGGAAAATTCCCCAATTCCCACCTGGAAAATCCCAATTTCCACCTGGAAAATTCCTCAATTTCCACCTGGAAAATCCCCAATTCCCACCTGGAAAAATCCCAATTCCCACCTGGAAAATTCCCAATTCCCACCTGGAAAATTCTGCAATTCCCACCTGGAAAAATCCCAATTCCCACCTGGAAAATTCCCAATTCCCACCTGGAAAATTCCCAATTCCCACCTGGAAAAATCCCAATTCCCACCTGGAAAATTCCCAATTCCCACCTGGAAAATTCCCCAATTCCCACCTGGAAAATTCCTCAATTTCCACCTGGAAAATTCCCAATTCCCACCCAGAAATTCCCCAATTCCCACCTGGAAAATTCCCCAATTTCCACCTGGAAAAATCCCAATTCCCACCTGGAAAATCCCAATTCCCACCTGGAAAATCCCCAATTCCCACCTGGAAAATTCCCCAATTCCCACCTGGAAAATCCCCAATTCCCACCTGGAAAATTCCCCAATTCCCACCTGAAAAATTCCTCCTTTTCCCACCTGGAAAATTCCCAATTCCCACCTGGAAAATCCCAATTTCCACCTGGAAAATTCCCAATTCCCACCTGGAAAATCCCCAATTCCCACCTGGAAAATTCCCCAATTCCCACCTGGAAAATCCCCAATTCCCACCTGGAAAATCCCCAATTCCCACCCGGAAAAATCCCAATTTCCACCTGGAAAATTCCCAATTCCCACCTGGAAAATCCCCAATTCCCACCCGGAAAAATCCCAATTTCCACCTGGAAAAATCCCCAATTTCCACCTGGAAAATTCCCCAATTCCCACCTGGAAAAATCCCCAATTCCCACCCGGAAAATTCCCCAATTCCCACCTGGAAAATTCCCCAATTCCCACCCGGAAAATCCCAATTCCCACCTGGAAAATTCCTCAATTCCCACCTGGAAAAATCCCAATTCCCACCTGGAAAATCCCAATTCCCACCTGGAAAATTCCTCAATTCCCACCTGGAAAAATCCCCAATTCCCACCTGGAAAAATCCCCAATTCCCACCTGGAAAAATCCCAATTTCCACCTGGAAAATCCCCAATTCCCACCTGGAAAATCCCCAATTCCCACCCGGAAAATCCCCAATTCCCACCTGGAAAATCCCAATTCCCACCCAGAAAATCCCCAATTCCCACCCAGAAACTCCTCAATTCCCACCTGGAAAATTCCCAATTCCCACCTGGAAAATTCCCAATTCCCACCTGGAAAATCCCAAATTCCCACCTGGAAAATTCCCAATTCCCACCTGGAAAATCCCAAATTCCCACCTGGAAAATCCCCAATTCCCACCTGGAAAATTCCTCAATTCCCACCTGGAAAATTCCTCAATTCCCACCTGGAAAATTCCCAATTCCCACCTGGAAAAATCCCAATTCCCACCCAGAAATTCCCCAATTCCCACCTGGAAAATCCCAATTTCCACCTGGAAAATTCCCCAATTCCCACCTGGAAAATCCCCAATTCCCACCTGGAAAATTCCCCAATTCCCACCTGGAAAAATCCCAATTCCCACCTGGAAAATTCCCCAATTCCCACCTGGAAAATTCCCAATTCCCACCTGGAAAATTCCCAATTCCCACCTGGAAAATTCCCCAATTCCCACCTGGAAAATTCCTCCTTTTCCCAGCCCAAATCCCCCCCTGGAGCCCCCATCCCAAAATTCCACCCTTGGAGCAGGGCTGGGAATTTCCTTCCCTGGGATTGGACCCCAAAATTCCCTTTTATGACCCCAAAATTCCCTTTTATGACCCCAAAATTCCCATTTCCCCCCCAAAATTCCCATTTTTTCCCCAAAAATTCCCATTTTTCCCCCCAGAATTCCCATTTTCCCCCCAGAATTCCCATTTTTTCCCCCAAAACTCCATTTTTATCCCCAAAATTCCCATTTCCCCCCCCAAAATTCCCATTTCCCCCCCATAATTCCCCTTTTTCCCCCAGGAATTCCAATTTTTTCCCCCAAACCTCCATTTTTTCCCCCAAAACTCCCTTTTTTTTCACCAAAATTCCCATTTCCCCCCCCCAAATTCCCTTTTTTCCCCCCAAAATTCCCATTTTCCCCCCAAAATTCCCATTTTCCCCCCCAAACTCAATTTTTTCCCCCCAGAATTCCCATTTCTCCCCCCAAATTCCCATTTTTTCCCCCAAATTCCCATTTTTTCCCCCCAAAACTCCATTTTTCCCCCCAAATTCCCATTTCTCCCCCCAAAATTCCCATTTTTTCCCCCAAATTTCCCATTTCCCCCCCAAAAGTCCCATTTTTTCCCCAAAAAACTCCATTTTTTCCCCCAAACCTCCCTTTTTTTTCCCCAAAATTCCCATTTTTTCCCCCAAAACTCAATTTTTTCCCCCCAAAATTCCAATTTTTCCCCCAAAAAACTCCATTTTTTCCCCCAGAATTCCCATTTCCCCCCCAGAATTCCCATTTCCCCCCCAGAATTCCCGTTTTTCCCCCGGAATTCCCATTTTTTCCTGCCTTGGCGATGATGATTTCCTTCCTGAGGATTTTCATGGCGTAATAACGGCCCGAGGATTTCTCCCTCACCAGAATCACCTTCCCGAACGTTCCCTTCCCCAGCAGCTTCAGGTAATCGAAGTCGCTCATGCTCTGCACCCAAAATCCCGGGATTTTGGGATATTGGGAATGGGGGAGGCTCGGGAATTTTTTGGGAATTTTTTGGGAATTTTTGGGGATTTTTTGGGATTTTTTGGGGATTTTTTGGGGGATTTTTAGGATTTTTTAAGGATTTTTTGGGTTTTTTTAGGACGTTTTTTGGGGATTTTTTTTTTTTAATTTTGGGGGTTTTTTGGGGATTTTTTTAGTGAAATTTTTTTGAGATTTTTGGGGGATATTTTGGATTTTTTGGGGAATTTTTGGGATTTTTTAGGAACTTTTTTGGGAATTTTGGGGGGATTTTTTGGGGTTTTTTTTTGGGATTTTTTTGATTTTTGGGGGATTTTTTGGGGACTTTTTTGGGTATTTTTTCGGATTTTTTGGGGATTTTTTTTTTTAACTTTCGGAAATTTTTTTGGATTTTTGGGGGATTTTTAAAGGATTTTTTCAGGATTTTTTTTTCATTTTGGGGGATTTTTTTGGGAATTGGGGGAATTTTTAAGGATTTTTTTTGGTTTTTTGGGGATTTTTTGGGGAATTTTTTTGGGAATTTTTGGGAATTTTTTTAAGGATTTTTTTTGGTTTTTTGGGGATTTTGGGGGGAATTTTTTAGGGATATTTTGGGGATTTTTTGGGATTTTTTTGGGGAATTTTTGGGAATTTTTTGGGAATTTTTTGGGGATTTTTTTGGATTTTCTAAGGATTTTTTGGGGAATTTTTGGGATTTTTAAAGGATTTTTTTGGGGAATTTTTGGGATTTTTTAAGGAATTTTAGGGATTTTTTGGGGGATTTTTTGGGAAATTTTATTGGGATTTTTGGGGAATTTTTGGGATTTTTTAAGGATTTTTTTTGGTTTTTTAGGGATTTTTTGGGGAATTTTTTGGGGAATTTTTGGGAATTTTGGAAGATTTTTTTTGGAATTTTTGGGATTTATGGGGGAATTTTTTTGGGAATTTTTGGGATTTTTTAAGGATTTTTTTATTATTTTTTAGGGATTTTTTGGGGATTTTTTGGGATTTTTTCGGGGAATTTTTGGTAATTTTTTGGGATTTTTTTTGGGAATTTTTTGGGAATTTTTTGGATTTTTTTAAGGATATTTTTTGGATTTTTGGGGATTTTTTGGGGAATTTTTTTGGGAATTTTTTGGGCTTTTTTTGGGATTTTTTAGGGATTTTTTAGAGATTTTTTGGGGATTTTTTGGGATTTTTTGGGGGAATTTTTGGGAATTTTTGGGAATTTTTTGGGAATTTTTAGGGATTTTTTTAAGGATTTTTTTTGGTTTTTTGGGGATTTTTTGGGGAATTTTTTTGGGAATTTTTGGGATTTTTTTTTCATTTTTGGGGATTTTTTTGGGAATTTATTTGGGAATTTTGAGGGGATTTTTTTGGGATTTTTTTGATTTTGGGGGGATTTTTTGGGAATTTTTTGGGGGTTTTTTTGGGTTTTTTGGGATTTTTTTTTTTATTTTTGGGGGGATTTTTATGGGGATTTTTTGGGAATTTTTGGGAATTTTTGGGGAATTTTTGGGGTTTTTTGGGCTTTTTTTTATTTTTGGGGGGATTTTTATGGGGATTTTTTGGGGACTTTTTGGGATTTTTTTTTTTAATTTCTGGGAGTTTTTTGGGAATTTTGGGGATTTTTTTTTGAATTTTTTGGGGGATTTTTTTGGGGAATTTTTGGGATTTTTTAAGGATTTTTGGGGAAGTATTTTGGATTTTTTATGGGATTTTTTGGAAATTTTTGGGTGATTTTGGGTGATTTTGGGTGATTTTTGGGGTGATTCTTTGGGGTGATTTTGGGGTATTTTTGGGTGATTTTAGGTGTTTTTGGGGTATTTTTGGGGTAATTTTTTTGGGGTATTTTTGGGTGATTTTGGGTGGTTTTTGGGTTGTTTTTGGGTGTTTTCGGGGTGTTTTTGGCTGGTTTTGGGGTGATTTTTTGGGGGTATTTTTGGGTGATTTTGGGTTGTTTTTGGGTGTTTTCGGGGTGTTTTTGGCTGGTTTTGGGGTGTTTTTGGGGTGTTTTTGGCTGTTTTTGGGGTGTTTTTGGGTGTTTTTGGGGTGATTGACTCACGGCCTTGGCGCGGGATTTTGGGTGGTTTTGGGGTATTTTTTTGGGGTATTTTTGGGTGATTTTGGGTGATTTTGGGTGTTTTTGGGCTGATTTTGGGGTATTTTTTTGAGGTATTTTTGGATGATTTTGGGTGGTTTTTGGGGTGTTTTTGGGGTGGTTTTGGCTGTTTTTGGCTGTTTTTGGGGTGATCCACTCACGGCCTTGGCGCGGGATTTTGGGTGATTTTTTGGGGTATTTTTGGGTGATTTTGGGTGTTTTTGGGGTATTTTTGGGTGATTTTGGGTGATTTTGGATGTTTTTGGGGTGATTTTGGGGTGTTTTTGGGGTGTTTTTGGCTGTTTTTGGGGTGTTTTTGGCTGTTTTTGGGGTGATCCACTCACGGCCTTGGCGCGGGATTTTGGGAGATATTTTTGGGTGTTTTTGGGGTATTTTGGGGTGTTTTTGGGTGTTTTTGGGGTGATTTTGGGGTGTTTTTGGCTGTTTTTGGGGTGTTTTTGGGTGTTTTTGGGGTGTTTTTGGGGTATTTTTGGCTGTTTTTGGCTGTTTTTGGGGTGTTTTTGGGGTGATTTTGGGGTGTTTTGGGGTGTTTTTGGCTGTTTTTGGCTGGTTTTGGGGTGTTTTTGGCTGTTTTTGGGGTGATTTTGGGGTGTTTTTGGCTGTTTTTGGGGTGTTTTTGGCTGTTTTTGGGGTGATCCACTCACGGCCTTGGCGCGGGATTTGCCGGCGGCTCCGTCCTCGGCGTCGCCACCTTTGGGCTCCGGCGGCGCCGGCGGCTCCCGGCTCTGGAGGCTGCTGGCCACGGCCTGGATCGACTGGATCCACTCCTCCCTGCGGGATCACCACGGGGATCAGTGCAGGGATCAACAGTGGGATCAGTGCAGGGATCAGCACTGGGATCACTGGGATCATCAGGATCACTGGGATCAGCACTGGGATCACTGGGATCAGCAGGATCATTGGGATCACTGGGATCACCGGGATCAGGATGGGGATCTGTGGGATCACTGGGATCACTGGGATCAGGGGGATCAGCACTGGGATCTCTGGGATCTCTGGGATCTCTGGGATCAGGATTGGGATGATTTGGATCAGTGGGATCAGTGGGATCATGATTGGGATGGTTTGGATCACTGGGATCTCTGGGATCTCTGGGACCACTGGGATCTCTGGGATCACCAGGATCAGGATTGGGATGATTTGGATCCCTGGGATCTCTGGGATCAGGGGGATCAGCACTGGGATCACTGGGATCACTGGGATCTCTGGGGTCTCTGGGATCTCCGGGATCAGGATGGGGATCTGTGGGATCTCTGGGATCACTGGGATCAGGATTGGGATGATTTGGATCAGTGGGATCTCTGGGATCTCCAGGATCAGGAGGGGGATCAGTGGGATCGGAATTGGGATGATTTGTATCACTGGGATCACCAGGATCACTGGGATCACTGGGATCTCTGGGATCTCTGGGATGATTTGGATCATCAGGATCACTGGAATCAGGACTGGGATGATTTAGATCACTGGGATCAGCACTGGGATCTCTGGGATGATTTGGATCATCGGGATCACTGGGATCAGGATTGGGATGGTTTGGATCACTGGGATCACTGGGATCACCGGGATCTCCGGGATCAGGATTGGGATCAGTGGAATCACTGGGATCTCTGGGATCTCTGGGGTCACTGGGATGATTTGGATCACTGGGATCTCTGGGATCACTGGGATCATCGGGATCGGCTCCAGGAGCCCAGGATGGATCCCCCAAGGAGGGAGAATAAAAATTGGGGGATTTGGGGTTGTTATTCCCAAGGGATTTGGGATTTGGGATCTCTCCCAGGAGGATTTTTGGGGGTCCCAGGATGGATTTTTGGGGATCCCAGGAGGATTTTGGGGGTCCCAGGATGGATTTTTGTGGGTTCCAGGAGAATTTCTGGGGTCCCAGGAGGATTTTGGGATCCCAGGAGGATTTTGGGGATCCCAGGAGGATTTTTGGGGGTCCCAGGAGGATTTTGGGGATCCCAGGAGGATTTTTGGGGGTCCCAGGATGGATTTTTGGGGGTCCCAGGATGGATTTTTGTGGGTTCCAGGAGAATTTTTGGGGTCCCAAGATGGATTTTTGGGGATCCCAGGAGGATTTTTTGGGGTCCCAGGGGGGTTTTGGGGGGTCCCAGAGGGATTTTTGGGGATTCCAGAGGGATTTTGGGGTTCCCAGAGGGATTTTTGGGGTCCCAGGAGGATTTTTGGGGATCCCAGGAGGATTTTTTGGGGTCCCAGGGGGGTTTTTAGGGGTCCCAGGAGGGTTTTGGGGGGTCCCAGAGGGATTTTTGGGGATTCCAGAGGGATTTTGGGGTTCCCAGAGGGATTTTTGGGGTCCCAGGAGGATTTTGGGGATCCCAGGAGGATTTTGGGGATCCCAGGAGGATTTTTGGGGGTCCCAGGATGGATTTTTGTGGGTTCCAGGAGAATTTTTGGGGTCCCAAGATGGATTTTTGGGGATCCCAGGAGGATTTTTTGGAGTCCCAGGGGGGTTTTTAGGGGTCCCAGGAGGGTTTTGGGGGGTTCCAGAGGGATTTTTGGGGATTCCAGAGGGATTTTGGGGTTCCCAGAGGGATTTTTGGGGTCCCAGGAGGATTTTGGGGATCCCAGGAGGATTTTGGGGATCCCAGGATGGATTTTTGGGGGTCCCAGGATGGATTTTTGTGGGTTCCAGGAGAATTTTTGGGGTCCCAGGAGGATTTTGGGATCCCAGGAGGATTTTGGGGATCCCAGGAGGATTTTTGGGGGTCCCAGGAGGATTTTGGGGATCCCAGGAGGATTTTGGGGATCCCAGGATGGATTTTTGGGGGTCCCAGGATGGATTTTTGTGGGTTCCAGGAGAATTTCTGGGGTCCCAGGAGGATTTTGGGATCCCAGGAGGATTTTGGGGTCCCAGGAGGATTTTGGGGATCCCAGGAGGATTTTGGGGATCCCAGGAGGATTTTGGGGATCCCAGGATGGATTTTTGGGGGTCCCAGGATGGATTTTTGTGGGTTCCAGGAGAATTTTTGGGGTCCCAGGAGGATTTTGGGATCCCAGGAGGATTTTGGGGATCCCAGGAGGATTTTTGGGGGTCCCAGGAGGATTTTGGGGATCCCAGGAGGATTTTGGGGATCCCAGGATGGATTTTTGGGGGTCCCAGGATGGATTTTTGTGGGTTCCAGGAGAATTTCTGGGGTCCCAGGAGGATTTTGGGATCCCAGGAGGATTTTGGGGATCCCAGGAGGATTTTGGGGGTCCCAGGATGGATTTTTGTGGGTTCCAGGAGAATTTCTGGGGTCCCAGGAGGATTTTGGGATCCCAGGAGGATTTTGGGGATCCCAGGAGGATTTTTGGGGGTCCCAGGAGGATTTTGGGGATCCCAGGAGGATTTTTGGGGGTCCCAGGATGGATTTTTGGGGGTCCCAGGATGGATTTTTGTGGGTTCCAGGAGAATTTTTGGGGTCCCAAGATGGATTTTTGGGGATCCCAGGAGGATTTTTTGGGGTCCCAGGGGGGTTTTGGGGGGTCCCAGAGGGATTTTTGGGGATTCCAGAGGGATTTTGGGGTTCCCAGAGGGATTTTTGGGGTCCCAGGAGGATTTTTGGGGGTCCCAAGAGGATTTTGAGGGTCCCAGGGGGTTTTTGGGGGGTCCCAGGATGGATTTTTGGGGTCCCAGGATGGATTTTTGGGGTCCCAGAGGGATTTTTGGGGGTCCTGGGGGTCTCTGACCGCTCCTGGGGGGTGTCCACGTGGAACGTCCTCTCGATCACCGTCGTCCACTGCAGGCAGCGAATGACGAAGGTGTTGGGGCGCGGCCGCTCCGTCCGCATCAGCTGGCACTCTGGAAATGGGGAAACAACGGGGAAAATGGGGGGAAATGGGAAAAATGGGGGGAAACGGGGAGAAATTGGGAAAAAATGGGGGGAAACGGGGAGAAATTGGGAAAAAATGGGGGGAAACGGGGAGAAATTGGGAAAAAATGGGGGAAAAATGGGGAGAAATTGGGAAAATCAGAGAGAAATTGGGAAAAAATGGGGGGAAAATGGGGGGAAAATGGGGGAAAATGGGGAAAAACGGGAAAAATGGGGGGAAACGGGGAGAAATTGGGAAAATCAGAGAGAAATCGGGAAAAAATGGGGGGAAATTGGGGGAAAATGGGGAAAAAATGGAATTTGAGGGAAAATTGGGGGGAATTTGGGGGGAAATCAGGGAAAAATGGGGGAAAATGGGGAAAATTGGGGGAAAAATGGGGGAAAATGGGGAAAAACGGGAAAAATGGGGGGAAACAGGGAGAAATTGGGAAAATCAGAGAGAAATTGGGAAAAAATGGGGGGGAAATAATGGGAAAAAATGGGAAAAAATGGGGGAAAATGGGGGGAAATTGGGGAAAATGGGAAAAAATGGGGGAAAAATGGGGGAAAATGGGAAAAAATGGGGGAAAATGGGGGAAAATGGGAAAAAATGGGGGAAAATGGGGGAAAATGGGGAAAAAATGGGGGAAAATGGGGGAAAATGGGAAAAAATGGGGGAAAAATGGGAAAAAATGGGAAAAAATGGGGGGAAATGGGAAAACGGGGAAAATGGGGGGAAATGGGGAGAAATTGGGAAAAATGGGGGGAAAATGGGAAAAAATGGGGGAAAATGGGGAAAAATGGGGGGAAATGGGAAAATGGGGAAAATGGGGGGAAATGGGGAAAAATGGGGGAAAATGGGGGAAATTGGGAGAAATTGAGAAAAAATGGGGGAAAATGGGGAAAATGGGAAAAAATGGGGGGAAATGGGGAAAAATGGGGGGAAATGGGGAAAAACGGGAAAAATGGGGGGAAACGGGGAGAAATTGGGAAAATCAGAGAGAAATCGGGAAAAAATGGGGGGAAAATGGGGAAAAACGGGAAAAATGGGGGGAAACGGGGAGAAATGGGGAAAATCAGAGAGAAATTGGGAAAATATGGGGGGAAATGGGAAAAAATGGGGAAAAATGGGGGAAAATGGGGAAAAATGGGGGAAAATGGGAGAAAATGGGAGAAAATGGGGGAAAAATGGGAAAAAATGGGAAAAAATGGGGGAAAATGGGGAAAAATGGGAAAAAATGGGGGAAAAATGGGGGAAAATGGGGGGAAATTGGGAAAAATGGGGGAAAAATGGGAAAAATTGGGGGAAAATCGGGAAAAATGGGGGGAAATTGGGAAAAAATGGGGGAAAATGGGGAAAAACGGGAAAAATGGGGGGAAACGGGGAGAAATTGGGAAAAAATGGGGGAAAATGGGGGGAAAATGGGGGAAAATGGGGAGAAATTGGGAAAAAATGGGGGAAAATGGGGAAAAACGGGAAAAATGGGGGGAAACGGGGAGAAATTGGGAAAATCAGAGAGAAATCGGGAAAAAATGGGGGGAAAATGGGGAAAAACGGGAAAAATGGGGGGAAACGGGGAGAAATGGGGAAAATCAGAGAGAAATTGGGAAAATATGGGGGGAAATGGGAAAAAATGGGGAAAAATGGGGGGAAACGGGGAGAAATTGGGGAAATCAGAGAGAAATTGGGAAAAAATGGGGGGAAATGGGGGAAAATGGGGAAAAATGGGGGAAAATGGGGAAAAAATGGGAAAAAATGGGGGAAAATGGGGAAAAATGGGAATAATGGGGAAAATTGGGGGAAAAATGGGGGAAAATGGGAAAAATGGGGGAAAAGGGGGAAAAATGAGGGAAAATTGGGAAAAATGGGGGAAAAATGGGAAAAAATGGGAAAATGGGGGAAAATGGGGAAAAAATGAGGGAAAATTGGGAAAAAATCGGGGGAAAATTGGTAAAAATTAGTGGAAATTGGGAAAATGAATGGAAATTGGGGGAAAATGGGGAAAAATGGGAAAAAATGGAGGAAAATTGGGAGAAAATGGGGGAAAAATGGGAAAAATGGGGAAAAATGAGGAGAAATTGAGAAAAATGGGGGGAAAATGGGAAAAATGGAGGAAAATTGGGAGGAATGGGGGGAAAAATGGGAAAAATGGGGAAAAATGAGGGAAAATTGGGAAAAATGGGGGAAAAATGGGAAAAAATGGGAGAAAATGGGGGAAAATCGGGAAAAATGAGGAGAAATTGGAGAAAATGGGGGAAAATGGTGGAAAATTGGGAAAAATTGGGGAAAATGGGGAAAAATGGGGGAAAATGGGGTAAAATGGAGGAAAAATTGGAGGTAAAATGGGGGAAAATAGTGGAAAATTGGGAAAAATTGGGAAAAAATGGGGGAAAATCAGGAAAAATGAGTAGAAAATTGGGAAAAATTGGGAAAAATTTGGAAAAAGGCTGGAAAATGGGGAAAAAGGCTGGAAAATTGGGCAAGGTTTGCCGAGGATTCCGGTACCGGCCACGGAGAAGTTGTTGAGGGGGGGAAGGGAGAGCTCCGAGGGCTCCGGGCGCTCCTTGAAGCCGATGAAGGATCCGTCGCTCTTGAGCAGGAAATAACGCGGCCGCCACGTCTTGATGAACTCGCCTGGGAGAGGAGAGAAAGGGGTTAATTAATGGGGTAATTAGGGGGGTAATTAGTGGGGTTAATTAGTGGGGTTAGGGGGGTTAATTAGTGGGGTTAGCGAGGTTAATTAATGGGGTTAGGGGGGTGAATTAATGGGGTTAGAGCAGTGAGTTGGGTTAGTGGGGTTAGTGAGGTCAATTAATGGGGTTAATTAGTGGGGTAATTAGTGGGGTTAATTAGTGGGGTTAGTGGGATTAATTAATGGGGTTCGGGCGGTTAGTGGGGTTAATTAATGGGGTTAATTAGTGGGGTTAGTGGGGTTAATTAGTGGGGTAATTAGTGGGGTTAATTAGTGGGGTTAGTGGGATTAACTAATGGGGTTCGGGCGGTTAGTGGGGTTAATGAATGGGGTTAATTAGTGGGGTTAGTGGGGTTAATTAATAGGGTTAGAATGAATTGGGTTAGTGGAGTTAGTGAGGTCAATTAATGGGGTTAATTAGTGGAGTTAATTAGTGGGGTAATTAGTGGGGTTAATTAGTGGGGTTAGTGGGATTAATTAATGGGGTTAGTGGGGTTAGTGAGGTTAATTAATGGGGTTAATTAGTGGGGTTAGTGGGGTTAATTAATGGGGTTAGAATTAATTGGGTTAGTGGGGTTAGTGAGGTTAATTAATGGGGTTAATTAGTGGGGTTAGTGAGGTTAATTAACGGGGTTAGATGAGTGAATTGGGTTAGTGGGGTTAGTGGGGTTAATTAGTGGGGTTAGTGGGGTTAGTGGGGTTAATTAGTGGGGTTAGTGGGGTTAATTAGTGGGGTTAATTAGGGGGGTTAGTGGTGTTAATTAATGGGGTTAGAATGAATCGGGTTAGTGAGGTTAATTAATGGGGTTAATTAGTGGGGTTAGTGGGGTTAACGGGGTTAGTGGGAGCAGAAAGGTTAATGGGGTTAATTGGGTTAATGGGTTAATTGGGTTAATAGAGTTAGTGGGGTTAACAGTGTTAATGGGTTAATGGGGTTAATTAATGGGGTTAGGGGAGTTAGTGGGGTTAATTGGGTTAATGGGGTTAATGGGATCAATGGGGTTAATGAGGTCAATTAGTGGGGTTAATTAATGGGGTTAGTGGGATAAATTGGGTTAATGGGTTAATCAATGGAGGTAACAGGGTTAATTTGGGTTAATGGGGTTAGAGGGGCGAATTGGTTAATGGGGTTAATTGGGTTAATAGAGTTAATGAGTTAACTGGTGGGGTTAATGGGTGAGTGGGGTTAATAAAATCAATGGGTTTATTGAGATTAATGGGTTAATGGGGTCAGTGGAATTAATGGGAATAATGGGATTAATGGGATCAATGGGATCAATGGGATCATCGGGATCAATGGGATCAGCAGGAACAGTGGGATCAGCAGGAACAGTGGGATCATTGGGATCAATGGGATCAGTGGGATCGTCGGGATCAGTGGGATCAGAGGGATCAATGGGATCATCGGGATCAATGGGATGATTGGGATCAATGGGATTATCGGGATCATTGGGATCAGTGGGATCAATGGGATCATCGGGATCATTGGGATCAGTGGGATCATCTGATCCCAATGGCATCATTGGGATCAATGGGATCAGCAGGAACAGTGGGATCATTGGGATCAATGGGATCAATGGGATCAATGGGATCAGTGGAATCGTCGGGATCAGTGGGATCAGAGGGATCAATGGGATCAGTGGGAAACCCGTGGGAATTCAGGGATTAAAGGGCCGGAGATGGACACTGGGATGGACACTGGGATGGACACTGGGATGGACACTGGGATGGACAATGGGATGGACACTGGGATGGACAATGGGACGGACACCGGATCATTTGGGATCAGTGCCGGGATCATTCCCAGACTTTCCCTCCATCCCCCCATTCCCATCCCCCATTCCCATCCCCCCGTTCCCATCCCCTCCCCCACT
Source organism: Poecile montanus (assembly GCA_038429875.1). Taxonomy (NCBI): domain Eukaryota; kingdom Metazoa; phylum Chordata; class Aves; order Passeriformes; family Paridae; genus Poecile; species Poecile montanus. The sequence goes on from JBBLMP010000045.1 coordinate 41,698, forward strand.
CACCCCTCTTGTGCAGCCAGCCCTCCTTGACCACCAGCACCTCACCCATGGTGGCCCCGAGCCCCCCGGAGCCCCCCGGGAGCACCTGCGGGAACAGCGGCACTGCCTCAGTTTACCTCCCTGGAGAACCCCCGGAATGCCTCAGTTTCCCTCCCTGGAGCATCCCTGGGAGTGCCTCAGTTTCCCTCCCCGGGAATCCAGGGACACCGGGACTGCCTCAGTTTCCCTCCCTGGAGCATCCTTGGGAATCCAGGGACACTGGGAGTGCCTCAGTTTCCCTCCCTGGAGCATCTGGGCTGGATCCGTGGGATTCTGGGATGGAATTTGGGGAGGGGTCTCATCCTGAGGGGGAATTTGGATGGAATTTGGGGAGGGGTCCCATCCTGGGGGCAGAATTTGGGATGGAATTTGGGGAGAGGGTCCCATCCTGAGATGGAATTTGGGGAGGGGGTCTCATCCTGAGGAGTGAATTTGGGATGGAATTTGGGGAGGGGTCCCATCCTGAGGAGTGAATTTGGGATGGAATTTGGGGAGGGGTCCCATCCTGAGGGGTGAACTTAGGATGGAATTTGGGGAGGGGGTCCCATCCTGAGGGTGAATTTGGGATGGAATTTGGGGAATTTAGGATGGAATTTGGGGAGGGGTCCCATCCTGGGATGGAATTTGGGGAGGGGGTCCCATCCTGAGGGTGAATTTGGGGAGGGGTCTCATCCTGAGGGTGAATTTGGGATGGAATTTGGGGAATTTGGGATGGAATTTGGGGAGGGGTCTCATCCTGAGATGGAATTTGGGGAGGGGGTCCCATCCTGAGATGGAATTTGGGATGGAATTTGGGGAGGGGGTCCCATCCTGAGATGGAATTTGGGATGGAATTTGGGGAGGGGTCCCATCCTGAGATGGAATTTGGGGAGGGGTCTCATCCTGAGGGTGAATTTGGGATGGAATTTGGGGAATTTGGGATGGAATTTGGGGAGGGGTCCCATCCTGGGATGGAATTTGGGATGGAATTTGGGGAGGGGTCTCATCCTGAGAGGGAATTTGGGATGGAATTTGGGGAGGGGGTCCCATCCTGAGGGGGGAATTCAGGGGGGAATTTGGGGAGGGGTCTCATTCTGAGATGGAATTTGGGGAGGGGGTCCCATCCTGAGGGTGAATTTGGGATGGAATTTGGGGAATTTAGGATGGAATTTGGGGAGGGGTCTCATCCTGAGATGGAATTTGGGGAGGGGTCCCATCCTGAGGGTGAAATTTGGGATGGAATTTGGGGAGGGGTCTCATCCTGAGATGGAATTTGGGGAGGGGTCTCATCCTGAGATGGAATTTGGGGAGGGGGTCCCATCCTGAGACGCTGAGGATTTTGGGGAGGGCTCCACCCACACACAACGCCCCCAAATCAACCCCCAGACCCGCCCCCCCCCCCCCCCAATTCACGAATGGTTCGCTCCCCTCAGCCGCGCGGGCGGAACCACCGCGAGGTCACGGGGGGGGGGGAAATCCCCGTGTCCCCCCCCCCCATCCTCACCCCCCCCGTGTCCCCCCCCCCTCACCCCACGCGTGGTGCAGCCCCCCCGCCCCCCCCTCAACAGCCGGACGAGCCCATTCCCTCTAAAAGGGGGGGGGGGAAACGCGGCGCCCCCCACCGGCGGCTCGCGGGTGGTGCGGCCTCCGTTGACCCTCAGAGGAGCCGGGCGAGCCCATTACGCTTCGCGGGGGGGGGAGGAAGAGGGAGAGGAAGGAACGAATCGAGCGCGGCGCCCGCTCTCACCTGTCATGGACGCCTCAGGCCCGGCCGCTCCCGGGAACCTCGGGGGGGTTTTTTTTTTTATTTTGAGATTTCCCCCCCTCGGTACCGGAAGGACAAAATAAAAAAAGCGGCGGCGGCGGCGGCGGCGGAAGGAAACGGGAAGAGAACGGAACCGGGGGGAGGGGGAGGGAAAATGGCGGGGGGGCCGTGAGGGGGAGACGGAAAATGGCGGGAGGGGGGCGTGGCCACGTAACGTAGAAGGGGGCGTGGCGACGCACGGTTGAGGGGGCGTGATTACGTCACGTAAGGATGGGCGTGGTTATATGACGTCATAATGGGCGTGGCCACGCTGTTTTCCCGCCCGCCAGGGGGCGCCACCCGCCCCAATTAAAAGCTCATTTGCATATATTTAAATGAAGCCGCGGTTTTTTCGTGTTTTTAACAGCGCAAACGCCGCTTTCGCTCTTTTTATTGCCAAAATCTCGAGGAAGATCCCGCGAGAAGCGGAAAAAAGCGGGGGAGGAGCCACGCGAAGCGCGGTGAAAACACAAATTTTTGGGGAAAAATTCCCCAAATCCAAGGAAAGAAAAAAAAGCCTCAAAACAAAAGGAAAAGCCCCGAATTTATCTCGGTGTTAATTAAAAACAGCCCCGGGGGCTCTCCCAGCTCCATCCCAGGGGGGAAAAAAAGGGAGATTTTGGGGGAATTTGGGGAATTTTGGGGGGAAATTGAGGAATTTTGGGGGTTCTGGGATGAGCTGGAGCCAAAAATCCACGGGAATTAAGGCAAATCTGGGATGTTTTTTGTGAGCACCCGTCGTGGTTCTTTTGGGAAGGATTTTGAGGTTTTTTTGGGGAAGTTGTTCCTGAAATTATCCCTGGATTAATTAATTCTTAATTAGTTAATAATAAAAGGCATAAATAAAGGGAGGGAGCGAGGAAAAAACCCAGGAAAATGGGAATAATAATAATAATAATAATAATAATAATTAATAATAAAACCTCTGGATGGAGCTCTCCGTGTCCGGGGGGAGCTCCCAAATCCCGGGGAAAAAAAATTCGGGAAAGGGGAAAATTGGAGGGAAAAAAAAAAATTGGGAATTTTGGTGCTGGTTTGGCTTCGCTGCTCCCACCGGGATCCACTGGGATCCACTGGGATCCACTGGGAATTTCCACCCCTTTTCCAGGGGATCCAACATTGATTCTTCCCTTGGGATCTTCCCTTGGGATCTTCCCTTGGGATCTTCCCTTGGGATCCTCCCTTGGGATCTTCCTGTTTTTTCAGGATCAATCCCTGATTCCTGCAGGATTCCCATTTTCCAGAGGATTCCCCGTTTTTCCAGGGGATTCCCCCTTGGGATCCCGTTTTTCCAGGGGATTCCCCCTTGGGATCCCCCCTTTTCCAGAGGATTCCCCGTTTTTCCAGGGGATTCCCCCTTGGGATCCCCCCTTTTCCAGAGGATTCCCCGTTTTTCCAGAGGATTCCCCCTTGGGATCCCGTTTTTCCAGAGGATTCCCCGTTTTTCCAGGGGATTCCCCCTTGGGATCCCCCCTTTTCCAGAGGATTCCCCGTTTTTTCCAGGGGATTCCCCCTTGGGATCCCGTTTTTCCAGGGGATTCCCCCTTTCCTGGGGGCTCCAGCTCCGTTTTTCCCTGATGGATCCCCCAGCAGGATTCCCCGGGATCTCCCATCAAGATTCCTGGGATCCCCTGTCAGGATTCTCAGGATCTTCTGTCAGGATCCCTCAGCAGGATCTCCCAGCAGGATTCCCCATGGATCTTCCATCAGGATTCCCTGGGATCTCCCAGCAGGATTCCCAGGATCCCTCAGCAAGATTCCTGGGATCCCCTGGCAGGATTCCTGGGATCTCTCAACAGGATTTCCCAAGGATCTCCCATCAAGATTCCTGGGATCCCCCAACAGGATTCCCTTCCCTGGGATCCCCTGTTGGGATTCCCTGGGATCTCCCAGCAGGATTCCCCGGCAGGATTCCCCAGGATCTCCCAGCAGGATTCCCAGGATCCCTCAGCAAGATTCCTGGGATCCCCTGTCAGGATTCCCGGGATCTCCCAGCAGGATTCCCTGGTGGGATCCCCCCAGCAAGATTCCTGGGATCCCCCAGCAGGATTCCCTTCCCTGGGATCCCCTGGCAGGATTCCTGGGATCTCCCAGCAGGATTCCCTTCCCTGGGATCCCCTGGCAGGATTCCTGGGATCTCCCAGCAGGATTCCCTTCCCTGGGATCCCCTGGCAGGATTCCTGGGATCCTTCAGCAGGATTCCCTTCCCCAGGATCCCTCAGCACAATTCCCAAGATCTCCCAGCAGGATTCCCTGGGATCTCCCAGCAGGATTCCTTTCCCTGGGATCTCCCAGCAGGATTCCCTTCCCTGGGATCCCCTGGCAGGATTCCTGGGATCCCTCAGCAGGATTCCCCAGCAGGATTCTCTTCCCCAGGATCCCTCAGCAGGATTCCCGGGATCTCTCAGCAGGATTCCCAGGCAGGATCCCCCCAGCAGGATTCCCCAGGATCCCCTGTCAGGATTCCCTGGGATCTCTCAGCAGGATTCCCCAGGATCCCTCAGCAGGATTCCATGGTGGGATCCCCCAGCAGGATTCCCTTCCCTGGGATCCCCTGTCAGGGTTCCCAGGATCTCCCAGCAGGATTCCCCAGTGGGATCCCTCAGCAGGATTCCCCAGGATCCCTCAGGCAGGATTCCCCAGCAGAATTCCCTTCCCCAGGATCCTGTCAGGATTCTCTGGGATCTCAGCAGGATTCCCTGGGATCCCCTGGCAGGATTCCCTTCCCTGGGATCCCTCAGCAGCATTCCTGGGATCTCCCAGCAGGATTCCCTTCCCCAGGATCCCTCAGCAGGATTCCCAGGATCCCTCAGCAGGATTCCTGGCAGGATTCCCCAGGATCCCTCAGCAGGATTCCCTGGATCTCCCAGCAGGATTCCTGGGATCTCCCAGCAGGATTCCCAGGATTCCCCAGCAGGATCCCCCAGCAGGATTCCCAGGATTCCCCAGCAGGATCTCCCAGCAGGATTCCCTGACAGGATTCCCCAGCAGGATCCCCCAGGATCTCTCAGCAGGATCTCTCAGCAGGATTCCCCAGCAGGATTCCCAGGATCTCTCAGCAGGATTCCCCAGCAGGATTCCCAGGATCTCTCAGCAGGATTCCCAGGATTCCCCAGCAGGATTCCCTTCCCCAGCAGGATCTCCCAGCAGGATCCCCCGTCAGGATTCCCCAGCAGGATCCCCTGGGATCTCTCAGCAGGATCTCTCAGCAGGATTCCCCAGCAGGATTCCCCAGCAGGATTCCCAGGATCTCTCAGCAGGATTTCCAGGATCTCTCAGCAGGATTCTCTTCCCCAGCAGGATCTCCCGTCAGGATTCCTGGGATCTCTCAGCAGGATTCCCAGGATCCCTCCGCTGAATCCCCTGGCAGGATTCCCAGGATCTCTCAGCAGGATTCCCAGGATTCCCCAGCAGGATTCCCAGGATCCCCCAGCAGGATTCCCAGGATCTCTCAGCAGGATTCCCTGGATCCCCCAGCAGGATTCCCTTCCCCGTCAGGATCCCCCATCAGGATCCCCCGTCGGGATCCCCGGGATCAGTCGGGTTTCCAGCCCAGCCTGCGGAAGACGCTGAGGCTCCCACAGGAGCTGCTGACCCGGCCCGGCCGCGGGGAACCGGAACCGGAACCGGAACCAAAACCAGAACTGGAACCGGAACCGGAACCAAAACCAGACCCAAAACCAGAACCGGAACCGGAACCGGAACCAAAACCTGAACGGGAACCTGAACCGGATCCAGAACAAAAACCGGAACTGGAACCGGATCTGGAACAAAAACTGGAACCGGAACCAGAACTGGAACCAAAACCCGAACGGGAACCTGAACTGGATCCGGAACAAAAACCGGAACCGGAACCAGAACCGGAACCAAAACCTGACCGAAAACCAGAATCGGAACCGGAACCAAAACCTGAACCGGAACCGGATCTGGAACAAAAACCGGAACCGGAACCAAAACCTGAACTGGACACGGAACCGGAAGCAGACCCGGAAGCGGATCCGGATCCGGAAGCGGATCTGGAAGCGGATCCGGAGCTGGACACGGCCCCGTCCTGCGGCTCCGCGGCGGTGCCGGCCGCGCGCTCGCGGCGCCGCTTCAGGACGCCGGCGTAGGGCAGAGCCTCGGCGTCGCCGGCGGGATCCGCGCCGGGATCAACTGGATCACCCCCGGGATCGACGACGGGATCGGGGCCGGCCGGAGCCTCCCCCAGGCGGCTGAAAACTCCCGAGGGCTGCGGGGAGAGGGGAGGGATCGGGATCGGGATCCAGCCGGGGTTCCTGCTCTGATCCCGGGATCCTGAGCCCATGGATCCTCTGGATCCTCCAGATCCTGTTCCCATGGATCCTTGGGATCCTCTGGATTCTGCTCCTCTGGATCCTTCCCTCCCTGGATCTTTTCCTCCCTGGATCCCGCTCCTCTGGATCCTGCTCCCCCTGGATCCTGAATCCTCTGGATCCCATTCCCCTGGATCCTGGATCCTTTGGATCCTGAATCCTCTGGATCCTGGATCCTTTCCCCACCCCAGATCTCATTCCCAACCCCCCTGGATCCCTCTGGATCCCCCCTGATCCCTCTCAGAATCCCCCAGATCCCTCTGGATCCCCCCCGGATCCCTTTGGATGCCCCCCGGATCCCCCAGAATCCCCCTGGATCCCCTGAGAACCCCCCTGGATCCCCCTAGATCCCCCTCTGGATCCCCCCTGATCCCTCTGGACCCCTCTGGATCCCCCCAGAATCCCCCCCGGATCCCCCCAGATCCTCCACAGAATCCCCCAGAATCCCCCCAGATCCCTCTGGATCCCCCCAGATCCCTCTGGATCCCCCCAGACCCCCCTCTGGATCCCCCCGGATCCCTCTGGATCCCCCCTGGATCCCTCTGGATCCCCCTGGATCCCTCCCTCACCTTCCCCGCGGGGGCTGCGGTCGCTTTGTGCTCGGCCCCGAGGCGCTGGAACACCGACGGCCGGCCCAGCCCTGCGGATTCCGGGGGAATTCCGGGATCAACACGGAATTCGGGATCCCCCCCTTTCCCAGGACCGGGAATTCCGGGATCCCCCTTTCCCAGAATTCCAGGATCCCCCCCTTTCCCAGGATTCCGGGATCTCCCCCTTTCCCAGGATTCCGGGATCCCCCTTTCCCAGGATCAGGAATTTGGGATCCCCCTTTCCCAGGATCGGGAATTTTGGGATCCCCCCTTCCCAGGATCAGGATTCCGGGATCCCCCCTTACCAGAACCGGAAATTCCGGGATCCCCCTTTCCCATGATCAGGAATTTGGGATCCCCCTTTCCCAGGATCAGGAATTTGGGATCCCCCTTTCCCAGAATCAGAATTCCAGGATCCCTTTCCCAGGATCAGAATTCCAGGATCCCTTTCCCAGGATCAGAATTCCAGGATCCCTTTCCCAGGATCAGAATTCTGGGATCCCTTTCCCAGGACCAGAATTCCGGGATCCCTTTCCCAGGATCAGGAATTTGGGATCCCTTTCCCAGGATCAGGAATTTGGGATCCCTTTCCCAGGATCAGAATTCCGGGATCCCTTTCCCAGGATCAGAATTCCGGGATCCCTTTCCCATGACCAGGATTCCGGGATCCCTTTCCCAGGATCAGAATTCCAGGATCCCTTTCCCAGGATCAGGATTCCAGGATCCCTTTCCCAGGATCAGGAATTTGGGATCCCCCTTTCCCAGGATCAGGATTCCAGGATCCCTTTCCCAGGATCAGAATTCCAGGATCCCTTTCCCATGACCGGGATTCCGGGATCCCTTTCCCAGGATCAGGAATTTGGGATCCCTTTCCCAGGATCAGAATTCCAGGATCCCTTTCCCAGGATCAGAATTCCGGGATCCCTTTCCCAGGATCAGGAATTTGGGATCCCCCTTTCCCAGGATCAGGAATTTGGGATCCCTTTCCCATGACCAGGATTCCGGGATCCCTTTCCCAGGATCAGAATTCCGGGATCCCCCTTTCCCAGGATCAGAATTCCAGGATCCCTTTCCCAGGATCAGGATTCCGGGATCCCTTTCCCAGGATCAGAATTCCAGGATCCCTTTCCCAGGATCAGGAATTCCAGGATCCCTTTCCCAGGATCAGAATTCCGGGATCCCTTTCCCAGGATCAGGAATTTGGGATCCCTTTCCCAGGATCAGAATTCCGGGATCCCTTTCCCAGGACCAGAATTCTGGGATCCCTTTCCCAGGATCAGGAATTTGGGATCCCCCTTTCCCAGGATCAGGATTCCGGGATCCCTTTCCCATGACTGGGATTCCAGGATCCCTTTCCCAGGACTGGAATTCCAGGATCCCTTTCCCAGGACTGGAATTCCAGGATCCCCCCTTTCCCAGGATTCTGGGATCCCCCTTTCCCAGGATCAGATTCCAGGATCCCTTTCCCAGGATCAGGAATTTGGGATCCCTTTCCCATGACCAGGATTCCGGGATCCCTTTCCCAGGATCAGGATTCCGGGATCCCTTTCCCAGGATCAGGAATTTGGGATCCCCCTTTCCCAGGATTCCGGGATCCCCCTTTCCCATGACCAGGATTCCGGGATCCCGCCGCCGTTGCCGGTACCTGAGGCCGCCTGGAGCTGCAGGATCTTGCGGCTGCGGGCGGTGGATCCCTTGGGCAGGGAGATCCGGTACTTCCCCTCCATCTCGGCCGTGACGCGGCGCCGCCGGCCCGGCACCGCCAGCGCCCCGGGGGCTGCGGGGAGGGACGGGGATCCTGGGGGATCCCAGAGGCTGGAGCAGCTCCTGATCCTCCCTGATCCCGCTGGATCCATCCCTGATCCCCCTGGATCCATCCCTGATCCTCCCTGATCCCCCTGGATCCATCCCTGATCCCCCTGGATCCATCCCTGATCCCCCTGGATCCATCCCTGATCCTCCCTGATCCCCCTGGATCCATCCCTGATCCCCCTGGATCCATCCCTGATCCCCCTGATCTCCCTGAACCCATCCCTGATCCCCCTGGATCCATCCCTGATCCTCCCTGATCCCCCTGGATCCATCCCTGATCCCCCTGGATGGATCCCAGTTCCCCCTGGATGGATCCCTGATCCCCCTGGATGGATCCCAGCTCCTCCCTGATCCCCCTGGATGGATCCCATCTCCCCCTGTCCCCCCTGGATGGATCCCTGATCCCCCTGAACGGATCCCATCTCCCCCTGTCCCCCCTGGATCACCCCCTGCCCCCCCCCCCGGGAGTCTCTCTTCCCCCCTCATCCCTGAGTGGATCCCGAGCGGATCCCGCGGGATCCGGGCCCCTCCGGGTACCGTCGGCTCCGTTGGGGACGGTGACGCAGATCCCGGTGCCGGGGCTCCCGCGGGGCTGTCGGGGCTCCCGCCGCAGGCTGTGGCTGATCATCCTGCCCGCGGCCGCGCACGCCCGATCCCGGGGATCCCGCGGATCCCTGTGATCCCGCTCCTCCCGATCCCGCCGATCCCGATCCTCCCGATCCCGCCAGGATCCCCCCGGGCCCCGCTCGGCCTCCGGCTGCAGCGACTCCGAGGCCGCCCGGCACATTTCCTGTGGGGAACGGGGGATCAGGGGGGTTTCTCCTGGATCCCAGTGGATCCCGGGGGTGGATCCCGTGGGTGGATCCCGCACCTGCCTGTGCACCACCTTGGCGTGGCGCAGGATGGCGATGACGTCGCCCACGGCGGTGATGCCGAGCTCCTTCATCAGCTCCCTGGTCAGGTCCAGCAGCATGTTCTTGTGGATCCTGCTGGGGAACGGCCCGGGATCCACTCATGGGATCCACCCTCATGGGATCCACCCCCGGGATCCCAGGGGAATCCACCCCAGAAACCCCAGGATCCACCCATGGGATCCACCCTCATGGGATCCAACCCCCGGGATCCCAGGGGAATCCACCCCGGAACCCCCGGGATCCACCCATGGGATCCACCCATGGGATCCACCCCACCCCAGAACCCAGGAAAACCCACCCCAGAAACCCCAGGATCCACCCATGGGATCCACCCTCATGGGATCCACCCCTCAAGGATCCCAGGGAAATCCACCCCAGAACCCCTGGGATCCACCTGGATCCACCCTTGGGATCCACCCCCCCGGATCCCAGGGAAACCCACCCCAGAAACCCCAGGATCCACCCATGGGATCCACCCTCATGGGATCCACCCCACCCCAGAACCCAGGGAAACCCACCCCAGAAACCCCGGGATCCACTCCCAGGATCCCAGGGAAATCCACCCCCGAACCCCCGGGATCCACCCCTGGGATCCACCAAAACCCACCCCAGAACCCCCAGGATCCACCCATGGGATCCACCCCACCCAGATCCCAGAGAAACCCACCCCAGAACCCCTGGGATCCACCTGGATCCACCCTTGGGATCCACCCCCCCGGATCCCAGGGAAACCCACCCCAGAACCTCTGGGATCCACCCAGATCCACCAAACCCCACCCCAGAACCCCCGGGACCCACCTGGATCCACCCTTGGGATCCACCCCTGGGATCCCAGGGAAACCCACCCCAGAACCCCCGGGATCCACCCATGGGATCCACCCCACCCCAGAACCCAGGGAAACCCACCCCAGAAACCCCAGGATCCACCCATGGGATCCACCCATGGGATCCACCCATGGGATCCACCCCACCCCAGAACCCAGGGAAACCCACCCCGGAACCCCCGGGATCCACCCATGGGATCCACCCTCATGGGATCCAACCCTCAAGGATCCCAGGGAAACCCACCCCAGAACCCCTGGGATCCACCCAGATCCACCCCCAGGTCCACCAAACCCCACCCCAGAACCCCCGGGATCCACCCCTGGGATCTGCCCCCAGGATCCACCCCATTTTTCCCCATTCCCGGGGTTTTTTTTCCCCATTCCCAGGTTTTTTTTCCCCAATTCCAGGATTTTTTCCCCAATTCCAGGATTTTTTTCCCCAATTCCAGGGTTTTTTTCCCCAATTCCAGGATTTTTTCCCCATGCCAGGATTTTTTTCCCCAATTCCAGGGTTTTTTTCCCCAATTCCAGGGATTTTTTCCCCAATTCCAGGGATTTTTTCCCCAATTCCAGGATTTTTTTCCCCATTCCCGGGGGTCTCGGGGGTCTTTCCCCCCCCCATTCCCGGTGTTTTTTCCTGACCTCATTCCCAGGATTTTTTTCCCCAATTCCAGGGTTTTTTTCCCCAATTCCAGGGATTTTTTCCCCATTCCAGGATTTTTTTCCCCATTCCCGGGGGTCTCCGGGGTTTTTTTCCCCAATTCCAGGATTTTTCCCTCCCCATTCCCAGGGATTTTTCCCCATTCCCAGGGTTTTTTCCCCAATTCCCGGGATTTTTTCCCCAATTCCCAGGATTTTTTCCCCAATTCCAGGGTTTTTTTCCCCAATTCCAGGGATTTTTTCCCCATTCCAGGATTTTTTTCCCCATTCCCGGGGGTCTCCGGGGGTCTTTCCCCCCCCCATTCCCGGTGTTTTTTCCTGACCTCATTCCCAGGATTTTTTTCCCCAATTCCCGAGGTTTTTTTCCCCATTCCCAGGATTCTTTCCCCATTCCCGGGATTTTTTCCCCAATTCCCGGGATTTTTTCCCCATTCCTGGGATTTTTTCCCCAATTCCAGGATTTTTTTCCCCATTCCCGGGGGTCCCGGGGGTCTTTTCCCCCTTTTCCCACCTGTTATCCACGAAGGCCACGGCGTAGCCCAGGGCGGGGCCGGGCGGGATCCCGGCGTCCTCGAAGAACCGGAGCCACTCCGAGGTGGCTGGAAACGGGGAAAAACGGGGGGAAAACGGGAAAAAATGGGAAAAATGGGGGAAAAATGGGGAAAAATGGGGGGAAATGGGGGAAAATGGGGAAAAATGGGGAAAAACAGGGAAAAACGGGGGGAAAATGGGGAAAAATGGGGAAAAATGGGGGGAAAAAAGGAGAGAAAATGGGGGGAAATGGGGAAAAATGGGGAAAAATGGGGGGAAAATGGGAAAAAAATGGGAAAAATGGGGGGAAAAAGGAGAGAAAATGGGAAAAATGGGGAAAAATAGGGAAAAACGGGGGGAAAATGGGAAAAAATGGGGGGAAATGGGGAAAAAATGGGGAAAAAGGGGGGGAAAATGGGGAAAAATGGGGGGAAAATGGGAAAAAATGAGGGAAAATGGAGGGGAAATGGGGAAAAATGGGGGGAAAATGGGGGGAAATGGGGAAAAATGGGAAAAAATGGGGGGAAAATGGGAAAAAATGGGGAAAAAGGGGGGGAAAAGGGGGGAAAAATGGGGAAAAAATGGGGAAAAAAATGGGAAAAAATGGGGGGAAAATGGGAAAAAATGAGGGAAAATAGAGGAGAAATGGGGAAAAATGGGGGGAAAATGGGGAAAAATGGGGGGAAAATGGGAAAAAATGGGAAAAAATGGGGGAAATGGGGGAAAATGGGGAAAAATGGGAGAAAATGGGGATAATGGGGGGAAAAGGGGAAAAGATGGGGAAAATGGGGAAAAATGGGAGAAAATGGGGATAATGGGGGGAAAAGGGGAAAAAATGGGGGAAAATGGGAAAAAATGGGGGAAAATGGGGAAAAGGGGGGAAAATGGGAAGAAAATGGGAAGAAAATGGGGATAAATGGGGAAAACCAGGAATAAATGGGGAGAAATGGGGATAAATGGGAAAAAAATGGAGAGAAAATGGGGAAAATTTAGCAAAAAATGGGAAAAATTGTGATAAATGGGGGAGAATTGGGATAAATGGGGAAGAAATGGAGGGAAAATGGGGAAAAGTGGGATTTTGGGGCAAAGAATGGGATTTGGAAAGCAGAAAAATGGGATTGGGCAGCGGGAAAATGGGATTTGGGGTGGAAAAATGGGATTTGGGGTGGAAAAATGGGATTTGGTTATTCAAAAAGGTTTTTTTTGGGGGGGGGAAAAGGAAGATTAGGGAAAAAATGGGATTTGGGGGGGCGAAAAAAAAGGGATTTGGTGCAGAAAAAAATGGGATTTGGGGTAGAAAAATGGGATTTTGGGTGGAAAAATGGGATTTGGGTGGAAAAATGGGATTTGGGTTGGAAAAATGGGATTTGGCCCAGGAGAAAAATGGGGTTTTTGGTGGAAAAACGCGATTTGACCCAGAAAAAAGTGGGATTTGGGTTGGAAAAATGGGATTTGGGGTAGAAAATGGGATTTGACCCAGGAAAAATTGGGATTTAGGGTGGAAAAATGGGATGGGGGGAGGGGAAGGAGAGGAGGAGGAGGGGGGAGGGGCAGCCCAGGGGTCATTCCAGGGGTTTTTCCAGGGGGTCATTCCAGGCGTTCCCAGCTGTCGCCGCGGATTAACGGGAACGGCAACGGGGGCACGGAAAAGGGGCCGGGAATTTGGGTTTTTTTTTAAGGTTTGGGAAGGGATTTTAGGGAATTTCCCAAAAAATTTGGGGTCCCAGCCTTGCCCAGAGAATTTTTAAGGAATTTTTTGGGGGAGTTTTAAAGGAATTTTGGGGGTTCAGCTCTTTCCCAGAGGAGTTTTGAGGAATTTTGAGGGGTTTTTAGGCAATTTTGGGGGTCTGGGGGGTTTTAAAGGAATTTTTGGGGGGTTCAGAGAAACTTTGGGAGGTTCTAGAGGAATTTTGGGGGTTTAGAAAAATTTTGGGGATTTTTGGAGGAGTTTTTGGGGGATTTGGAGGAAAGTTTGGGGGGAATTTTGGGAGGAATTTGGGGGGAATTTTCCTGGGATTTTGGGGGGAATTTGGGGAGGAATTTGGGGGGAATTTTCCTGGGATTTTGGAGGAATTTTGGGGGTGTTTTGGGGGGAATTTTGGGAGGAGTTTGGGGGTGGTTTTGGGGGAAATTTTGGGAGGAATTTTGGGGGAATTTGGGGGTGTTTGGGGGGAATTTTACAGGGATTTTGGGGAGAATTTGGGGGTGGTTTTGGGGGAAATTTCGGGAGAAATTTCGGGAGGAATTTGGGGGTAGTTTTGGGGGAATTTTACGGGAATTTAGGGGTGGTTTTGGGGGGGAATTTTGGGAGGAATTTGGGGGGAATTTGGGATGGTTTGGGGGGAATTTTGAGAGGAGTTTGGGGGTGTTTTGGGAGGAATTTTGGGAAGAATTTGGGGGGAATTTTGGGGTGGTTTTGGGTGGAATTTGGGGGTGGTTTTGGGGGGAATTTTACAGGGATTTTGAGGGGAATTTGGGATGGTTTGGGGGAGAATTTTGGAGTGGTTTTGGGAGGAATTTTGGGAGGAATTTGAGGGGAATTTTGGGGGAAATTTTGGGGGTGATTTTGCGGGAATTTTACAGGGATTTTGGGGGAATTTTACAGGGATTTTGGGGGTGTTTTGGGGGAATTTTGGGAGGAGTTTGGGGGTGATTTTGCGGGAATTTTACAGGGATTTTGGGTGGAATTTTGGGGTGGTTTTGGGGGGAATTTGGGGGTGATTTTGGGGGTGATTTTGGGGGTCCATCCCTCACCCATGACGCTGAGCTGGATTTGGCAGAGCCGGATCAGTCAGGAGCGGCCTGGGGGGGGTCAGGGGTTGGGTTTGAGGGGCTGCCCCACATCGCCCCCATCCCCCTCCTGCCCCCCAAACCCTCCAGACCCCTCAGACCCCTCCTCATCCTCCCTTTTCACCTCAGACCTCTCCTCATTTCTCCCTCCCGCTCCCCTCAGCCCCTCCCGGACCCCCTGGACCCCTCCTCATTCTCCCTTTTCCCCTCAGACCCCTCCTCATTTCTCCCTCCCGGACCCCTCAGATCCCTCAAACCCCTCAGACCCCCCCTCATTTTTCTCCTCCCGCTCCCCTCAGCCCCTCACAGACCCTCCGGACCCCTCAGACCCTCCCCCATTTCTCCCTCCCGCTCCCCTCAGCCCCTCCCGGACCCCTCAGACCCCCCCTCATTCTTCCTTTTCCCCTCAGATCCCTCAAACCCCTCAGATTCCCCCTCATTTCTCTCCTCCCTCTCCCCTCAGCCCCTCCCGGACCCTCCGGACCCCTCAGACCCCCCCTCATTCTCCCTTTTCCCCTCAGACCCCTCCTCATTTCTCCTTCCCGGACCCCTCCGGACCCCTCAGATCCCTCAAACCCCTCAGACCCCCCCTCATTTCTCCCTCCCACTCCCCTCAGCCCCTCCCGGACCCCCCGGACCCCTCAGACCCTCCCCCATTTCTCCCTCCCTCTCCCCTCAGCCCCTCCCGGACCCCTCCGGACCCCTCAGATCCCTCAAACCCCTCAGACCCCTCCTCATTTCTCTCCTCCCTCTCCCCTCAGCCCCTCCCGGACCCCTCAGATCCCTCAAACCCCTCAGACCCTCCCCCATTTCTCCCTCCCGCTCCCCTCAGCCCCTCCCGGACCCCTCAGACCCCTCAGACCCCCCCTCATTCCCTCATTTCCACCCTTCCCCCTCCTCACCTCCCCTCGCCCCATCCCGGGGCCCTCACGGAGAGGGAAGGGGGGGAGGGGAGGAGGGTGAAGCGCGCCGGAAGTGACGTCATCCCCGAGCGCGCGGTGGGCGTGGCCGGGAGAGCGCGGGAAGGAGGAGGAGGAGGAGGAGGAGGGCGCCCCCCTGCGGACGGAGCGTGAGGGCGGCGCTTGGACGGTACCAAATTGGGGGGGACGGGGGGGGGAAACGACGTGGAAACGGCTCCAAAATCACCCCAAAATTACCCCAAAAACGCCCCAAAACCGGGCTGAACCTGCCCTAAACTCGGCCCGAATGTGGGCCCAAACGGGCCCCAAATGTGGCCCCAAAACCGCCCCAAATGTGTCCCTTAGTGGGCCCCAAATGTGTCCCTAAACTGACCCTAAATGTGTCCCCAAACTGGCCCTGAATGTGACCCCAAACTGATCCTAAATGTGACCCCAAACCAGCCCCAAATGTGACCCCAGAGTGACCCCAAATGTGTCCCTAAACTGACCCTAAATGTGTCCCCAAACTGATCCTAAATGTGACCCCAAACCAGCCCCAAATGTGACCCCAGAGTGACCCCAAATGTGTCCCTAAACCGATCCTAAATGTGTCCCCAAACTGATCCCAAATGTGACCCCAGAGTGACCCCAAATGTGTCCCTAAACTGATCCTAAATGCAACCCTAAACCGATCCTAAATGTGTCCCCAAACTGATCCCAAATGTGTCCCTAAACTGGCCCTGAAAGTGACCCCATACCAGCCCTAAATGTGATCCCAAATGTGACCCCAAAGTGACCCCGAAACTGACCCCAAACCGACCCCAAATGTGACCCCAAAGTGTCCCTAAACTGGCCTCAAATGTGTCCCCAAATCGGACCCTAAACCAACCCCAAACCGACCCCAAATGTGACCCCAAAGTGTCCCTAAACTGGCCCCAAATGTGACCCCAAAGTGTCCCTAAACTGACCCCAAATGTGATCCCAAAGTCTCCCTAAACTGGCCCCAATGTGACCCCGAAAGTGACCCCAAACCGGCCCCAAAGTGACCCCAAATGTGACCCCAAAGTCTCCCTAAACTGGCCCCAAATGTGACCCCAAAGTGACCCCAAATGTGACCCCAAAGTCTCCCTAAACTGGCCCCAAATGTG
This sequence comes from Poecile montanus, assembly GCA_038429875.1. Taxonomy (NCBI): domain Eukaryota; kingdom Metazoa; phylum Chordata; class Aves; order Passeriformes; family Paridae; genus Poecile; species Poecile montanus. Next base: position 58,022 of record JBBLMP010000045.1, read on the forward strand.
ACCCCAAATGTGACCCCAAACTGGCCCCAAAGTGACCCCAAACCAACCCAAAATGTGATCCCAAACCGACCCCAAATGTGACCCCAAAGTGACCCCAAATGTGACCCCAAACCAACCCCAAATGTGACCCCAAAGTGGCCCTAAATGTGTTCCCAAACCGACCCCAAATGTGACCCCAAACTGGCCCAAAAATGACCCCAAACCGACCCCAAAGTGTCCTCAAACCGGCTCCAAAAGTGACCCCAAACTGACCCCAGATGTGACCCCAAATGTGACCCCAAACTGGCCCCAAATGTGACTCCAAAGTGTCCCCAAATGTGACCCCAAACCAACCCCAAATGTGATCCCAAAGTGTCCCTAAACTGACCCCAAATGTGACCCCAAAGTGACCCCAAATGTGACCCCAAATGTGACCCCAAACTGGCCCCAAATGTGACTCCAAAGTGTCCCCAAAGTGACCCCAAACCAACCCCAAATGTGATCCCAAAGTGTCCCTAAACTGACCCCAAATGTGACCCCAAAGTGACCCCAAATGTGACCCCAAAGTCTCCCTAAACTGACCCCAAATGTGACCCCAAAGTCTCCCTAAACTGGCCCCAAATGTGACCCCAAACCAACCCCAAATGTGACCCCAAAGTGGCCCTAAATGTGTTCCCAAACCGACCCCAAATGTGACCCCAAAAGTGACCCCAAATGTGACCCCAAACCAACCCCAAAGTGACCCCAAATGGGACCCCAAATGGGACCCAAATGTGACCCCAAACTGACCCCAAATGTGACCCCAAACCAACCCCAAAGTGACCCCAAATGCAACCCCAAAGTGACCCAAAAGAGACCCTAAATGTGACCCAAAGGTGACCCCAAATGTGACCCCAAAAGTGACCCCAAACCGGCCCCAAATGTGACCCCAAAGTGACCCCAAATGTGACTCCAAACCAACCCCAAATGTGACCCCAAACCAACCCCAAATGTGACCCCAAAGTGTCCCTAAACTGACCCCAAATGTGACCCCAAAGTGACCCCAAACCAACCCCAAATGTGACCCCAAAAGTGACCCCAAATGTGACCCTAAACCAACCCCAAAGTGACCCCAAATGGGACCCCAAATGGGACCCCAAACCAACCCCAAATGTGACCCCAAAGTGGCCCTAAATGTGTTCCCAAACCGACCCCAAAGTGACCCCAAATGTGACCCCAAAGTGACCCCAAATGTGACCCCAATGTGACCCCGAAAGTGACCCCAAACCGGCCCCAAAGTGACCCCAAATGTGACCCCAAAGTGACCCAAAAGAGACCCTAAATGTGACCCAAAGGTGACCCCAAATGTGACCCCAAAAGTGACCCCAAACTGGCCCCAAATGTGACCCCAAAGTGACCCCAAATGTGACCCCAAACCAACCCCAAATGTGATCCCAAACTGGCCCCAAATGTGACCCCAAAAGTGACCCCAAATGTGATCCCAAACTGACCCCGAAGTGACCCCAAAGTGACCCCAAATGTGACCCCAAAGTCTCCCTAAACTGACCCCAAATGTGACCCCAAAAGTGACCCCAAACCAACCCCAAATGTGTCCCTAAACTGACCCCAAATGTGACCCCAAAGTGACCCCAAATGTGACCCCAAAAGTGACCCCAAACCAACCCCAAATGTGACCCCAAACCCGTCCCTAAACCCCAAACCCGTCCCAAAACCCGTCCCCGCTCCTCCCTCGTCTCTGCCCCGGAATTTGGGGACCCCTCCCTCCCCCGGGGGGTCCCAGCCCCATTTTTGGGGTGTCCCTTTTCCCTTTCCCGTCCCTCCGAGCTTTGGGATCCCGGGAATTCCCTGGAGGATTTTTGGGGTTCCTCCCCTGCCCCCCCAAATCCCAGCGGGAAATTCTGGATTTTCCTGTTCCAGCCTCGTGCCGGGATGGGGCTGGACGGAGCCTACGCGCAGGTACGGGCTGGGGACACCCCAAAACCTGAATTTGGGGGTGCTGGGGGGCCCCAAAAGCCAAATTTGGGGGGTTATGGGGTCCTGGGGTGCCCCAAAATCCAAACTTGGGGGTCCTTCTGCCCCAAAATCCAAATTTGGGGGGTTATGGGGTCCTGGGGTGCCCCAAAATCCAAATTTGGGGGGGTCTTGGGGTTCCCTTTTCCCCAAAACCTGAATTTCGGGGTGCTGGGGGGCCCCAAAATCCAAATTTGGGGGGTTATGGGGTCCTGGGGGGCCCCAAAATCCAAACTTGGGGGGTCCTGGGGTTCCCTTTTCCCCAAAACCCGAATTTGGGGGTGCTGGGGTGCCCCAAAATACAAATTTGGGGGGTCTTGGGGTTCCCTTTTCCCCAAAACCCGAATTTGGGGGTCCTGGGGGGACCCAAAATCCAAATTTGGGGGGTTATGGGGTCCTGGGGGGCCCCAAAATACAAACTGGGGAGGTTATGGGGTCCTGGGGTGCCCCAAAATCCAAACTGAGGGTCCTGGGGGGCCCCAAAATCCAAATTTGGGGGTGCTGGGGGACCCCAAAATCCAAACTGGGGGGGTTTATGGGGTTCCCTTTTCCCCAAAACCCAAACTGGGGAGGTTATGGGGTCCTGGGGTGCCCCAAAATCCAAATTTGGGGGGGTCTTGGGGTTCCCTTTTCCCCAAAACCTGAATTTCGGGGTGCTGGGGGGCCCCAAAATCCAAATTTGGGGGGTTATGGGGTCCTGGGGTGCCCCAAAATCCAAACTGGGGGTCCTGGGGGGCCCCAAATCCAAACTGGTGGTGCTGGGGGGCCCCAAAATCCAAACTTGGGGGGTCTTTCTGCCCCAAAATCCAAAATTGGGGTTCCCTCTGCCCCAAAATCCAAATTTGGGGGGTCCTGGGGTGCCCCAAAACCCAAACTTGGGGGGTCCTGGGGTTCCCTGTGCCCTAAAATCCAAATTTGGAGGTGCTGGGGGGCCCCAAAACCCAAACTTGGGGGTTCTGGGGTGCCCAAAAATCCAAATTTGGGGGGTCCTGGGGTTCCTTTTGCCCCAAAACCCGAATTTGGGGGGTCCATCCCCCCCCCAAATTCGGGGTCCCCCCCTCATTTCCCCCCTCCCCCACAGCTGGACCCTCTGGACCCCCCTGAGACGCCGACCCCCAAGGTACCCCTCCCCCACCCGAGCATCACAGGGGGGTCAAACCCCCCAAAAATCAACAAAACCCCCCAAAATCTACAAAAGAAACCAAAAATCCACAACCCCCCCAAAATTCAACAGAAACCCCCCCAAAAATCAACAAAAAAACCCCAAAAATTAACAAAAAAACCTCCCAAAAATCAACAAAAAAACTCCCAAAATTAACAAAAAAGCCCCCAAAAAATCAACAAAAAAACCCCAAAAAATCAGCAAAAAAAACCCCAAAAATCAATAAAAAACCCCCAAAAAATCAACAAAAGAACCCAAAAAAATAAACAAAAACTCCCCAAAAATCAGCAAAAAAAAACCCCCAAAAAATCAACAAAAAAAACAACCCAAAAATCAACAAAAAAAAACAAAAAATCAACAAAAAAACCTCAAAAATCGGCAAAAAAACCCCCAAAAATTCAACAAAAAAAACCCAAAAATCAACAACAACAAAAAAACCAACCCAAAAATCAACAAAATACCCCCCAAAAATCAACAAAAAAACCCAAAAAAATCAACAAAAACTCCCCAAAAATCAGCAAAAAAAACCCAAAAAAAAATCAACAAAAAAAACCCAAAAATCAGCAAAAAACCCAAAAAAATCAACAAAAAAACCCAAAAAAATCAGCAAAAAAAACCCCAAAAAATCATCCAAAAAAACCCCAAAAATCAACAAAAAAACAAAAAAATAAACAAAAACTCCCCAAAAATCAACAAAAAACCCCAAAAAATCAGCAAAAAAACCCCCCAAAAATCAACAAAAAACCCCAACAAAATCAGCAAAAACTCACCAAAAATCAGCAAAAAAAACCAACCAAAAAATCAACAAAAAGGTCTAAAAAAATCAACAAAATAAACCCCAAAAATCAACAAAAAAAACCCCCAAAAAATCAACCAAAAAACCCCCCAAAAATCATCAAAAAAACCCCAAAAAATCAACAAAAAAACCCAAAAAATCAGCAAAAAAAACCCCCAAAAATTAACAAAAAACCCCCAAAAAATCAACAAAAACCCCCAAAATCCCTCGGTGTCACCCCAAAATCCAGCGCCCTCACCGGGCCATGCTCTTCGCCGTCCCGTCCGTCCTCTTCCTCCTCGCCTTCCTCATCCTCACCCTCATCCACCCGCGGCTCCGCGGCGACGCCGCCGCCAGCGCCGGATCCTGCGGGAACTCCTGCAGGTAAGGACGGGGTTTTGGGGTGAAATCCCCGGTTTTGGGGTGAAATCCCTGGTTTTGGGGTGAAATCCCCGGTTTTGGGGTGGGATCCTCGGTTTTGGGGTGATATCCTGGATTTTTGGGGTGGAATCCCCAGGTTTTGGGGTGGGATCCTGGATTTTTGGGGTGAAATCCCCAGTTTTGGGGTGAAATCCTTGTTTTTGGGGTGAAATCCCCAGGGTTTTGGGGTGAAATCCCCATTTTTGGGGTGAAATCCCTGGGTTTTGGGGTGAAATCCCCAGGGTTTTGGGGTGAAATCCCCGGTTTTGGGGTGAAATCCCCAGGGTTTTGGGATGAAATTCCCATTTTTGGGGTGAAATCCCCGTTTTTTTGTGCTCCCCACCCTGAGACCCCCCCAAATCCCCCAATTTCCATCAGGATCGTGCTGGTGGAGAGCATCCCCGAGGGGATGAACATCAGCAGCCCCACCAACCCCTCCACCTTCGAGGCGTGGCTGGAGCTGCTGAGCTCGGCCAGGCGCAGCGTGGACATCGCCTCCTTCTACTGGACCCTGACCAACGAGGACACGCGGACACACGAGCCCAGCGCCGCACAGGTACGGCTTTTCCTGGCCTTTTTCCCGTTTTTCCCATTTTTTTCCCATTTTTCCTGTTTTTTTCCCTTTTTTTTCCAATTTTTTCCCCATTTTTCCCATATTTTTCCCCATTTTTTCCCATTTTTTTTCCTGTTTTTCCCAATTTTTTCCCCATTTTTCCCAATTTTTTCCCCATTTTTTCCCAATTTTTCCCCATTTTTTCCCATTTTTTTTCCTGTTTTTCCCAATTTTTTCCCCATTTTTTCCCATTTTTTCCCCATTTTTTCCCATTTTTTCCCCATTTTTTCCCATTTTTTCCCCATTTTTGCCAATTTTTTTCCCCATTTTTTCCCCATTTTTTCCCATTTTTTCCCATTTTTTCCCCATTTTTCGCATTTTTTTCCCATTTTTCCCAGGTTTTTTCCCCATTTTTTCCCATTTTTTCCCCATTTTTTCCCATTTTTTCCCCATTTTTTCCCAATTTTTTTCCCCAGTTTTTCCCATTTTTTTTCCCGTTTTTCCCATTTTTTTCCCATTTTTCCCAATTTTTTTCCCCCGTTTTTCCCATTTTTTTTTCCTGTTTTTCCTACTGGACCCTGACCAACGAGGACACGCGGACACACGAGCCCAGCGCCGCACAGGTACGGCTTTTTCCTGGGTTTTTTCCCATTTTTCCCACTTTTTTCCCATTTTTTTCCCATTTTTTCCCATTTTTTCCCCATTTTTCCCAATTTTTTCCCCATTTTTCCCCATTTTTTCCCCATTTTTTCCCATTTTTTCCCCATTTTTTCCCATTTTTTTCCCATTTTTTCCCATTTTTTCCCCATTTTTCCCATTTTTTCCCCATTTTTCCCAATTTTTTCCCCATTTTTCCCATTTTTTCCCCATTTTTTCCCATTTTTTTTCCCATTTTTGCCAGTTTTTTTCCCCATTTTTTCCCATTTTTTCCCCATTTTTTCCCATTTTTTTCCCATTTTTGCCAATTTTTTTCCCCATTTTTTCCCCATTTTTTCCCATTTTTTCCTCATTTTTTCCCATTTTTTCCCCATTTTTTCCCATTTTTCCCAATTTTTTCCCCATTTTTTCCCAATTTTTTCCCCATTTTTTCCCATTTTTTCCCAATTTGTTCCCCATTTTTCCCAGGTTTTTTCCCCATTTTTTCCCATTTTTTCCCCATTTTTCCCAATTTTTTCCCCATTTTTTCCCATTTTTTCCCCATTTTTTCCCATCTTTTTTCCCATTTTTGCCAATTTTTTTCACCATTTTTTCCCCATTTTTTCCCATTTTTTCCCCATTTTTTCCCATTTTTCCCCATTTTTTCCCATTTTTTTCCCATTTTTTCCCATTATTTTCCCCCAATTTTTCCCTTTTTTTTTTCCTGTTTTTCCCAGTTTTTTCCCCTTTTTTCCCCATTTTTTCCCCATTTTTTCCCATTTTTTTTCCCATTTTTTCCCATTATTTTTCCCCAATTTTTCCCTTTTTTTTCCTGTTTTTCCCAGTTTTTTTCCCATTTTTTCCCATTATTTTTCCCCAATTTTTCCCTTTTTTTTTCCTGTTTTTCCCAGTTTTTTCCCATTTTTCCCATTTTTTCCCCATTTTTTCCCATTTTTTTTCTTGTTTTTCCCAGTTTTTTTCCCATTTTTCCCATTTTTCCCATTTTTTTCCCATTTTTTTTCCTGTTTTTTATCGTGCTTTTTTCTGTTTTTCCCGGGGTTTTTTCCCCATTTTTTTTCCCATTTTTTCCCATTTTTTTCCCGGTTTTTGTCACGTTTTTTCCTGTTCTTCACTTTTTTTCCTGTTTCTCCTGATTTTTTTCCCGTTTTTCCCAGTTTTTTCCCATTTTTCCCATTTTTCCCCCGCTTTTCCCATTTCTCCCCATTTTCCCCCATTTTCCCCCATTTTTCCCATTTTTTTCCCCATTTTTCCCGTTTCTCCCCATTTTTCCCCCATTTTCCCCCATTTTTCCCCATTTTTTCCCATTTTTCCCATTTTTTCCCCATTTTCCCCATTTTTCCCCATTTTCCCCCTTCTTTCACTCCCATTTTTCCCAGGGCGAGCGCATCCTGTCGGAGCTGCTGCGGCTGCCGCGGCGCGGCGTGGCCGTACGCGTGGCGGTCAGCGCGCCCTCGGCCAAAGCGCCGCTGGACGATCTGCGGGCGCTGGAGCGCGGCGGTGAGAGCAGTGACAGTGACAGTGACAGTGACAGGAATTGGGTCTGGGGTCTCTGGGGGTCTCTGGGGGTCTCTCTGGGGGTCTCTGGGGGTCTCTCCGGGGTGGGTGACGGCTGTCGCGGCGTGGCCGTACGCGTGGCGGTCAGCGCGCCCTCGGCCAAAGCGCCGCTGGACGATCTGCGGGTGCTGGAGCGCGGCGGTGAGAGCGGTGACACAGTGACAGTGACAGGAATTGGGTCTGGGGTCTCTGGGGGTGTCTCTGGGGGTCTCTGGGGGTCTCTCTGGGGGTCTCTGGGGGTCTCTCTGGGGGTCTCTGGGGGTCTCTCCGGGGTGGGTGACGGCTGTCGCGGCGTGGCCGTACGCGTGGCAGTCAGCGCGCCCTCGGCCAAAGCGCCGCCGGACGATCTGCGGGTGCTGGAGCGCGGCGGTGAGAGCGGTGACGGTGACAGTGACAGGAATTGGGGCTGGGGTCTCTCTGGGGTCTCTCTGGGGGTCTCTCTGGGTGTCTCTGGGGGTCTTTCTGGGGGTCTCTGGGGTCTCTCTGGGGTCTCTCTGGGGGTCTCTCTGGGGGTCTCTGGGGTCTCCGGAGGTCTCTGGGGGTCTCTGGGGTCTCTCTGGGTGTCTCTGGGTGTCTCTGGGGGTCTCTGGGGGTCTCTGGGGTCTCTCCGGGGGTCTCTGGGGTCTCTGGGGGTCTCTCTGGGGGTCTCTGGGGTCTCTGGGGTCTCTCTGGGGGTCTCTGGGGGTCTCTGGGGTCTCTCTGGGGGTCTCCGGGTGTCTCTGGGGGTCTCTGGGGGTCTCTGGGGTCTCTCTGGGGGTCTCCGGGTGTCTCTGGGGGTCTCTGGGGGTCTCTGGGGTCTCTGGGGTCTCTGGGGGTCTCTGGGGGTCTCTGGGGTCTCTGGGGGTCTCTGGGGGTCTCTGGGGGTCTCTCTGGGTGTCTCTGGGGTCTCTCCGGGGGTCTCCGGGGGTCTCTGGGGGTCTCTGGGGTCTCTCTGGGGGTCTCTGGGGGTCTCTGGGGGTCTCTGGGGTCTCTCTGGGGGTCTCTGGGGGTCTCTGGGGTCTCTGGGGTCTCTGGGGTCTCTCTGGGGGTCTCTTGGGTCTCTGGGGGGGTCTCTGGGGGTCTCTGGGGTCTCTCTGGGGTCTCTGGGGGTCTCTGGGGTCTCTGGGTGTCTCTGGGTGTCTCTGGGGGTCTCTGGGGGTCTCTGGGTGTCTCTGGGGGTCTCTGGGGTCTCTCTGGGGGTCTCTGGGGGTCTCTGGGGGTCTCTGGGGGTCTCTGGGGTCTCTCTGGGGGTCTCTCTGGGGTCTCTGGGGTCTCTCTGGGGTCTCTGGGGTCTCTCTGGGGTCTCTCTGGGGTCTCTCCGGGGGTCTCTGGGGGTCTCTCTGGGGTCTCTGGAGGTCTCTGGGGGTCTCTGGGGGTCTCCAGGGTTCTCTGGGGTCTCTCTGGGGTCTCTCTGGGGGTCTCTGGGGTCTCTCTGGGGGTCTCTGGGGTCTCTGGGGGTCTCTGGGGTCTCTGGGGGTCTCTGGGTGTCTCCGGGGGTCTCTGGGGGTCTCTGGGGGTCTCCGGGGGTCTCTGGGGGTCTCTGGGGTCTCTCTGGGGGTCTCTGGGGTCTCTGGGTGTCTCTGGGGGTCTCTGGGGGTCTCTGGGGGTCTCTGGGGTCTGACAGCCGCTGTCGGCGCCGCAGGGGCGGCGGTGCGCGCCGTGGACATGCCGCGCCTCACCGGCGGCGTGCTGCACACCAAGTTCTGGCTGGTGGACGGCGTCCATCTCTACCTGGGCAGCGCCAACATGGACTGGAGAGCCTTGACACAGGTGAGGGGGGACCAGGGTGGGGATGGAGCACCTGGGAACACCTGGGGTGGGGGTGGGACCACCTGGGGTGGTGTGGGACCACCTGGGGTGGGGATGGAGCACCTGGGGTGGGGATGGAGCACCTGGGGTGGGGGTGGGACCACCTGGGGTGGGGATGGAGCACCTGGGGTGGGGATGGAGCACCTGGGGTGGGGATGGAGCACCTGGGGTGGGGATGGAGCACCTGGGAACACCTGGGGTGGGGGTGGGACCACCGGGGGTGGGGATGGAGCACCTGGGACCACCTGGGGTGGGGTGTGACCACCTGGGGATGGTGTGGGACCACCTGGGGTGGGGATGGAGCACCTGGGGATGGTGTGGGACCATCTGGGGTGGGGGTGGGACCACCTGGGGTGGGGATGGAGCACCTGGGGTGGGGGTGGGACCACCTGGGGTCAGGGTGGGACCACCTGGGGTGGTGTGGGACCACCTGGGGTGGGGTTGGAGCACCTGGGAACACCTGGGGTGGGGGTGGGACCACCTGGGGTCAGGGGTGGGACCACCTGGGGTGGGGATGGAGCACCTGGGAACACCTGGGGTGGGGGTAGGACCACCTGGGGTGGGGATGGAGCACCTGGGACCACCTGGGGTGGGGTGGGACCACCTGGGAACACCTGGGGTGGGGTGGGACCACCTGGGGTGGGGATGGAGCACCTGGGGTGGGGATGGAGCACCTGGGGTGGTGTGGGACCACCTGGGGTGGGGGTGGGACCACCTGGGGTGGGGATGGAGCACCTGGGACCACCTGGGATTGGTGTGGATTGGTGGGGTGGGGATGGAGCACCTGGGACCACCTGGGGTGGGGTGGGACCACCTGGGATTGGTGTGGGACCACCTGGGACCACCTGGGGTGGGGATGGAGCACCTGGGGTGGGGGTGGGACCACCTGGGGTGGGGATGGAGCACCTGGGGATGGTGTGGGACCACCTGGGGTCGGTGCCGAACCCAGTGGAGGGTGCCAGATCCAATGGGATCGGTGCCAAACCCAATGGACAGTGCCAAACCCAATGGGGTTGGTGCCAAGGTCAATGGGATCGGTGCCAAACCCAGTGGGATCGGTGCCAGATCCAACGGGATCGGTGCCAGATCCAATGGGATCGGTGCCAAACCCAGTGGGATTGGTGTCAAGGTCAATGGATGGCCCCAAACCCAATGGGATCAGCGCCAAACCCAATGGGATCGGTGCCAAACCCAATGGGATCGGTGCCAAACCCAGTGGAGGGCGCCAAACCCAACGGATCGGCCCCAAACCCAATGGGATCGATGCCAAACCCAGTGGATGACCCCAAACCCAACGGGATCAGTGCCAAACCCAATGGGATCGGTGCCAAACCCAACATGGAGGGTGCCAGATCCAATGGGATTGGTGCTGAACCCAATGGATGGCCCCAAACCCAACATGGATGGTGCCAAGGTCAATGGGATCGGTGCCAGACCCAGTGCTATTGGTGCCAAAACCAATGGATGACCCCAAACCCAACGGGATCAGCACCAAACCCAACATGGAGGGTGCCAGACCCAATGGATGGCCCCAAACCCAGTGGGATCGGCCCCAAACCCAACGGGGTTGGTGCCAAACCCAACGGGATGATCACAAACCCAACGGGATCAGCGCCAAACCCAGTGAGGTGATTCTCCGGTGCCATCCGGTGCCACCCGGTACCACCCGGTGCCACCCGGTGATTCTCTGGTGCCATCCGGTGACTCTCCGGTGATTCTCCGGTGATTCTCCGGTGACTCTCCGGTGATTCCCCGGTGACTCTCCGGTGATTCCCCGGTGACTCTCCGGTGATTCTCCGGTGACTCTCCGGTGATTCTCCGGTGATTCTCTGGTGATTCTCCGGTGACTCTCCGGTGATTCTCCGGTGACTCTCCGGTGATTCTCCGGTGATTCTCCGGTGATTCTCCGGTGATTCTCTGGTGATTCTCTGGTGATTCTCCGGTGACTCTCCGGTGATTCTCCGGTGATTCTCCGGTGATTCCCCGGTGACTCTCCGGTGATTCTCCGGTGATTCCCCGGTGATTCTCCGGTGATTCTCTGGTGATTCTCCGGTGATTCTCCGGTGACTCTCCGGTGATTCTCCGGTGATTCTCCGGTGCCATCCGGTGATTCCCCGGTGATTCTCCGGTGATTCTCTGGTGATTCTCCGGTGACTCTCCGGTGATTCTCCGGTGATTCTCCGGTGATTCTCTGGTGACTCTCTGGTGATTCTCCGGTGACTCTCCGGTGATTCTCTGGTGATTCTCCGGTGACTCTCCGGTGATTCTCTGGTGACTCTCCGGTGATTCTCCGGTGATTCTCCGGTGATTCTCCGGTGATTCTCCGGTGACTCTCCGGTGACTCTCCGGTGATTCTCCGGTGACTCTCCGGTGATTCTCTGGTGATTCTCTGGTGATTCTCCGGTGATTCTCCGGTGATTCTCCGGTGATTCTCCGGTGATTCTCTGGTGACTCTCCGGTGACTCTCCGGTGATTCTCCGGTGACTCTCCGGTGACTCTCCGGTGATTCTCCGGTGACTCTCCGGTGATTCTCCGGTGATTCTCTGGTGATTCTCCGGTGATTCTCTGGTGATTCTCCGGTGATTCTCCGGTGATTCTCCGGTGACTCTCCGGTGATTCTCCGGTGATTCTCCGGTGATTCTCCGGTGACTCTCCGGTGATTCTCTGGTGATTCTCCGGTGATTCTCTGGTGATTCTCTGGTGATTCTCTGGTGATTCTCCGGTGACTCTCCGGTGATTCTCCGGTGATTCTCCGGTGACTCTCCGGTGATTCTCCGGTGATTCTCCGGTGATTCTCCGGTGACTCTCCGGTGATTCCCTGGTGATTCTCCGGTGATTCTCCGGTGATTCTCCGGTGATTCTCCGGTGATTCTCTGGTGATTCTCCGGTGACTCTCCGGTGATTCTCCGGTGATTCTCCGGTGATTCTCCGGTGATTCTCCGGTGATTCTCCGGTGCCATCCGGTGATTCTCCGGTGATTCTCCGGTGATTCTCCGGTGATTCTCTGGTGATTCTCCGGTGACTCTCCGGTGATTCTCCGGTGACTCTCCGGTGATTCTCCGGTGACTCTCCGGTGATTCTCCGGTGATTCTCCGGTGACTCTCCGGTGACTCTCCGGTGACTCTCCGGTGATTCTCTGGTGATTCTCTGGTGACTCTCCGGTGACTCTCCGGTGATTCCCCGGTGATTCTCCGGTGATTCTCCGGTGATTCTCCGGTGATTCTCCGGTGCCATCCGGTGATTCTCCGGTGATTCTCCGGTGATTCTCCGGTGACTCTCCAGTGATTCTCCGGTGATTCTCCGGTGATTCTCCGGTGATTCTCTGGTGACTCTCCGGTGATTCTCCGGTGCCATCCGGTGATTCCCCGGTGCCATTCGGTGACTCTCCGGTGACTCTCCGGTGATTCTCCGGTGACTCTCCGGTGATTCTCCGGTCATTCTCCGGTGATTCTCTGGTGATTCTCCGGTGATTCTCCGGTGATTCTCCGGTTCCATCCGGTGATTCTCTGGTGATTCTCCGGTGACTCTCCGGTGCCATCCGGTGACTCTCCGGTGACTCTCCGGCGCCGTTTGCCGCAGGTGAAGGAGCTCGGTGCCGCCATCTTCAACTGCAGCTGCCTGGCCGAGGATTTGGGCAAAATCTTCGAGGCCTACTGGGCCCTGGGCGTGCCGGACGCCGCCATCCCGGCGCCGTGGCCGGACAATTTCTCCACCGCCATCAACGCCGTGACCCCGCTGCAGCTGGAGCTCAACGGCAGCGCCGCCGCCGTTTATTTCTCGGTACGCGGCGATCCCGGCGGCTGCCGCGGTCAAGGGGGGGTCACCGTGGTCATTTTGGGGGTGATGGACACTCAGGGGGGTCACCATGGTCATTTTGGGGGGTCAGGGGAGGTCAGGGGTGTCCTCCTGGTCATTTTGGGGGTGTCAGGTGGTCAGGGGGGTCACTCTGGTCACTCTGGGGGGGTGACAGGTCCTCAGAGGGGGCACTGTGGTCATTTTGGGGGGTGAGGGGTGGTCAAGGGGGTCACCGTGGTCATTTTGGGGGGTCAGGGGTGGTCAGGGAGGTCACCGTGGTCATTTTGGGGGTGATGGACACTCAAGGGGGTCACTCTGGGGGTGAGGAGTGGTCAGGGGGGTCACTCCGGTCATTTTGGGGGGTCAGGGGCGGTCAGGGGGGGCACTGTGGTCACTTTAAGGGGTGTTGGGCACTCAGGGGGGTCACTCTGGTCACTTTGAGGGGTGAGGGACACTCAGAGGGGTCACCATGGTCATTTTGGGGGGTCAGGGGTGGTCAGGGGGGTCACTCTGGTCATTTTGGGGGGTGAGGGGTGGTCAGGAGGGTCACTCTGGTCATTTTGGGGGTGTCAGGTGGTCAGGGGGGTCACCATGGTCACTTTAAGGGATGGTGGACACTCATGGGGGTCACTCTGGGGGGGTGAGGGGTGGCCAGGGGGGTCACTCCAGTCATTTTGGGGGGTCAGGGGTGGTCAGGGGGGTCACCGTGGTCATTTTGGGGGTGATGGACACTCAGGGGGGTCACCGTGGTCATTTTGGGGGTGTCAGGTGGTCAGGGGGGTCACCATGGTCACTTTAAGGGATGGTGGACACTCATGGTGGTCACTCTGCTCACTCTGGGGGGGGTGATGGACACTCAGGGTGGTCACTCTGGTCACTCTGGGGGGTCACCTTGGTCATTCTGGGGGGTCAGGGGTGTTCTCCTGGTCATTTTGGGGGTGTCAGGTGGTCAGGGAGGTCACTCTGCTCACTCTGGTGCCCTCATGGTGGTCACTCTGGTCACTCTGGGGGGTGATGAACACTCATGGTGGTCACTCTGGTCACTTTGAGGGGTGTCAGGTCCTCATGGTGGTCACTCTGGTCACTCTGGTGTGCTCAGGGGGTCACCCTGGTCACTCTGGGGTCCTCAGGGGGGTCACTCTGGTCACTCTGGGGTCCGAGGGGTGCTCATGGTGGTCACTCTGCTCACTGTGGTGTCCTCATGGTGGTCACTCTGCTCACTCTGGGGGGGTGATGGACACTCATGGTGGTCACTCTGCTCACTCTGGGGTGTTCAGGGGTGGTCACTCTGCTCACTGTGGTGCCCTCACGATGGTCACTCTGCTCACTCTGGGGTGCTCAGGGTGGTCACTCTGGTCACTTTGAGGGGTGTCAGGTGGTCAGGGTGGTCACTCTGCTCACTCTGGGGGGGTGATGGACACTCATGGTGGTCACTCTGGTCACTCTGGTGTCCTCAGGGTGGTCACTCTGGTCACTCTGGGGGGGTGATGGTCACTCTGCTCACTCTGGGGTGCTCAGGGGGGTCACTCTGCTCACTCTGGGGGGGTGAGGGACACTCATGGTGGTCACTCTGCTCACTCTGGTGTCCTCATGGTGGTCACTCTGGTCACTCTGGGGGGTGATGGACACTCAGGGTGGTCACTCTGCTCACTCTGGTGTCCTCACGATGGTCACTCTGGTCACTCTGGGTGGGTGAGGGACACTCATGGTGGTCACTCTGCTCACTCTGGGCGGGTGATGGACACTCATGGTGGTCACTCTGCTCACTCTGGGCGGGTGATGGACACTCATGGTGGTCACTCTGCTCACTCTGGGCGGGTGATGGACACTCATGGTGGTCACTCTGGTCACTCTGGTGCCCTCACGGTGGTCACTCTGGTCACTCTGGTGCCCTCATGGTGGTCACTCTGCTCACTCTGGTGTCCTCATGGTGGTCACTCTGGTCACTCTGGTGCCCTCATGGTGGTCACTCTGGTCACTCTGGGTGGGTGATGGACACTCATGGTGGTCACTCTGGTCACTCTGGTGCCCTCACGGTGCTCACCCCCTTTCCTCCCCCTTTCCCCTCCCCCCACCAGAGCTCCCCCCCTCCTCTCTGCGCCTCCGGCCGCACTCCGGACCTTTCCGCGCTGCTCTCGGTGATCGACGGCGCTGACCGCTGGGTGGACGTGGCGGTGATGAGTTACCTGCCCGGCACCGAGTTCCAGCGGCCGGAGCGGTTCTGGCCGGCCATCGACGAGCGGCTGCGGCGGGCGGTGTTCGAGCGCGGCGTGAGGGTCAGGGTGATGGCCGGCTGTTGGCCGCACAGCCGCCCGGCCATGTTCCCCTTCCTCAAATCCCTGGCGGCCGTCAACGATGACCGCGCGCGGTTCCACGTGGAGGTGGTGGGTACCGGGATTTTGGGGGGTTTGGGGGGGTTTTGGGGGGTCACTCTGGTCACTCTGGGGGGTGAGGGGTGGTCAGGGGGGTCATTGTGGTCATTTTTGGGGTGACGGACACTCAGTGGGGTCATCCTGGTCACTTTGAGGGGTGGTCAGGGGGGTCACCCTGGTCACTTTGGGGGTGATGGACACTCAGGGGGGTCACTCTGGTCATTTTGGGGGTGTCAGGTGGTCAGGGGGGTCACCATGGTCGTTTTAGGGGTGATGGACACACAGTGGGGTCACCTTGGTCACTCTGAGGGGTGGTCAGGGGGGTCACCATGGTCATTTTGGGGGGGTGAGGGGTGGTCAGGGGGGTCACCATGGTTGTTTTTGGGGTGAGGGACACTCAGGGGGGTCACTGTGGTCACTTTGAGGGGTGATGGACACTCAGGGGGGTCACCCTGGTCACTTTAAGGGGTGAGGGGTGGTCAGGGGGTCACCCTGGTCACTCTGGGTGGCTGAGGGACACTCAGGGGGGTCACTCTGGTCATTTTGGGGGGCTGAGGGGTGGTCAGGGGGGTCACCGTGGTCGTTTTAAGGGTGATGGACACTCAGGGGGGTCACTGTGGTGACTTTGAGGGGTGAGGGGTGGTCAGGGGGGTCACCATGGTCGTTTTAGGGGTGATGGACACTCAGGGGGGTCACTCTGGTCACTCTGGGGGGGTGACAGGTCCTCAGGGGCGTCACTCTGGTCATTTTGGGGGTGATGGACACTCAGGGGGGTCGCTGTGGTCACTTTAAGGGGTGAGGGGTGGTCAGGGGGTCACCATGGTCACTCTGGGTGGCTGAGGGACACTCAGGGGGGTCACTCTGGTCATTTTGGGGGTGATGGACACTCAGGGGGGTCACTCTGGTCATTTTGGGGGTGAGGGACACTCAGGGGGGTCACCCTGGTCGCTCTGGGTGGCTGAGGGACACTCAGGGGGGTCACTCTGGTCATTTTGGGGGTCAGGGGTGGTCAGGGGGGTCACCATGGTCATTTTTGGGGGTGACAGGTCCTCAGGGGGGTCATCTTGGTCATTTTGGGGGTGATGGACACTCAGTGGGGTCACCGTGGTCATTTTGGAGGTGTCAGGGGGGTCAGGAGGGTCACTCTGGTCATTTTGAGGGGGTCAGGGGGGTCAGGGGGGTCACCTTGGTCGTTTTAGGGGTGATGGACACTCAGAAGGGTCACCGTGGTCACTTTGAGGGGTGGTCAGGGGGGTCACTCTGGTCATTTTGGGGGTGTCAGGTGGTCAGGGGGGTCACTCTGGTCACTCTGGGTGGCTGAGGGACACTCAGGGGGGGTCACTCAAATCCCTGGCCGCCGTCAACGATGACCGCGCGCGCTTCCGCGTGGAGGTGGTGGGTACCGGGATTTTGGGGGGTCAGGGGGGTCACTCTGGTCATTTTGGGGGTGAAGGGTGGTCAGGGGGGTCACCATGGTCGTTTTGGGGGTGATGGACACTCAGTGGGGTCACCCTGGTCACTTTGAGGGGTGGTCAGGGGTGTCCTCCTGGTCATTTTGGGGGTGAGGGGTGGTCAGGGGGGTCACTCTGGTCATTTTGGGGGTGATGGACACTCAGAGGGGTCACCCCAGTGGTTTTGGGGGTGAGGGACACTCAGGGGGGTCACTCAAATCCCTGGCCGCCGTCAACGATGACCGCACGCGGTTCCGCGTGGAGGTGGTGGGTACCGGGGGACTGGGGGGTCAGGGGGGTCACTCTGGTCATTTTGGGGGGGTCAGGAGTGGCTGAGGGACACTCAGGGGGGTCACTCAAATCCCTGGCCGCCGTCAACGATGACCGCGGCGCGCTTCCGCGTGGAGGTGGTGGGTACTGGGGGACTGGGGGGGTTTGGGGGTCACTCTGGTCATTTTGGGGGTGATGGACACTCAGGGGGGTCACCCTGGTCACTCTGGGTGGCTGAGGGACACTCGGGGGGGTCACTCTGGTCATTTTGGGGGTGTCAGGTGGTCAGGGGGGTCACTCTGGTCACTCTGGGTGGCTGAAGGACACTCAGGGGGGTCACTCTGGTCATTTTGGGGGTGATGGACACTCAGTGGGGTCACCCTGGTCACTTTGAGGGGTGGTCAGGGGGGTCACTCTGGGGGGTGACAGGTCCTCAGAGGGGTCACTCTGGTCATTTTGGGGGTGTCAGGGGGTCAGGGGGGTCACCTTGGTCGTTTTAGGGGTGATGGACACTCAGGGGGGTCACCCTGGTCACTTTGAGGGGTGGTCAGGGGGGTCACTCTGGTCATTTTAGGGGTGATGGACACACAGTGGGGTCACCTTGGTCACTCTGAGGGGTGGTCAGGGGGGTCACCACGGTCATTTTGGGGGGGTGAGGGGTGGTCAGGGGGGTCACCATGGTTGTTTTTGGGGTGAGGGACACTCAGGGGGGTCACTGTGGTCACTTTGAGGGGTGATGGACACTCAGGGGGGTCACCCTGGTCACTTTAAGGGGTGAGGGGTGGTCAGGGGGTCACCCTGGTCACTCTGGGTGGCTGAGGGACACTCAGGGGGGTCACTCTGGTCATTTTGGGGGGCTGAGGGGTGGTCAGGGGGGTCACCGTGGTCGTTTTAAGGGTGATGGACACTCAGGGGGGTCACTGTGGTGACTTTGAGGGGTGAGGGGTGGTCAGGGGGGTCACCATGGTCGTTTTAGGGGTGATGGACACTCAGGGAGGTCACTCTGGTCACTCTGGGGGGGTGACAGGTCCTCAGGGGCGTCACTCTGGTCATTTTGGGGGTGATGGACACTCAGGGGGGTCACTCTGGTCACTTTAAGAGGTGAGGGGTGGTCAGGGCGGTCACTCTGGTCATTTTGGGGGGTATCAGCCCCTTGGGGGTGTCACCCCTGGGTTGTGATTGTCACTCTGGGTGGTGTCAGCCCCTCAGAGGTGTCACCCCCAGGGTGTGATTGTCCCTTTGGGGGGTGTCAGCCCCTCTGGGGTGTCACCCCGGGGTGTGATTGTCCCTTTGGGGGGTGTCAGCCCCTCGGGGGTGTCACCTCGGTCACTTTGAGGGGTGTCAGCCCCTCAGAGGTGTCACCCCCACAGTGTGATTGTCCCTTTGAGGGGTGTCAGCCCCTCGGGGGTGTCACCCCCAGGATGTGATTGTCACTCTGGGTGGTGTCAGCCCCTCAGAGGTGTCACCCCAAGATGTGACAGTCACTCTGGGTGGTGTCAGCCCCTCAGAGGTGTCACCCCAAGATGTGACAGTCACTCTGGGTGGTGTCAGCCCCTCGGGGGTGTCACCCCTCGGTGACACCACCCCGGCACCCGCAGCGCCTGTTCCTGGTGCCGGCGAGCGCGGCCCAGAGCCGGATCCCCTTCGCCCGCGTCAGCCACGACAAATTCATGGTGACCGACAAGGCGGCCTACGTGGGTGAGAGCCTGGGGAGGGGGCTTGGGCTGCAGACCCCTCCCCAAAAATACCCCAAAAACCTCCTGAGGGGGTCCTCTCAGTGCTGGTGGTGACCCAGAGCCTGGGGAGGGGGTTTGGGGTGCAGACCCCTCCCCAAAAACTCCTGAGGGGGTCTCTCGGTGCTGGTGGTGACCCAGGGCTGTGGGGAGGGGGTTTGGGGTGCAGACCCCTCCCCAAAAATACCCCAAAATCTCCTGAGGGGGTCTCTCAGCATTGGGGGTGACCCAGGGCTGTGGGGAGGGGGGTTTGGGGTGCAGACCCCTCCCCAAAAATACCCCAAAAACCTCCTGAGGGGGTCTCTCGGTGCTGGTGGTGACCCAGGGGAGGGGGTTTTGGGGTGCAGCCCCCTCCCAAAAATCTTCTGAAGGGGATCTCTCAGCATTGGGGGTGACCCAGGGCTGTGGGGGAGGGGGTTTTGGGGTGCAGACCCCTCCCCAAAAACCTCCTGAGGGGGTCTCTTGGTGCTGGTGGTGACCCAGGGCTGTGGGGAGGGGGTTTGGGGTGCAGCCCCCTCCCCAAAAATACCCCCAAAACCTCCTGAGGGGGTCTCTTGGTGCTGGTGGTGACCCAGGCTGTGGGGAGGGGGATTTGGGGAGGGGGATTTGGGGAGGGGGGATTTGGGGGGTGGGATTTGGGGAGGGGGATTTGGGGGGGTGGAAATTGAAGGGGGGATTTGGGGTTGGGGATTTGAGGAGGGGGATTTGGGGAGGGGGATTTGGGGAGGGGGATTTGGGGAGGGGGGATTTGAGGAGGGGGATTTGGGGAGGGGATTTTGGGGGGGGATTTTGAGGGTGGGATTTGGGGAAGGGGATTTGGGGAGGGGGGATTTGAGGAGGGGATTTGGAAAGGGGGATTTGGGGTGGGGGATTTGGGGAGGGGATTTGGGGAGGGGATTTGGAAAGGGGGATTTGGGGTGGGGGATTTGGGGAGGGGGATTTGGGGAGGGGGATTTGGGGTGGGGGGATTTGGGGAGGGGGATTTGGGGAGGGGGATTTGGGGAGGGGGATTTTGGGAGGGGGGATTTGGGGTGGGGGATTTGAGGAGGGGGATTTGGGGAGAGGGATTTGGGGGGTGGGATTTGGGGAGGGGGGATTTGAGGAGGGGGATTTGAGGAGGGGGATTTGAGGAGGGGGATTTGGGGAGGGGGATTTGAGGAGGGGATTTTGGGGTTTTGGGGAGGGGGATTTGGGGATTTTGGGGTTTTGGGGAGGGGGATTTGGGGTTTTGGGGAGGGGGATTTGGGGTTTTGGGGAGGGGGATTTGGGGATTTGAGGAGGGGGATTTGGAGATTTGGGCATTTTGGGGATTTTGGGGGAGGGGATTTTTGGGATTTGGGGAGGGGGATTTTGGAGATTTTGGGGATTTGGGAGTTTTGGGGAGGGGATTTTGGAGATTTTGGAGTTTTGGGGAGGGGGATTTTGGAGATTTTGGAGTTTTGGGGAGGGGGGATTTTGGGGATTTTGGAGTTTTGGGGTGCAGCCCCCCTCCCCAAATCTCTCCCCCAGGAACCTCCAACTGTCCGGGGATTACTTTGAGCGCACAGGCGGGCTCGGCGCTGGTGGTGGCCCAGGCGGGGTTCCGGAACGTTCCGGGAGCGGCTCCAGGAGGTTTTCCAGCGGGATTGGAGCTCTGGATACAGCGTGGACATCGGGGGACACCGAGAGCTGGGCCGGCCGCTGCGGCCCCGCTAGGGCCGCGGGCTTTTGGGGGGGAAAACGGAATAAAATTGGGATTTCTGGATGCTGTGGTGGCGGGGGTGAGGTGGAGCTGCAAAGCCCTCGCTGGAGCTCTGGGTTTACTCACTGGACACCCCAAATTCATCCCTGGGGCCCCCAAATTCATCCCTGGGGCCCCAAACTCATCCCTGGAACCTCAAACTCATCTTTGAATCCTCCAAACCCCTCCCTGGAACCCAAATCCCCTCCTGGGACCCCCCCAATCCCCTCCCAGGACCCCCAATCCCCTCCCAGGACCCCCCAATCCCCTCCCGGGACCCCCCAACCCCTCCCTGGACCCTAAATCCCCCTCCCGGGACCCCCCAATCCCCTCCCAGGACCCCCAATCCCCTCCCTGGACCCCCAAACCCCTCCCTGGAACCCCAAACCCA
>JBBLMP010000047.1:0-73579 GCA_038429875.1 Poecile montanus
GAGAAAAATCGGTGAAAAAATGGGAAAAATCGGCCAAGAAATGGGTGAAATGTCCCCAAAAATGGGTGAGATGTGCCCAAAATGGACATCCTGAGGAAGGCTGTGCACAAGGTGGGGATAAAAATGGGGGAAAAAGAGGGAAAATGGGAAAAAATGGGAAAAATCGGTGAAAAAATGTGTGAAATGTGCCCTAAAATAACCCAAAAAAATCCCCAAAAAATCCCCCCAAAATTTGCAAAAAATCCCCAAAATATCCCCAAAAAATGTCTGAAAAATTAAAAAAAAAAATCCCAAAAAATTCCCAAAAATATTCCTGAAATATCCCCCAAAAATCCCCAAAATATCCCAAATAATCCCCAAAAAATCCCCCCAAAATCCACAAAAATTTAAAAAAATTCGTAAAAATCCCCAAAAAACCCCAAAAAATCCCCAAAAATCCCCAAAAAATCCCAAAAACCCCCAAAAATCCACATAAAATTCCCAAAAAACCCCAAAAAAGTCCCCCAAAAAACCCCAAAAAATCCCCCCCAAAAAAATCGTAAAAATCCCCCAAAAAATCCCAAAAATCCCCCAAAATCCCCAAATCCCAAAAAAATCCCAAAAAATCCCGAAAAAAATCCCAAAAAACCCTCAAAAATCCCCAAAAAATCCCCCAAAAATTCCCAGAAAATCCCCAAAAAATCCCCCAAAAATTCCAAAAATCCCCCCAAAAACCCCAAAAACCCCAAAAAAATCAGAAAAAATCCCCCAAAACTCCACAAAAAATAAAAAAAATTTGTAAAAAATCCAAAAAAATTCCCAAAAAACCCCCCCAAAAATTCACAAAAAATAAAAACAAATAGTAAAAAATCCCAAAAAAACCCAAAAATCCCCCAAAACCCCAAAAAATCCCCAAAAATCCCAATAAATCCCCCAAAAATCCCAAAAAACCTCCAAAAATCCCCAAAAAACCCAAAAAAAACCCCAAAAAATCCAAAAAAACCCCCAAAAAACCCCTAAAAAACCCCCAAAAAATCCTAAAAAATTCCCAAAAAATTCCCAAAAAATCCCATACTTTTTATTCATCTCCATTTCTCTTTCCCCCCCAGATCTGCCACAATCCCAAAAAATCCCCCCCCCCAAATCCCCAAAAAAATCCCCCAAAAAATCCACAAAAATCCACAAAAAAGCAAAAAAATTTGTAAAAAATCCCAAAAAATCCCAAAAAACCCCCCGAAAAATTCCAAAAAACCCCCATGAATTCCCAAAAAAAACCCAAAAAAACCCCCAAAAAATCACAAAAAATCCCTAAAAATCACAAAAAAATCCCCCCAAAAGATCCCCCAAAAAATCCTGAAAAAAAAACCCAAAAAATCCCCAAAAAATAAAAAAAAATCCCAAAAAATCCCCAAAAAACCCCAAAAAATACCCAAAAATCCACAAAAAATAAAAAAAAATTTGTAAAAAATCCCAAAAAAATCCTCAAAAAACCCCCCCAAAAATCCCCAAAAACCCCCAAAAATTCCCAAAAAACCCCAAAAAACCCCAAAAAAACCCCGAAAATCCCCAAAAAACCCCAAAAAAATCCCCCAAAAAACCCCAAAATCCCCAAAACCTCCCCAAATTCCCCAAAAAATTAAAAAAAGTTCGTAAAAAATCCCCAAAAAACCCCCAAAAAATCCCCAAAAAATCCCAAAAACCCCCAAAAATCCCCCCAAAAAATCCACATAAAATTCCCAAAAAAACCCCAAAAAATCCCCCAAAAATTCCAAAAAAATCCAAAAAAATCCCCCAAAAATTCAAAAAAAATCCAAAAAAATTTATTAAAAATCCCCAAAAAATCCCCAAAAAAATCCCAAAAAATTCCCCAAAAATTCCCAAAAAACCCCCAATAAATCCCCAAAAATCCCCAAAAAATAAAAAAAAATTCATAAAAAATCAAAAAAAATCCCCAAAAACCCCAAAAAATCCCCCAAAAATCCCAAAAAATTTCCCAAAAATCCCAAACTTTTAATTTATCCCCAATTTCTCTTTCCCCTCAGATCTGCCACAGCCGCAGCGGCGAAATCAACCCGGTGAAGGTGAACAACCTGGTGTGCGCCTACGTCCAGCGCTACAAATACTTCCGGAAGCGCGGCCGCAAGGGGGGAGGGGCGGGCGGGGGAGGGGCAGCAGGACCCCCCCCCGACGATTCCGGGGGACCCCAAAATCCGGGGGGACCCCCAAAAGATTTAGGGGATAAACCCCCCCAATCCTTCCCCTCCCCCCTCTGTAAATACCCCAAATTCCCCTCCCCCCCCCCCCCCCTTTAAAAAAATGGTTTTGCCCATTTTAGCATGGATTTTGGACAGCCCCTCCCCCCACCCTTAAAAATTCCGTTTTTTCCCAAAATTCCCGGTTTTTCCCTCGATTTCCCAGCTGGAATTTCCTCCTTGGAGTTTTTTTCCCCCTCCCCCACCCCTCTTTTCCCATCCCCCACCCCCCCAAAAAAAAAATGAATTCTGTGATAAAATCGCCTTTAGCCACGCGGAGCCGCTGTCCTGATTTCGGGGGAGGGGAGAGGAAATCGGGGGTGGGGGGGGATGAAAGTTTGGGGGGAAAAGTGGGAAAATTGGGAGGGGATGGGTGAAAAAAATTGGGGTGGGAAGGTGCAAAAATTGGGATTAAAAATCCAAAAATTGGGGTTGAAAAGCTGCAAAAATTGGGGTGGGAATGGTAAAAATTGGGATTAAAAAATCAAAAATTGGGGTGAAAAGCTGCAAAATTGGGATTAAAAATTCCAAAAATTGGGGTGAAAAGATGCAAAAATTGGGATTAAAAAATAAAAAAATTGGATTAAAAACTCCAAAATTGGGTGAAAAATCTCCAAAAATTGGGGTGGGAAACGGCAAAAATTTGGATTAAAAAATCAAAAAATTGGGGTGAAAAGCTGCAAAAATTGGGATTAAAAATCTCCAAAAATTGGATTAAAAACTCCAAAAACTGGGTGAAAAATCACTAAAAATTGGGTGAAAAACCTCCAAAAATTGGGATTAAAAACTCCAAAAATTGGGGTGGAAACGGCAAAGATTGGGATTAAAAACTCCAGAAATTTGGATTAAAAATCTCCAGAAATTGGGTGAAAAGTCTCCAGAAATTGGGGTGAAAAGCTGCAAAAATTTGGATTAACAATTCCAAAATTGGGGTGGGAAACTCCAGAAATTGGGTGAAAAATCTCCAAAATTGGGGTGGGAAATTCCAAAAATTTGAGGTGAAAACTTCCAAAAATTGGGGTGGGAAACGGCAAAAATTGGGATGAAAAAGTCCAGAAATTGGATTAAAAACTCAAAACTTGGGTGAAAAATCTCAAAAAATTGGATTAAAATCTCCAAAAAATTGGATTAAAAATCTCCAAAAAATTGGGTGAAAAATCTCCAAAAATTGGAATTAAAATCTCCAAAAATTGGGGTGGGAAACGGCAAAAATTGGGATTAAAAACTCCAAAAGTTGGGGTGAAAAATCTCCCAAAAATTGTGTGAAAAATCCCCAAAAATTGAGTTAAAAAAACTCCAAAAATTGGGGTGGGAACCCTCAAAATTTGGGATTAAAAATTCCAAAATTTGGGGGGGGGAAACAACAAAAATTGGGTGAAAAATCTCCAAAAAATTGAGGTGGGAGATTCCAAAAATTTGAGGTGAAAACTTCCAAGAATTGGGGTGGGAAACAGCAAAAATTGAATTAAAAACTCCAAAAATTTGGATTAAAAATCTCCAAAAATTGGGGTGAAAAGCTGCAAAATTGGGATTAAAAATCTCCAAAAATTGGATTAAAACTCCAAAAACTGGGTGAAAAATCTCTAAAAATTGGGTGAAAAACCTCCAAAAATTGGGATTAAAAACTCCAAAAATTGGGTGAAAAATCACAAAAAGTTGAGGTGGGAAACTCCAAAAATTGGGGTGGGAAACGGCAAAAATTTGGATTAAAAACTCCAAAAATTGGGATGAAAACCTCCAAAATTTGGGGTAGGAACCTCCAAAAATTGAGGAGAGACCCCAAAAATTGGGGTTGGACCCCCAAAAATTTTGGGTGAAAATCTCAAAATTTGAGGTTGAAACCCCCAAAAAATTGGGTTGAAAATGTCCAAAAATGGGGATGAAAATCTCCAAAAATGGGGGTTGGAACCTCCAAAAATTGGGATGAAATCTCCAACAAATTGAGGTGGGAAACTCCAAAAATTGGGGTGGGAAGCCTCAAAATTTGGGACGAAAACTTCTAAAAATTGGGGTGGAAAACTCAAAAAATTTGGGGTGAAATCCTCCAAAAATTGGGGTGAAATCTCCAAAATTTGGGGTGGGAAATTCCAAAAATTTGAGGTGAAAACTTACAAAAATTGGGGTGAAAACCTCCAAAAATTGGGGTTGGAACCTCCAAAAATTTGAGGTGAAAATGTCCAAAAATTGGGGTTGGAACCCCAAAAATTGGGTTGAAAAACTCCAAAAATTTGAGGTTGAAACCCCCAAAAATTGGGTTGAAAATGTCCAAAATTTGGGGTGAAATCTCCAAAAATTGGGGCTGGAACCTCCAAAAATTGAGGAGAGACCCCAAAAATTGGGGTTGGGACCCCCCAAAAATTGGGGGGGAGGGGCTGAGACCCCCCGAAATTGGGGGAGGGGGGAGGGGAGGGGGTTTGGAACCCCCAAAAATGGGGGGGAGGGGGAGAATCGAGGACCTGGAATGTTCCATTGGGGGGGGGGGGGGGGGGGGACGGGAATCCCCCCCCTCCCTCCCGGTGAGTGGGAGTGGCTTGGGGGCGTGGCTTAAAGGGGGCGTGGTCTGGAGTGGGCGTGGCTTTAAAGGGGGCGTGGCCTGGAGTGGGCGTGACCAAGTGGGGTTTAAAGGGGGGGGTCCTGGGGGGGGAGGGGACATTTGGGACCCCCCCCCCTGAATCGCCGCCATGCCCGAGGCCAAGGCTGGTAATTAACGGGGGGGGAATTAATTAATTAACGGCGGGAATTAATTTGGTGGGGGGATTTATTTAATTGCTTTATTTTTATTTTATTTTTTATTTCTATTTTTATTTTATTTTTTTAATTTTATTTTTGTTTTATTTTTTATTTTTATTTTATTTTTATTTTATTTATTTATTTTTATTTTTATTTTGTTTTGTTTTTATTTTTTAAGTTTTAATTTTATTTTCTCTTTTATTTTTCATTTTATTTTTATTTTATTTTTATTTTATTTTACTTTTTAACTTTAATTTTATTTTATTTTTATTTTGTTTTTTATTTTGTTTTTTATCTTGTTTTTTCTTTTATTTTATTTGAATTTATTATTTTTATTTATTTTTTCTTTTATTTTTATTTTATTTTTATTTTATTTTTTAAATTTAAATTTTATTTTTATTTGACTTTTATTTTATTTTTATTTTGGTTTTTTATTTTTTATTTATTTTTATTCTTATTTTATTTAACTTTATTTTCAATATAGTTTTATTTTATTATTTTATTTTAATTTTTATTTTTTATATTTATTTATATTTATTTATATTTTTATTTTAATTTTATTTTGATTTTATTTTGATTTTGTTTTATTTTGATTTATTTTGATTTCTTTCATTTTCATTTTTATTTTAATTTCTTTTTATTTCTTTTATTTTGATTGCTTTATTTTAGTTCCTTTTATTTAATTAATTCGGGTAATTAATTGGTTGGGGGGGTTAATTTAATTAATTTAATTTTCAAAATTTATTTAATTTATGTAATTTATTTATTTTATTTTATCTATTTAATTATTTGTTTTGTTTATTCTATTTATTTAATTTGCTTATTTAATTAAATTTATTTAATTTAATTTCCTTATTAAACTTATTTAATTAACTTTAATTAATTTAATTTCCTTACCTATCTAATTAACTTTATTCAACTTTTAAATTGATTTTACTTAATTTTTAAAATTTAATTACAACATTTAATTACTTTATTCACAATTTCTTTAATTGACCTTTAATTAATTTATTCCCTCATTAACCCACCCAATTAATTAAATTAATTACACCCTTAATTCCCAAGGGGGAGAAAATTCCCTTCATTAATTAATTCCCTTCATTAATTAATTCCTCATTAATTCCCTCGGCAGCAATTAATTAAGGAGCAGAGATTAATTAACAGGGAATTAATTGCGGGGGTGGGGGAGGGGCGAAACCTGAGCCCAACACGGGGGGGGGGGGAGGGGAATTTTGGGGTGGGGGAGGGGAATTTTGGGGTGGGGGAGGGGAATTTTGGGATCATTTTGGCGCCAAAATTTTTTGGGGGGGGTCAAAATTTGGGGGGGAAAAATTTTGGGGGGATTTGGGACGATTTTGGGGCAAATTTGGGGGATTTTGGACAATTTTTGGGGTGAGAATTTGGGATTTTTGGGACAATTTTGGGGGATTTTTGGGGGAAATTTGGGGGATTTTGGGTCAATTTTTGAGGTGAGAATTTGGGATTTTTGGGACAATTTTTGGGGATTTTGGGTCAATTTTTGAGGTGAAAATTTGGGATTTTTGGGACAATTTTTGGGGATTTTTGGGACCATTTTTGAGGATTTTGGGTCAATTTTGGGGGATTTTGGACAATTTTTGGGGTGAGAATTTGGGATTTTTGGGACAATTTTGGGGGATTTTTGGGGGAAATTTTGGGGATTTTTGGGACAAATTTGGGGGATTTTGGGTCAATTTTGGGATGAGAATTTTGGGGAAATTTGGGATAAATTTGGGGGAATTTGGGAGAATTTTTGGGGATTTTTGGGACAATTTTTGAGGTGAGAATTTGGGATTTTGGGACAAATTTGGGGAATTTGGGTCAATTTTGGGATGAGAATTTTGGGGGAATTTGGGACAATTTTTGGGATGAGAATTTGGGATTTTTGGGACAATTTTGGGGATTTTGGGACAAATTTTGGGGAGTTTTGGACAAATTTGGGGGATTTTGGGTCAATTTTGGGATGAGAATTTTGGGGGAATTTGGGACAAATTTTGAGGATTTTGGGTCAATTTTGTGGGGGTTTGGGACCATTTTTGGGTGATAATTTTGGGGCGATTTGGGACATTTTCGGGGGTGAGAATTTTTGGGGAGGGGTCTCAATTTTGGGGGATTTTATGACAACTTTGGGGCCATTTATGTCAATTTTTGGGGGGTTTTTGACAATTTTGGGGATTTTATGTCAATTTTTGGGGTTTTTATGACAATTTTTTGGGTTTTATGTCAATTTTTTAGGGTTTTATGACAATTTTGGGGGGTTTTGAACCATTTTTTAGGGGTTTTGACAATTTTTAGGGGTTTTATGACAATTTTGGTGATTTTATGACAATTTTTGAGGATTTTCTGACAATTTTTGGGGGTTTTGAACCATTTTTTGGGGATTTTATGACAATTTTTGAGGATTTTCTGACAATTTGGGGGGTTTTGAACCATTTTTTGGGGGTTTCTGACAATTTTGGGGGATTTTACGACAAATTTTGGTGTTTTATGACAATTTTTGGGGTTTTTATGAGAATTTTTGGGGTCTTGTTACAATTTTGGGGGATTTTATGTCAATTTTTGGGGTTTTTATGACAATTTTGGGGTTTTATGTCAGTTTTTAGGGGTTTTATGTCGATTTTTAGGGGTTTTATGACAATTTTTGGGGTTTTTATGATAATTTTGGGGATTTTATGACAATTTTTGAGGATTTTCTGACAATTTTGGGGGTTTTGAACCATTTTTGGCGGGTTTCTGACAATTTTGGGGGATTTTATGACAATTTTTGGGATTTAATGTCAATTTTTAGGGATTTTATGACAATTTTTGGGTTTTTATGACAATTTTTGGGGATTTTATGACAATTTTTGGGGATTTCAGACAATTTTGGGTGGTTTTGGACCATTTTTGAGGGTTTTATGTCAATTTTTAGGGGTTTATGTCAATTTTTGGGGTTTTATGACAATTTTTGGGGGTTTCTGACAATTTTGGGGGTTTTATGTCAGTTTTTAGGGGTTTTATGTCGATTTTTAGGGGTTTTATGACAATTTTTGGGGTTTTTATGATAATTTAGGGGATTTTATGACAATTTTTGGGATTTAATGTCAATTTTTAGGGGTTTCTGACAATTTTGGGTGGTTTTGGACCATTTTTTGAGGGTTTTATGTCAATTTTTAGGGGTTTAGGTCAATTTTTGGGTTTTTATGACAATTTTGGGGTTTTATGTCAATTTTGGAGGATTTTCTGTCAATTTTTGAGGGTTTTATATCAATTTTTAGGGATTTAATGTCATTTTTTGGTGTTTTATGACAATTTTTGAGGGTTTTATATCAATTTTTGAGGATTTTATGTCAATTTTAGGGCTTTTATGACAATTTTTGGGGTTTTTATGATAATTTGGGGGATTTTATGACAATTTTTGGGGATTTAATGTCAATTTTTGGTGTTTTTATGACAATTTGGGGGTTTTTATATCAATTTTTGGGTATTTCCAACAACTTCCAAAACCACAATTTATTTTTGGGGGGGTGGAGGGGCAGAACCCCTTAAAAAAAACCCCAAAATTTCCATTTTTTCTCTTTAAATAAATATTTAATAATTTAATTTTTATTATTTTTGAGGTGGGGGATGGGTCAGGGTGGGGGAGGGGTTGGGGGTGTCCCCATTTCCCCTCCCCCACCCCCCCAAAATTCCGTCACCCGACCCCTCCTGACACCCGAACCCTGATTTATTTTTGGGGGGGTCGTGACCCCAAACCTCACCTTAAATAGAGCCCCCCACCCCTCCCCCACCCCAAATTTGCCCCCCCTGGCATTTCCCACCCCTCCCCCACCCCCCCCCCGAGGTTATTTTTAGCCCCAAATTTAGGATTTTATTTTTATTTTTTATTTTTTTTAAATTTTTATTTTATTTCTATTTTTATTTTTTATTTTTTTTTATTTTTGTTTTACTTTTATTTTATTTTCTTTTTCTTTTTTAATTTTTTTTTAATTTTTATTTTATTTTAATTTTACTTTTATTTTCTTTTTCTTTTTCTTTTTCTTTTTTCTTTTTTTTATTTTTATTTTATTTTTATTTTTATCTTATTTTTTATTTTACTTTTATTTTCTTTTTCTTTTTTATTTTTTTTTTTATTTTTATTTTATTTTATTTTTATATTTTTATTTTTATATTTGTCCTGGGGTGATTTTACTTTTGTTTTATTTTCTTTTTCTTTTTTTATTTTTTATTTTATTCTTATTTTTATTTTATTTTAATTTTATTTTATTTTTAAACTTTAGTTTTATTTTATTTTTATTTCATTTTATTATTTTATTTTAATTTTAATTTATTTTTATTCTTATATTTTTATTTTTATATATTTTTATTTTACTTATTTTATTTTTATTTTTTACTTTTTTATTTTATTCTTATTTTTATTTTATTCTTATTTTTATTTTTTTTATTTTTATTTTATTTTATTTTTTATTTTTATTTTAATTTATTTTTATTTTTATATTTTTATTTTTATATTTTTTTATTTTTATTTTACTTTTATTTTATTTTTCTTTTTTCTTTTTTCTTTTTTCTTTTTATTTTCTTTTTATTTTAATTTTATTTTATTTTTTAACTTTAATTTTATTTTATTTTTATTTCATTTTATTATTTTATTTTAATTTAAATTTATTTTTATTTTTACTTATTTTTATTTTTATATTTTATTTTTATATTTTATTTTATTTTTATTTTATTTTTATTTTATTTTTTAATTGAAATTTTATTTTTATTTAACTTTCATTTTATTTTATTTTTATTTTGGTTTTTTATTTTTAATTTATTTTTATTCTTAATTTATTTAATTACCTTATTTAATTACCTTTAATTAATTTAATTTCCTTACCTATTTAGTTAACTTTATTTATTCAACTCTTAAATTTATTTAATTACATTCAATTACATTAATTTAATTACATTTAATTACGTTTAATTACATTTAATTAAATTTAATTTTTTTAAGTAATTACAATATTTAATTACTTTATTCACAATTTCTTGCATTGACCTTTAATTAATTTATTCCCTCATTAACCCACCCAATTAATTAAATTAATTAAATTAATTACAATTATTTTTTTTTTTAGGGGGTGGGGGATGGGCGGATTTGGGGGGGTTCCACCCCTCCCCCACCCCCCAAATTTTGGTTTTTTTTTTCCCCTCCCCCAGCTGCCAAAAAAGAGGCGAAAAAGGAGAAAAAAGAGAAAAAAGAGGAGAAAAAAGAGGAGAAAAAAGAGGAGAAAAAAGAGGAGAAAAAAGAGGAGAAAAAAGCGGAAAATGGGCAAAAAGAGGGAGAGGCGGTGGGGGAGGGGCAGGCGGAGCCCCCCAAAGGTGAGGGGGAGGAATTGGGGGGGGGGGGGGGAGGGGATTTGGGGCGATTTTGGGGCTTTTTTGGGAATTTTTTGGGTTTTTTTTGGGTTTTTTTGGAGGTGTTTTGGGGGCATTTTTGGGTCATTTTTGGGGTATTTTTGGGGCATTTTATGAGAATTTTGGAGGCATTTTTGGGGTTATTTTTATGGAATTTTTGGGATATTTTTGAGGTATTTTGGGGGCATTTTTTGGGTATTTTTATGGAATTTTTGGGGTATTTTTGATGGGTTTTTTTTTCATTTTTGGGGTAGTTTTTGGGGAATTTTTGGGTATTTTTTGGGAATTTTTTGGTATTTTTTGGGAATTTTTGAGATATTTTAGGGGATTTTTTTGGGCATTTTTGGGGTATTTTATGAGAATTTTGGGGGCATTTTTGGGGAATTTTATGGAATTTTTTGGATATTTTTAAGGTATTTTTGGGGCATTTTTTGGGTATTTTTTGGAATTTTTTGGGAATTTTTGAGATATTTTAAGGGATTTTTGGGCATATTTTTGGGGCATTTTATGAGAATTTTGGGGCATTTTTGGGGTATTTTTATGGAATTTTTGGGATATTTTTGATGGGTTTTTTTTTCATTTTTGGGGTAGTTTTTGGGGAATTTTTGGGTATTTTTGGGAATTTTTTGGTGAATTTTTGGGTATTTTTTGGTAATTTTTTGGGAATTTTTGGGATATTTTAGGGGCATTTTTGGGGGTATTTTTGGGCTATTTCATGAGAATTTTGGGGGCATTTTTGGGGAATTTTATGGAATTTTTTGGATATTTTTAAGGTATTTTTGGGGCATTTTTTTGGTATTTTTATGGAATTTTTAGGATATTTTTGAGATATTTTGGGGGCATTTTTTGGGTATTTTTTGGGTATTTTCAGGGAATTTTTTGGGTATTTTTGGGGAATTTTTAGGGAATTTTGGGGGCATTTTTTGGGTATTTTGGGGCGTATTTTTGGGGCATTTTATGAGAATTTTGGGGGCATTTTTTGGGTATTTTTATGGAATTTTTGGGATATTTTTGAGGGTTTTTTTTGGCATTTTTGGGGTAGTTTTTGGGGAATTTTTGGGCTATTTTTGGGGATTTATTTTGGAATTTTTGGGGTATTTTAGGGCATTTTTGTGATATTTTAGGGGAAAATTTTGGGGTATTTTTGAGGGGAATTTCATGGTATTTTAAGGTATTTTGGGAGCATTTTTTGGGTATTTTGGGGCACTTTTGGGGGGTATTTTTGGAGCATTTTTGGGGTATTTTTATGGAATTTTTGGGATATTTCTGAGGTATTTTTTTGGAATTTTGGGTTATTTTAGGGGAATTTTTAAGGTGTTTTTGGGGTATTTTTGGGCCATTTTAGGGGCATTTTTTAGGTATTTTAGGGGCATTTTTGGGGGTATTTTTGATGTATTTTGGGCCATTTTTGGGGGTATTTTTGGTGTATTTTGGGCAATTTTTGGGGTATTTTTGGGGGATATTTTTGGCGTATTTTGGGCCATTTTTGGGCATTTTTTTGGTATTTTTTGGGGTATTTTTGAGCCATTTTTGGGGTATTCTTGCTGTATTTTGGGCCATTTTTTGGGCCATTTTGGATGTATTTTGGGCCATTTTTGGGGTATTTTTGGGGTATTTTGGGCCATTTTTTGGGTTATTTTTGATGCATTTTGGGCCACTTTTGGGGTATTTTCGATGCATTTTGGCCTCCAGTTGATGATTTTTAATTGGGATTTTTTTGGGGGGGTCTTGGGGGGGTCCCAATAATTTTTGGGGTCCCCCCTCTGACCCCTCCCCCCCTTTTTTTTTCCCTTTCAGAGCCCAAAGACGATTTAGGTGAGTCCTGCCCCTCCCCCCACCCAAAATTTCGGGGTTTTCCCCTCCCCCCACCCAAAATTTCGGGGTTTTCCCCTCCCCCCACCCAAATTTTGGGGGTTTTCCCCCCTCCCCCAATTTGGGGAGGGGTCTCTGACCTTTCCTCGCCCCCCCCCAGATGAAATCAACCCCCCCGAACCCCGAGATCCCGACGGGCTCTTCCTCAGCAAACCCCAAAATGTCCTGGTGGAGAGCGGTGAGGGGGGAGGGGCGGCTTGGGGGGGTCCTGGGGGGATTTGGGGGGGTCCTGGGGGGATTTGGGGCAGATTTGGGGGGTCCTGGGGGGATTTGGGGGGGTCCTGAGGGGATTTTGGGGGGTCCTGGGGGGATTTTGGGGGAATTTGGGGGATCCTGAGTGGATTTTGGGGGGATCTGGTGGGTCCTGAGGGGATTTTGGGGGGTCCTGGGGGGGGTTTGGGGGGTCCTGGGGGGGATTTGGGGGGTCCCGGGGGGGATTTGGGGAAGATTTGGGGGGTCCTGAGGGGATTTTGAGGGGTCCTGGAGTGGATTTGGGGGGTCCCAGGGGGAATTTGGGGCAGTTTTGGGGGGTCCTGGAGGGATTTGGGGGGTCCTGGGAGGAATTTGGGGAAGATTTGGGGGGTCCTGAGGGGATTTTGGGGGGTCCTGGGGGGGATTTGGGGGGTCCTGGAGGGATTTGGGGGGTCCTGAGGGGATTTGAGGGGTCCTGGGGGGGGATTTTAGGGGGTCCTGGAGGGATTTTGGGGCAGATTTGGGGGCTCTCGGGGGGATTTTGGGGGTCCTGGGTAGGATTTGGGGGGATTTGGGGGGTCCTGGGGGGATTTTGGGGGGTCCCGGGGGGATTTGAGGGGTCCTGGAGGGATTTTGAGGGGTCCTGGGGGAGATTTGGGGGGGATTTGGGGGGTCCTGGAGGGATTTGGGGGGGTCCTGGTGGGGATTTGGGGCGTCCTGAGGGGATTTTGGGGGTGTTTGGGGGGTCCTGGGGGGGATTTGGGGGGTCCTGAGAGGATTTGAGGGGTCCTGGGGGGGATTTTGGGGGGTCCTGGAGAGATTTTGGGGGTCCCGGGGTGATTTTGGGGGTCCCGGGGTGGATTTTTAGGGGTCCCGGGGTGATTTTTAGGGGTCCCGGGGTGATTTCTAGGGGGTCCCGGGGTGATTTTGGGGGGTCCCGGGATGGATTTTGGGGGTCCTGGAGGGATTTTGGGGGTCCCGGGGTAATTTGGGGGGTCCTGGAGGGATTTTGGGGGTCCCGGGGTAATTTGGGGGGTCCTGGAGGGATTTTGGGGGTCCCGGGGTGATTTTGGGGGTCCCGGGATGGATTTTGGGGGTCCTGGAGGGATTTTGGGGGTCCCGGGGTGATTTTTGGGGGTCCCGGGGTGATTTTTGGGGGTCCCGGGGTGATTTTGGGGGGTCCCGGGGTGATTTTTGGGGGTCCCCACTGATTTATTTTGGGGGGGGTCCGCAGGGGGGGACGTGCTGGTGGTCGCCCGCGTGGACGGGGCGCAGCTCCCAGTTAAACCCAGTATAAAGTGGTTCAAGGGCAAATGGGTGGAACTGGGAGCCAAGAGCGGGGCCCGGTTCCAGTTCCGGGAGAGCTGCGAGAAAGACACCAAGGTGGGAACTGGGATGGACTGGGAGGGACTGGGATGGACTGGGAGGGACTGGGAGGGACTGGGATGGACTGGGAGGGACTGGGAGGGGATTGGGATGGACTGGGATGGACTGGGAGGGAAACTGGGATGGACTGGGAGGGGATTGAGAGAGACTGGGATGGACTGGGATGGACTGGGATGGACTGGGGGGGGATTGGGATGGACTGGGAGCGACTGGGATGGACTGGGATGAACTGGGATAAACTGGGATTGACTGGGAGTGACTGGGATTGACTGGGATGG
Organism: Poecile montanus; assembly: GCA_038429875.1. Lineage (NCBI taxonomy): Eukaryota > Metazoa > Chordata > Aves > Passeriformes > Paridae > Poecile > Poecile montanus. Next base: position 14,087 of record JBBLMP010000047.1, read on the forward strand.
GGACTGGGATGGACTGGGATTGAACTGGGATGAACTGGGATTGATTGGGATTGAACTGGGATAAACTGGGATTGAACTGGGATAAACTGGGATGAACTGGGATGAACTGGGATTGACTGGGAGTGACTGGGATGGACTGGGATGGGGACTGGGATGGACTGGGATGAACTGGGATTGACTGGGATTGAACTGGGATAAACTGGGATTGAACTGGGATTGAACTGGGAGGGACTGGGATGGACTGGGATGAACTGGGATGAACTGGGATGAACTGGGATGAACTGAACTGGGATGAACTGGGACTGAACTGGGATTGAACTGGGATGAACTGGGATTGAACTGGGATGAACTGGGATTGAACTGGGATGAACTGGGACTGAACTGGGATTGAACTGGGATGAACTGGGATTGAACTGGGATGAACTGGGATTGAACTGGGATGAACTGGGACTGAACTGGGATTGAACTGGGATGAACTGGGATTGAACTGGGATGAACTGGGATTGAACTGGGATTGAACTGGGATGAACTGGGAGCACTGGGCGGGGTCTCCGCTGGCTCGGCCTTGCTGTCCCCAGTGTCCGCCTGTGCCCCGGTGTCACCTGTGCCAATGTCACGGTGTCCCTTCACCTGTCCAGGTGTTCATGGTGTCCCTGTCCAGGTGTTCACCTTCCAGCTGTTCCAGGTGTTCATTCCCTGTCTCACCTGTCCAGGTGTTCACCTTCCAGCTGTTCCAGGTGTTCATTCCCTGTCTCACCTGTCCAGGTGTTCACCTTCCAGCTGTTCCAGGTGTTCATTCCCTGTCTCACCTGTCCAGGTGTTCACCTTCCAGCTGTTCCAGGTGTTCACGGTGTTCCCTCACCTGTCCAGGTGTTCACAGTCTCTCTCTCACCTGTCCAGGTGTTCACAGTCCCCTCACCTGTCCCAATGTCTCACCTGTCCAGGTGTTCATGGTGTCCCTGTCCAGGTGTTCACCTTCCAGCTGTTCCAGGTGTTCATTCCGTGTCTCACCTGTCCAGGTGTTCACCTTCCAGCTGTTCCAGGTGTTCACAGTCTCTGTCTCACCTGTCCAGGTGTTCACCTTCCAGCTGTTCCAGGTGTTCATGGTGTCCTCTCACCTGTCCAGGTGTTCACCTTCCAGCTGTTCCAGGTGTTCATTCCCTGTCTCACCTGTCCAGGTGTTCACCTTCCAGCTGTTACAGGTGTTCACGGTGTTCCCTCACCTGTCCAGGTGTTCACAGTCTCTCTCTCACCTGTCCAGGTGTTCACAGTCCCCTCACCTGTCCCAATGTCTCACCTGTCCAGGTGTTCACAGTCTCTCTCACCTGTCCAGGTGTTCATCTTCCAGCTGTTCCAGGTGTTCACAGTCTCTCTCTCACCTGTCCAGGTGTTCATGGTGTCCCTGTCCAGGTGTTCACCTTCCAGCTGTTCCAGGTGTTCACAGTCTCTCTCTCACCTGTCCAGGTGTTCATGGTGTCCTCTCACCTGTCCAGGTGTTCACAGTCCCCTCACCTGTCCCAATGTCTCACCTGTCCAGGTGTTCATGGTGTCCCTGTCCAGGTGTTCACCTTCCAGCTGTTCCAGGTGTTCACAGTCTCTGTCTCACCTGTTCCAGGTGTTCACCTTCCAGCTGTTCCAGGTGTTCACAGTCTCTGTCTCACCTGTTCCAGGTGTTCATGGTGTCCTCTCACCTGTCCAGGTGTTCACCTTCCAGCTGTTCCAGGTGTTCATTCCCTGTCTCACCTGTCCAGGTGTTCACCTTCCAGCTGTTCCAGGTGTTCATGGTGTCCTCTCACCTGTCCAGGTGTTCACCTTCCAGCTGTTCCAGGTGTTCACAGTCTCTCTCTCACCTGTCCAGGTGTTCACCTTCCAGCTGTTCCAGGTGTTCACAGTCTCTGTCTCACCTGTTCCAGGTGTTCACCTTCCAGCTGTTCCAGGTGTTCATTCCCTGTCTCACCTGTTCCAGGTGTTCACCTTCCAGCTGTTCCAGGTGTTCATTCCCTGTCTCACCTGTTCCAGGTGTTCACCTTCCAGCTGATCCAGGTGTTCATTCCCTGTCTCACCTGTCCAGGTGTTCACCTTCCAGCTGTTCCAGGTGTTCACAGTCTCTCTCTCACCTGTCCAGGTGTTCATGGTGTCCTCTCACCTGTCCAGGTGTTCACAGTCCCTCACCTGTCCCAATGTCTCATCTGTCCAGGTGTTCACCTTCCAGCTGTTCCAGGTGTTCATTCCCTGTCTCACCTGTCCAGGTGTTCATTCCCTGTCTCACCTGTCCAGGTGTTCACAGTCTCTCTCACCTGTCCAGGTGTTCACCTTCCAGCTGTTCCAGGTGTTCACAGTCTCTGTCTCACCTGTCCAGGTGTTCACAGTCTCTCTCACCTGTCCAGGTGTTCACCTTCCAGCTGTTCCAGGTGTTCACAGTCTCTCTCTCACCTGTCCAGGTGTTCACCTTCCAGCTGTTCCAGGTGTTCATTCCCTGCCTCACCTGTTCCAGGTGTTCACCTTCCAGCTGTTCCAGGTGTTCATTCTCTGTCTCACCTGTTCCAGGTGTTCACCTTCCAGCTGTTCCAGGTGTTCACAGTCTCTCTCACCTGTCCAGGTGTTCACCTTCCAGCTGTTCCAGGTGTTCATTCCGTGTCTCACCTGTCCAGGTGTTCACCTTCCAGCTGTTCCAGGTGTTCACAGTCTCTCTCACCTGTCCAGGTGTTCACCTTCCAGCTGTTCCAGGTGTTCATTCCGTGTCTCACCTGTTCCAGGTGTTCACCTTCGAGCTCTCCATCTCCAAGGTGGTCCCTGGTGACCGGGGCGATTATCGCTGCGAGGTCACGGCCAAGGACAAGAAGGACAGCTGCTCCTTCAACATCGACGTGGAGGGTGAGCCCCAAAAACCCCCAAATTCACCCCAAAACTCACCTGGGAACCCCAAAATCCATCCTGGGGACCCCAAAATCCACCCCAAAACTCACCTGGGGACCCCAAAACTCACCTGGGAACCCCAAAATCCACCTGGGAACCCCAAAATCCACCCCAAAACTCACCTGGGGACAGGGGTGAGGTCATGGCTAAGGACAGCTGCTCCTTCAACATTGACATTGAGGGTACGCCCCAAAAACCCCCAAAATCACCCCAAAAACTCCCAAAATCACCCCAAAACTCACCTGAGAACCCAAAATCCACCCTGGGGACCCCAAAATCCACCTGGGGACCCCAAAATCCACCCCAAAACTCACCTGGGGACCCCAAAACTCACCTGGGGACCGAGGTGAGGTCACAGCCAAGGACAGCTGCTCCTTCAACATTGACGTGGAGGGTGAGCCCCAAAAACCCCCAAAATCACCCCAAAACTCACCTGGGAACCCCAAAATCCACCTGGGAACCCCAAAATCCACCTGAGGACCCCAAAATCCACCCCAAAACTCACCTGGGGACCCCAAAACTCACCTGGGGACAGAGGTGAGGTCACGGCAAAGGACAGCTGCTCCTTCAACATCGACGTGGAGGGTGAGCCCCAAAAACCCCCAAATTCACCCCAAAACTCACCTGGGAACCCCAAAACTCACCTGGGAACCCCAAAATCCACCTGGGGACCCCAAAATCCACCCCAAAACTCACCTGGGGACCCCAAAACTCACCTGGGGACAGGGGTGAGGTCACGGCAAAGGACAGCTGCTCCTTCAACATCGATGTGGAGGGTGCGCCCCAAAAACCCCCAAAATCACCCCAAAAACCCCCAAAATCAACCCAAAACTCACCTGAGAACCCCAAAATCCACCCTGGGGACCCCAAAATCCACCTGGGGACCCCAAAATCCACCCCAAAACTCATCTGGGGACCCCAAAACTCACCTGGGGACAGGGGTGAGGTCACGGCAAAGGACAGCTGCTGCTTCAACATCGACGTGGAGGGTGCGCCCCAAAAACCCCCAAAATCACCCCAAAAACCCCCAAAATCACCCCAAAACTCACCTGGGAACCCCAAAACCCCCCAAATTCACCCCAATATCCACCCCAAAACTCACCTGGGGACCCCAAAACTCACCTGGGGACCCCAAAATCCACCCCAAAACACATCTGGGGACCCCTAAACTCACCTGGGGACCCCAAAATCCACCTAGGGACCCCAAATTCACCCCCAGAAATCACCCTGGGGACCCCAAAAATCACCTGGGGACCCCAAAACTCACCTGGGGACCCCAAAATCCACCTGGGGACCCCAAAAATCCACCCCAAAAATCACCTGGGGACCCCAAAAATCACCTGGGAACCCCCAAAATCTCCCCTGGACACCCCAAAATCCCCCGGGGAGCCCCAAAAACTCCTCCAGGACCCCCCCCCCCCGAATTTGGGGTCAGGTTTGGGGGTCCCGGGGGTCTCACACCCCTCCCCCCCCCCCAGCCGGACGCCCCTCGGGCTCGGAGAACGTCCTGCAGAGCTTCAAGAGAGCGTGAGTGTGGAGACCCCTCCCCAAAATCCCACCGGGGACCCCCAAAAACCACCTTGGGACCCCAAAAACTCCCTTGGGACCCCCAAAATCCTCCTCGGGACCCCCAAAAATCTCCTCGGGACCCCCAAAAATCTCCCCAAAATCCCACCTGGGACCCCCAAAACCTCCTCGGGACCCCAAAAAACCTCCCCAAAATCCCACCTGGGACCCCCAAAACCTCCTCGGGACCCCAAAAAACCTCCCCAAAATCTCACCTGGGACCCCCAAAACCTCCTCGGGACCCCAAAAACCCACCTGGGACCCCAAAATCCTCCCCAAAATCCCACCAGGGACCCCAAAATCCCACCTGGGACCCCAAAAACCTCCTTGGAACCCCCAAAAAAACTCCTCGGGACCCCCAAAACCTCCCCAAAATCCAACCAGGGAAACCCAAAACCACCTGGGACCCCAAAAATCTCCTCGGGACCCCCAAAAACCTCCCCAAAATCCCACCTGGGAGCCAAAATCCCACCTGGGACACCAAAAAACTCCTGGGGACCCCCAAAAACCTCCCCAAAATCCCACCTGGGACCCCCAAAACCTCCTCGGGACCCCAAAAATCTCCTTGGAACCCCCAAAAACCTCCTTGGGACCCCCAAAACCTCCCCAAAATCTCACCTGGGACCCCAAAAACCTCCTCGGGACCCCAAAAATCTCCTCGGGACCCCCAAAAATCTCCCCAAAATCCCACCCAGGACCCCAAAATCCTCCCCAAAATCCCACCGGGGACCCCAAAATCCCACCTGGGACCCCCAAAACCTCCTCGGGACCCCAAAAATCTCCTCGGGACCCCCAAAAATCTCCCCAAAATCCCACCTGGGACCCCAAAATCCCCCTTGGGACCCCCAAAAATTCCTCCTTGGGACCCCCAAAAACCCCTCGGGACCCCCCAAAACCCCCAGGACCCCCCAAAATCCCCGAATCCCTCTTAGACCTCCTCAAAATCCCTTCAAAACCTCCCCAAAACTCCCAAAAATCCCCAAAAAATCCCAAAAAAATCCCCCAAAATTCCCCAAAAAATCCCCCCAAAAATCCCTAAAAATTCCCAAAAATCCCAAAAAATCCCAAAAATCCCAAAAAAATCCCCAAATCCCCCAAAATCCCCCCAAAATCCCCGAATCCCTCTTAGACCTCCTCAAAATCCCTTCAAAACCTCCCCAAAACCCCCCCAAAATTCCCAAAAATCCCCCAAAAAATCCCCCAAAAATCCCCGAAAATCCCAAAAATTCCCAAAAAATCCCAAAATCCCAAAATGCCCCCAAATTCCCCCAAATCCGGGTGCCCCCCCCAGGGACGACTCCAAGGATGAAACGGCCGGAGAGCTGGACTTCAGCGGGCTCCTGAAAAAGAGGTGAGGAGGAGGAGGAGGAGGAAGAGCAGGAGGAGGAGGAGGAACAGGAGGAAGAACAGGGGGAGGAGGAGGAAGAGGAGGAAGAGGAGGAGGAAGAGGAGGAAGAACAGGAGAAGGAGAAGGAGGAGGAGGAGGAGGAGGAGGAGGGAAGGAAGAGCAGGGGGAGGAGAGCAGGAGGAGGAAGAGGAGGAAGAGCAGGAGGAGGAGAAGGAGGGGAAGAAGAGCAGGGGGAGGAAGAGGAGGAGGAGGAGGAAGAGGAGGAAGAACAGGAGAAGGAGGAGGAGGAGGGGAGGAAGAGCAGGAGGAGGAAGAAGAGGAAGAGCAGGAGGAAGAGGAGGAAGAACAGGAGGAAGAGCAGGGGGAAGAAGGGAGGAAGAGGAAGAGGAGGAGAAGGAGGGGAGGAAGAGCAGGGGGAGGAAGAGGAGGAGGAGGAAGAGGAAGAAGAACAGGAGGAAGAGGAGGAGGAGGAACAGGAGGAGGAAAAGAAAGAGCAGAGGAGGAGGAGGAAGAGGAAGAGGAAGAGGAAGAGCGGGGGAGAGGAGGAGGAGGGTTGGGGTTGGGATGATGAAGATGAAGATGAGGATGGGGATGGGACAAGGATGAGGATGAAGAAAGGGATGGAATGAGGATGACGATGATGAAGATGAGGATGGGGATGATGATGATGATGATGATGAAGATGAGGATGGGGATGGGACGAGGATGATGATGGAGATGAGGATGGGATGAGGATGATGAAGGAACAAGGCTGAGGATGATGAAGATGAGGATGGGGATGATGATGAGGATGATGAAGATGAAGATGAGGATGGGGATGATGACGAGGATGATGAAGATGAGGATGGGGATGAGGATGATGAAGATGAAGATGAGGATGGGGATGATGACGAGGATGATGAAGATGAGGATGGGGATGATGATGACGATGAAGATGAGGATGGGGATGATGATGAGGGCGATGAAGATGAGGATGGGGATGGGATGAGGATGATGAAGGAACAAGGCTGAGGATGATGATGAGAATGGGGATGATGATGAGGATGATGAAGATGAGGATGGGGATGAGGATGATGACGATGAAGATGAGGATGGGGATGATGAGGATGATGAAGATGAGGATGGGGATGGGATGAGGATGATGAAGGAACAAAGATGAGGATGGAGATGATGATGAGGATGATGATGAGGATGATGAAGATGAAGATGAGGATGGGGATGAGGATGATGACGATGAAGATGAGGATGGGGATGATGAGGATGATGAAGATGAGGATGGGGATGGGATGAGGATGATGAAGGAACAAGGCTGAGGATGATGAAGATGAGGATGGGGATGATGATGAGGGCGATGAAGATGAAGATGAGGATGGGGATGATGATGATGACGATGAAGATGAGAATGGGGATGGGACGAGGATGATGATGGAGATGAGGATGGGATGAGGATGATGAAGGAACAAGGCTGAGGATGATGAAGATGAGGATGGGGATGATGATGAGGGCGATGAGGATGGGGATGGGATGAGGATGATGAAGATGAAGATGAGGATGGGGATGATGACGAGGATGATGAAGATGAGGATGGGGATGGGATGAGGATGATGAAGGAACAAGGCTGAGGATGATGAAGATGAGGATGGGGATGATGATGACGATGAAGATGAGGATGGGGATGATGAGGATGATGAAGATGAGGATGGGGATGATGATGAGGATGATGAAGATGAAGATGGGGATGATGATGAGGGCGATGAAGATGAGGATGGGGATGGGATGAGGATGATGAAGGAACAAGGCTGAGGATGATGATGAGAATGGGGATGATGATGAGGATGATGAAGGAACAAAGATGAGGATGGAGATGATGATGAGGATGATGAAGATGATGACGATGAAGATGCCAACGATCCCCCGCCGCAGGGAGGAGCAAGCCGAGGAGACGAGGAGGAAGAAGAAGGACGATGAAGAAGACACCATCCCCCCCGAGATCTGGGAGCTGCTCAAGGGCGTCACCAAGAAGAGCGAATACGAGCGCATCGCCTTCCAGTACGGCATCACCGACCTGCGCGGCATGCTCAAACGCCTCAAGAAGATCAAGGTGGAGCCCAAGAAGAGCGAAGGTGGGAAAATCCGGGAATTCCGGAATTCCGGGAATTTTTTGGGAATTTTTTGGGAATTTTTGGGATTTTTTTTGGATTTTTTAGGAATTTTTTTGGATTTTTTTATGAATTTTTTGGGGGATTTTTGGGGGGTTTTTGGGGGATGGGAGCGGCTCAAACGCCTCAAGAAGATCAAGGTGGAGCCCAAGAAGAGCGAAGGTGGGAAAATCCGGGAATTCCGGGAATTTGGGGATTTTTTGGGAATTTTTTGGGAATTTTTTGGGAATTTTTTGGGATTTTTTTTTTATTTTTTTTGAATTTTTTTGGATTTTTTTGAGGGTTTTTTGAGGGGTTTTATGGATGGGAGCGGCTCAAACGCCTCAGGAAGATCAAGGTGGAGCCCAAGAAGAGCGAAGGTGGGAAAATCCGGGAATTCCGGGAATTCCGGAATTTTTTGGGAATTTTTTGGGAATTTTTTGGGAATTTTTAGGATTTTTTTTGGATTTTTTAGGATTTTTTTTGGATTTTTTTGAGGGTTTTTTGAGGGTTTTTGGGGGATGGGAGCGGCTCAAACGCCTCAAGAAGATCAAGGTGGAGCCCAAGAAGAGCGAAGGTGGGAAAATCCGGGAATTCCGGGAATTTGGGAATTTTTTGGGAATTTTTTGGGAATTTTTTGGGAATTTTTGGGATTTTTTTTTAATTTTTTATGAATTTTTTTGGATTTTTTTGAGGGTTTTTTGAGGGTTTTTGGGGGATGGGAGCGGCTCAAACGCCTCAAGAAGATCAAGGTGGAGCCCAAGAAGAGCGAAGGTGGGAAAATCCGGGAATTCCGGGAATTTGGGAATTTTTTGGGAATTTTTTGGGAATTTTTTGGGAATTTTTGGGATTTTTTTTTAATTTTTTATGAATTTTTTTGGATTTTTTTGAGGGTTTTTTGAGGGTTTTTGGGGGATGGGAGCGGCTCAAACGCCTCAAGAAGATCAAGGTGGAGCCCAAGAAGAGCGAAGGTGGGAAAATCCGGGAATTCCGGGAATTTGGGAATTTTTCGGGAATTTTTTGGGAATTTTTTGGATTTTTTTTTTATTTTTTATGAATTTTTTGGATTTTTTTGGGATTTTTTGAGGGGTTTTTTGAGGGTTTTTGGGGGATGGGAGCGGCTCAAACGCCTCAAGAAGATCAAGGTGGAGCCCAAGAAGAGCGAAGGTGGGAAAATCCGGGAATTCCGGGAATTTGGGAATTTTTTGGGAATTTTTTGGGAATTTTTTGGGAATTTTTGGGATTTTTTTTTAATTTTTTATGAATTTTTTTGGATTTTTTTGAGGGTTTTTTGAGGGTTTTTGGGGGATGGGAGCGGCTCAAACGCCTCAAGAAGATCAAGGTGGAGCCCAAGAAGAGCGAAGGTGGGAAAATCCGGGAATTCCGGGAATTTGGAAATTTTTCGGGAATTTTTTGGGAATTTTTTGGGAATTTTTAGGATTTTTTTTGAATTTTTTGGGATTTTTTGAGGGTTTTTTTGAGGGTTTTTTGGGGGATGGGAGCGGCTCAAACGCCTCAAGAAGATCAAGGTGGAGCCCAAGAAGAGCGAAGGTGGGAAAATCCGGGAATTCCGGGAATTTGGGAATTTTTCGGGAATTTTTTGGGAATTTTTTGGATTTTTTTTTTATTTTTTATGAATTTTTTGGATTTTTTTGGGATTTTTTGAGGGGTTTTTTGAGGGTTTTTGGGGGATGGGAGCGGCTCAAACGCCTCAAGAAGATCAAGGTGCAGACCAAGAAGAGCGAAGGTGGGAAAATCCGGGAATTCCGGGAATTTGGAAATTTTTCGGGAATTTTTTGGGAATTTTTTGGGAATTTTTGGGATTTTTTTTTAATTTTTTATGAATTTTTTTGGATTTTTTTGAGGGTTTTTTTGAGGGGTTTTGGGGGATGGAAGCGGCTCAAACGCCTCAAGAAGATCAAGGTGGAGCCCAAGAAGAGCGAAGGTGGGAAAATCCGGGAATTCCGGGAATTTGGGAATTTTTGGGGAATTTTTTGGGAATTTTTTGGATTTTTTTTTGATTTTTTATGAATTTTTTTGGATTTTTTGGGGGATTTTTTGAGGGGTTTTTTGAGGGTTTTGGGGGATGGGAGCGGCTCAAGCTCCTCAAGAAGATCAAGGTGGAGCCCAAGAAGAGCGAAGGTGGGAAAATCCGGGAATTCCGGGAATTTGGGAATTTTTGGGGAATTTTTTGGGAATTTTTTGGATTTTTTTTTGATTTTTTATGAATTTTTTTGGATTTTTTGGGGATTTTTTGAGGGGTTTTTTGAGGGTTTTGGGGATGGGAGCGGCTCAAGCTCCTCAAGAAGATCAAGGTGGAGCCCAAGAAGAGCGAAGGTGGGAAAATCCGGGAATTCCGGGAATTTTTTGGGAATTTTTTGGGAATTTTTTGAATTTTTAATGAATTTTTTTGAATTTTTTGGGGATTTTTTGAGGGATTTTTTGAGGGTTTTTGGGGGATGGGAGCGGCTCAAACGCCTCAAGAAGATCAAGGTGGAGCCCAAGAAGAGCGAAGGTGGGAAAATCCGGGAATTCCGGGAATTTTTTGGGAATTTTTTTTTAATTTTTTGGGAATTTTTTGGGAATTTTTAGGAATTTTTTGGGAATTTTTTGGATTTTTTAAGGGGTTTTTAAAGGGTTTTTGGGGATGGGAGCGGCTCAAACGCCTCAAGAAGATCAAGGTGAAGCCCAAGAAGAGCGAAGGTGGGAAAATCCGGGAATTCCGGGAATTTGGGGAATTTTTTGGGAATTTTTTTTTATTTTTTAGGAATTTTTTTTTATTTTTTTGAGGGTTTTTTGAGGGTTCTTGGGGGATGGGAGCAGCTCAAACGCCTCAAGAAGATCAAGGTGGAGCCCAAGAAGAGCGAAGGTGGGAAAATCCGGGAATTCCGGGAATTTGGGAATTTTTTGGGAATTTTTTGGGAATTTTTTTGGATTTTTTGGGAATTTTTTGGGATTTTTTGGGAATTTTTTTGGATTTTTTAAGGGGTTTTTTAAGGGTTTTGGGGGGATGGGAGCAGCTCAAGAGCCTCACCTGAGCTCACCTGAGCACATCTGGAGCTCACCTGAGCTCACATGGGGCTCACCTGAGCTCACATGGGGCTCACCTGAGCACATCTGGAGCTCACCTGAGCACATCTGGGCTCACCTGGAGCTCACCTGAGCCCACCTGAGCTCACCTGAGCACATCTGGAGCTCACCTGAGCTCACATGGGGCTCACCTGAGCACATCTGGGCTCACCTGGAGCTCACTTGGAGCTCACCTGGGGCTCACCTGAGCTCACCTGTGCACATCTGGAGCTCACCTGAGCTCACCTGTGCACATCTGGAGCTCACCTGAGCCCACCTAGGGCTCACCTGAGCACATCTGGGCTCAGCTGAACCTCACCTGAGCACCTCTGGAGCTCACTTGAGCCCACCTGAGCACCTCTGGAGCTCACCTGAACCCACCTGAGCTCACCTGGGCTCATCTGGAGCTCACCTGGAGCTCACCTGCCCTCACCTGTGCGTCCCCAGCCTTCATCCGGAAGCTGGACCCGGCCTACCAGGTGGACAAGGGCAACAAGATCCGGCTGATGGTGGAGCTGAGCAACCCCGACCTGCCCCTGAAATGGTACAAGAACGGTCAGCTGATCAAACCCAGCAACAAGTGAGTGCCCAGGTGTGCCCAGGTGTGCCCAGGTGTGCCCAGGTGTGACCCCAAACCACCCCAGAGCCCCCCAGGTGTGCCCAGGTGTGACCCCAAACCGCCCCAGGTGTGACCCCAAACAACCCCGACCTGCCCCTGAAATGGTACAAGAACGGTCAGCTGATCAAACCCAGCAACAAGTGAGTGTCCAGGTGTGCCCAGGTGTGTCCAGGTGTGTCCAGGTGTGACCAGGTGTGTCCAGGTGTGTCCAGGTGTGACCCCAGACCCCCCCAGGTGCCCCTGAAATGGTACAAGAACGGTCAGCTGATCAAACCCAGCAACAAGTGAGTGCCCAGGTGTGCCCAGGTGTGTCCAGGTGTGTCCAGGTGTGCCCAGGTGTGACCCCAAACCCCCCCAGGTGTGTCCAGGTGTGCCCAGGTGTGACCCCAAACAGCCCCAGGTGTGTCCAGGTGTGCCCAGGTGTGTCCAGGTGTGACCCCAAACCACCCCAGAGCCCCCCAGGTGTGACCCCAAACAGCCCCAGGTGCCCCTGAAATGGTACAAGAACGGTCAGCTGATCAAACCCAGCAACAAGTGAGTGTCCAGGTGTGCCCAGGTGTGCCCAGGTGTGTCCAGGTGTGACCCCAAACCACCCCAGGTGTGTCCAGGTGTGCCCAGGTGTGACCCCAAACCACCCCAGACCCCCCCAGGTGTGACCCCAAACCCCCCCCAGGTGTGACCCCAAACAGCCCCAGGTGTGTCCAGGTGTGCCCCCAAACCCCCCCAGGTGTGTCCAGGTGTGCTCAGGTGTCCCCAGGTGTAGCTCAGGTGTCCCCAGGTGTCCCCAGATGCCCCCAGGTGTCCCCAGGTGTCCCCAGGTGTCCCCAGATGCCCCCAGGTGTCCCCAGATGCCCCCAGGTGTCCCCAGGTGTCCCCAGGTGTAGCTCAGGTGTCCCCAGATGTCCCCAGGTGTCCCCAGGTGTACTGACAGGTGTCTCACAGGTACGTGTTCGAGAACGTGGGTCTCAAGCGCATCCTGACCATCAATAAATGCCCCCAGGTGTCCCCCAGGTGTAGCTCAGGTGTCCCCAGGTGTGTCCAGGTGTCCCCAGGTGTCCCCAGGTGTACTGACAGGTGTCCCCACAGGTACGTGTTCGAGAACGTGGGTCTCAAGCGCATCCTGACCATCAATAAATGCCCCCAGGTGTCCCCAGGTGTCCCCAGGTGTAGCTCAGGTGTCCCCAGGTGTAGCTCAGGTGTACTCACAGCTGTCCCCAGGTGTGTCCAGGTGTCCCCAGGTGTCCCCAGGTGTCCCCAGGTGTCCCCAGATGTCCCCAGGTGTGTCCAGGTGTGCTCAGGTGTGTCTCACAGGTACGTGTTCGAGAACGTGGGCCTGAAGCGCATCCTGACCATCAATAAATGCTCCCTGGCCGATGACGCCGCCTACGAGTGCCGGGGTGAACGACGAGAAGAGCTTCACCGAGGTGTTCGTCAAGGGTCAGTGACACCTGGGGACACCTGGGGGGGACATGGGGACACCTGGGGACACACCTGGGGACACCTGGGGACACCTGGGGACACACCTGGGGGGACATGGGGGGGCTGGGGACACACCTGGGGACACCTGGGGACAGCTGGGGGGGCTGGGGACACCTGGGGACACCTGGGGACACCTGGGGACACCTGGGGGGACACCTGGGGACACCTGGGGGGGGGCTGGGGACACACCTGGGGACACCTGGGGACAGCTGGGGGGGCTGGGGACACACCTGGGGACACCTGGGGGGGGCTGGGGACACCTGGGGACACCTGGGGACACACCTGGGGACACCTGGGGGGACATGGGGGGGGGCTGGGGACACCTGGGGGGGCTGGGGACACACCTGGGGACACCTGGGGGGGCTGGGGACACACCTGGGGACACCTGGGGAGTGCCAGGGTGAACGACGAGAAGAGCTTCACCAAGGTGTTCGTCAAGGGTCAGTGACACCTGGGGACACCTGGGGACACCTGGGGACACACGTGGGGACACCTGGGGACACACCTGGGGGGACATGGGGGGACACACCTGGGGACATGGGGGGACACACCTGGGACACCTGGGGGGACATATGGGGGAACATGGGGACACCTGGGGACACAGCTGGGGACATGGGGAGACACCTGGGGGGGGCTGGGGACACCTGGGGACACCTGGGGACATGGGGGGACAGCTGGGGACATTGGGGACACCTGGGGGGGTCTGGGGACACCTGGGGACATCTTGAGGGGGGTTTTGGGGTGGTTTGGGGACCCCCCTGGGGTCACCCCTCACCTGTCCCACACCTGTCCTGTGTCCCCTCGTGTGTCCCCTCACCTGTGCCATGTCCCCACACCTGTCACCTGTCCCCACCTGTCCCCTCTCACCTGTCCCCGACCCTGTCCCCACCTGTCCCCTGTCCCCACACCTGTCCCTACACCTGTCCTGTGTCCCCACCTGTCCCCCACACCTGTCCCTCACCTGTCCCCACACCTGTCCCCTCACTTGTTCGCCTCTGTGTCCCCTCCTCACCTGTCCCCACACCTGTCCCACACCTGTCCCCTGTCCCTCACCTGTCACCTGTCCCTCGCCTGTCCCCACCTGTCCCTCACCTGTCCCCACCTGTCTCTCACCTGTCCCACACCTGTCCCCACACCTGTCCTGTCCCTCACCTGTCCTCACCTGTCCCCCACCTGTCCCTGGTGTCCCCACACCTGTCCTCACCTGTCCCCACCTGTCCCTCACCTGTCCCCACCTGTCTCTCACCTGTCCCCTCACCTCTCACCTGTCCCTCACCTGTTCCCTGTCCCTCACCTGTCCTGTCCCCTCACCTGTCCCCACCTGTCCCCTCACCTGTCCCTCACCTGTCCCCTGTCCCTCACCTGTCCCTCACCTGTCCTCACTTGTCCCATGTCCCCACCTGTCCTCACCTGTCCCCGGTGTCCCCTCACCTGTCCCTCACCTGTCCCCACCTGTCCCTCACCTGTCCCTCACCTGTTCCCACCTGTCCCTCACCTGTCCCTCACCTGTCCTCACCTGTCTCTCACCTGTCTCTCACCTGTCCCTCACCTGTCCCACACCTGTCCTCACCTGTCCCCACCTGTCCCCGGTGTCCCCTCACCTGTCCCTCACCTGTCCCTCACCTGTCTCTCACCTGTCCCTCACCTCTCACCTGTCCCCTCACCTGTCCCCACCTGTCCCTTACCTGTCCCTCACCTGTCCTCACCTGTCCCTCACCTGTCCCTCACCTCTCACCTGTCCCTCACCTGTCCCCACCTGTCCCTCACCTGTTCCCACCTGTCCTCACCTGTCCCTCACCTGTCCCCCCCTGTCCCCGGTGTCCCCTCACCTGTCCCACACCTGTCCCCACCTGTCCTCACCTGTCCCCACCTGTCCCCACCTCTCACCTGTCCCACACCTGTCCCTCACCTGTCCCACACCTGTCCCCACCTGTCCCCACCTCTCACCTGTCCCCTCACCCCTCACCTGTCCCCTCACCTGTCCCCACCTGTCCCTGGTGTCCCCTCACCTGTCCCACACCTGTCCCACACCTGTCCTGTCTCTCACCTGTCCCCTCACCTGTCCCTCACCTGTCCCCACACCTGTCCTCACCTGTCCTCACCTGTCCCTCACCTGTCCTGTCCCTCACCTGTCCCCACCTGTCCCCACCTCTCACCTGTCCCCACCTGTCCCTCACCTGTCCTCACCTCTCACCTGTCCCTCACCTGTCCTCACCTGTCCCCACCTGTCCCCACCTCTCACCTGTCCCCACCTGTCCCCTGTCCCTCACCTGTCCCCACGTGTCCCCCTGTCCCTCACCTGTCCCCACCTGTCCCCCTGTCCCTCACCTGTCCCCACCTGTCCCCCTGTCCCTCACCTGTCCTCACCTGTCCCCCTGTCCCTCACCTGTCCCCACCTGTCCCCTGTCCTCACCTGTCCTCACCTGTCCCCACGTGTCCCCAGAGCCGCCGGTGACGATTGTGAAGGGTCCTGAGGACCAGCAGGTGTTGGTGGGGGGAGCGAGCGGTGCTGGAGGCCGAGGTGTCCGAGGAGGGCGCCCAGGTCATGTGGTACGGACGGACAGACGGACATCTGGGTGTCCATCTGTGTCCATCCTGTGTCCATGCGTGTCCATCTGTGTCCATCCTGTGGCCGTGTGTCCATCTGTGTCCATCATGTGTCCATGTGTGTCCACCCCATGTCCACCCCACCTCCACTCCACCCCAAATCCACCCCATGTCCACTCTGTGTCCACCCCACCTCATGTCCATCTTGTGTCCATCTCCAAATCCACCTCATGTCCACCCCAAATCCACCCCATGTCCACTTTGTGTCCATCTCCAAATCCATGCCATGTCCACCTGTGTCCACCCCACATCCACCTCGTGTCCATCTCCAATTCCACCTTGTGTCCACCCCATGTCCACCTGTGTCCATCTCCAAATCCACTGTGTCCACCCATGTCCACCCCATGTCCACCATGGGTCCACCCCATGTCCACCTCATGTCCACCATGGGTCCACCCCATGTCCACCTCATGTCCATCTCCAAATCCACCCCATGTCCACCCCATGTCCACTCTGTGTCCACCTCATGTCCACTCCATGTCCATCCCATGTCCACCATGGGTCCACCCCATGTCCACCTCATGTCCACCTCATATCCACCTCCAAATCCACCCCACGTCCACCTCATGTCCACCCCAAATCCACCCCATGTCCACCTTGTGTCCATCTCCAAATCCACCCCGTGTCCACCCCGTGTCCATCCCATGTCCGTGTCCATCTCCAAATCCACTTCATGTCCACCCCATGTCCACCCCGTGTCCACCCCAAATCCACCCCATGTCCACCATGGGTACATCTCCATGTCCACCCCATGTCCACCTTGTGTCCACCTTGTGTCCATCTCCAAATCCACGCCATGTCCACCCCACCTCCACTCTGTGTCCACCCCATGTCCACCTGTGTCCATCTCCAAATCCACCCCACACCCACCCCATGTCCACCTGTGTCCACCTCGTGTCCACCTCATGTCCACCCCAAATCCACCCCATGTCCACCTCGTGTCTACCTTGTGTCCATCTCCAAATCCACCCCACCTCCACCCCGTGTCCACCCCGTGTCCACCTCGTGTCCACCCCAAATCCACCCCATGTCCACCTCATGTCCATCTCCAAATCCACTCTGTGTCCACCCATGTCCACTCCATGTCCATCCCATGTCCACCATGGGTCCACCCCATGTCCACCTTGTGCCCATCTCCAAATCCACCATGTCCACTCTGTGTCCACCTCGTGTCCACCCCACGTCCACCTCATGTCCATCTCCAAATCCACCCCATGCCCACCCGGTGTCCACCCATGTCCACCTGTGTCCACCCCAAATCCACCCCATGTCCATCTCCACCTCCACCCCATGTCCATCTCCACCTCCACCCCACGTCCACCTTGTGTCCATCTCCAAATCCACCCCATGTCCACCTTGTGTCCACCCATGTCCACCCCATGTCCATCTTCACCTCCACCCCATGTCCACCTGGGTCCACCTGGTGTCCACTCTGTGTCCATGTGTCCACTCTGTGTCCATGTGTCCACCCTGTGTCCACCTGGTGTCCACCCTGTGTCCATCTCCAATTCCACCCCATGTCCACCCTGTGTCCACCCATGTCCACCCCATGTCCATCTCCACCTCCACCCCATGTCCACCTGGGTCCACCTCGTGTCCACCCCACCTCCACCCCAAATCCACAATGTGTCCATCTCCAAATTCACTGTGTCCACCCATGTCCACCCATGTCCACCCCATGTCCATCCCATGTCCACCTGTGTCCACCTCGTGTCCATCTCCAAATCCACCCCATGTCCACCCCATGTCCACCTGTGTCCACCCCACGCCCACCCCGTGTCCACCATGGGTCCATCTCCAAATCCACCCCACGTCCACCCCATGTCCACCTGTGTCCACCTCGTGTCCACCTCATGTCCACCCCAAGTCCACCTCGTGTCCATCTCCAATTCCACCCCACGTCCACCCCATGTCCACCTGGTGTCCACCCCAAATCCACCCCATGTCCATCTGTGTCCACCTTGTGTCCATCTCATGTCCACCCCATGTCCACCTCGTGTCCACCCTGTGACCACCCTGTGTCCACCCCGTGTCCACCTGGTGTCCACCCTGCTCAGGACGAAGGACGGGGTGGAGCTGACCCGTGAGGACGCCTTCAAGTACCGCTTCAAGAAGGACGGCAAGAAGCACTTCCTGATCCTCAACGAGGCCACCAAGGAGGACACCGGCCGCTACCGCATCCTCACCAACGGCGGCGAGGCCGAGGCCGAGCTCATCGTGGAAGGTGGGACCTCCTGGGACCTCCTGGGACCTCCTGGGAGCTTCTGGGACCTCCTGGGAGCTTCTGGAGATGTTGGAGGGTCACCTTGGAGAAGGTTCTGGAGATCTTCAGAAGGTCCCAGGGATGTCCAGGGGAGTTTGGGAGGATCCAGCCAGATTTCGGAGTCCCCCAACCTCGTTTCTCCCCCCCAGAGAAGCAGCTGGAGGTTCTCCAGGGCATCTCAGGAGGTTCTCCATGGGTTCCTCTGGGTTCTCCATGGGTTTCCTCTGGGTTTCTCTGGACATTTATGGATTCCCATGGACATTTCTGGTGTCCACGATGATTTTGGGGTCTTCCCAAGTAGCACCTGAAGGTTCTCCAGGGCATCTCAGGAAGTTCTCCATGGGTTCCTCTGGGTTCCTCTGGACATTTATGGATTCCCATGGATTCCCATGGACATTTCTGGTGTCCACGATGATTTTGGTGTCTCCTGACCCCCCGTTTCCCCCCCCAGAGAAGCAGCTGGAGGTTCTCCAGAGCATCTCAAGAAGTTCTCCAGATGTTCCTCTGGGTTTTTCATGGGTTCCTCTGGGTTCCTCTGGACATTTATGGATTCCCATGGACATTTTTGGTGTCCACGATGATTTTGGGGTCTTCCCAAGTAGCTCCTGAAGGTTCTCCAGGGCATCTCAGGAGGTTCTCCAGATGTTCCTCTGGGTTCCTCTGGACATTTATGGATTCCCATGGATTCCCATGGACATTTCTGGTGTCCACGATAATTTTGGTGTCTCCTGACCCCCGTTTCCCCCCCCAGAGAAGCAGCTGGAGGTTCTCCAGATGTTCCTCTGGGTTCTCCATGGGTTCCTCTGGATTCCCATGAACATTTATGGATTCCCATGGACATTTCTGGTGTCCACGATGATTTTGGTGTCTCCTGACCCCCCGTTTTCCCCCCCCAGAGAAGCAGCTGGAGGTCCTCCAGGGCATCGCCGACCTGACGGTGCAGGCCACCGAGCAGGCCGTCTTCAAGTGCGAGGTGTCGGACGAGAAGGTGACCGGGCGCTGGTTCAAGAACGGCGTGGAGGTCCGGCCGTCCAAGAGGATCCACATCTCCCACACGGGCAGGTGAGGACCAGGAGACATCCCGGGAAAAATCCGGGAATGGGGTGGGGGAGGGGATGGAGAAGGCTTGGGGACATCTCAGGGGGGTTTGGGGACATCTGGGAGGGGTTTGGGGACATCTGGGAGGGGGTTTGGGGACATCTGGGGGGGGTTTGGGACATCTCAGGGGGGTTTGGGGACATCTCAGGGGGGTTTGGGGACATCTCAGGGGGGTTTGGGGACATCTGGGAGGGGTTTGGGGACATCTGGGAGGGGTTTGGGGACATCTGGGAGGGGTTTGGGGACATCTGGGAGGGGTTTGGGGACATCTGGGAGGGGTTTGGGGACATCTCAGGGGGTTTGGGGACATCTTGGGGGGGTTGGGGACATCTCAGGGGGGTTTTGGGGTTATTTTTTGGGATTTTGGGATATTTGGGTTCATTTTCTGGGAATTTTGGGATTCCTGGGTTCAGTTTTTTCGGGAATTTGGAATTTTGGGATATTTGGGTTCATTTTTTGGGAATTTGGGATTCCTGGGTTTGGATTTTTGGGAATTTTGGGGTTCCTGAGTTCAGGTTTTTGGGATTTTGGGATATTTGGGTTCATTTTTTGGGAATCTGGGATTTTGGGTTCATTTTTTGGGATTTTGGGATTCCTGGTTTGGATTTTTGGAATTTTGGGATTCCTGGGTGGGATTTTTTTTGACTTTGGGATATTTGGGTTCATTTTTTGGGATTTTGGGATTCTTGGCTTTGGATTTTCGGGATTTTGGGATTCCTGGGTTCATTTTTTGGGAATTTTCGGATTCCTGGGTTTGGATTTTTGGGAATTTTGGGGTTCCTGGGTTCAGGTTTTTGGGATTTTGGGATATTTGGGTTCACTTTTTTTTTAATTTGGGATTTTGGGTTCATTTTTGGGAATTTTGGGATTCCTGGGTTTGGATTTTCGGGATTTGGGGATTCCTGGGTTCATTTTTTGGGAATTTGGGGTACCTGGGTGGGTTTTTGGGGAATTTTGGGGTTCCTGGATTTATTTTTTGGGGATTTTGGGATATTTGGGTTCATTTTTTGGGATTTTGGGATATTTGGGTTCAGTTTTTTGGGGATTTTGGGATTCCTGGGTTTGGATTTTTGGGATTTTGGGATTCCTGGGTTTGGATTTTTGGGAATTTTGGGGTTCCTGAGTTCAGGTTTTTGGGATTTTGGGATATTTGGGTTCATTTTTTTGGGAATATTGGATTTTGGGTTCATTTTTGGGAATTTTGGGATTCCTGGGCTCGGTTTTTTGGGATTTTGGGATTCCTGGGTTTGGATTTTTGGGAATTTTGGGGTTCCTGGGTTCAGGTTTTTGGGATTTTGGGATATTTGGGTTCATTTTTTGGGATTTTGGGATATTTGGGTTCATTTTTGGGAATTTTGGGATTCCTGGGTTTGGATTTTTGGGAATTTTGGGATTCCTGGGTGGGATTTTTTGGGATTTTGGGATTCTTGGGTTCATTTTTTGGGATTTTGGGAGATTTGGGTTCATTTTTTTGGGAATTTGGGATTCCTGGGTGTTTTTGGGGGGATTTTAGGATATCTGGGTTTGGTTTTTTGGGTTTTTGGGACCCCTGTCTGTTTCTGGGTGGTTTTTGGGACCCCTGGGTGGGTTTTTGGGACCCCTGGGTGGGATTTGGGACCCCTGGGTGGGATTTTGGGACCCCTGGGTGTTTTTGGGTGGAGATTTGGGTGTTTTGGGGTGGGATTTGGGACACCTGGATGGGAATTTTTGGGTTTTTGGGACCCCTGGGTGTTCCTGGGTGGGTTTTTGGGACCCCTGGGTGTTTCTGGGGAGGTTTTTGGGACCCCTGGGTGGGATTTGGGACCCCTGGGTGGGATTTGGGACCCCTGGGTGGTTTTTTGGGACCCCTGGGTGTTTTTGGGGGGATTTTAGGATATCTGGGTTTGGTTTTTTGGGTTTTTGGGGACCTCTGGCTGTTTCTGGGTGTTTTTTTGGGACCCCTGGGTGGGATTTTGGGACCCCTGGGTGTTTTTGGGTGAAGATTTGGGTGTTTTGGGGTGGGATTTGGGACACCTGGATGGGAATTTTTGGTTTTTTGGGACCCCTGGGTGGTTTTGGGTGGATTTTTGGGACCCCTGGGTGGGTTTTTGGGACCCCTGGGTGTTTCTGGGTGGGTTTTTGGGACCCCTGGGTGGTTTTTGGGACCCCTGGGTGGGATTTTGGGACCCCTGGGTGGGATTTTGGGACCCCTGGGTGTTTCTGGGTGGGATTTTGGGGCCCCCCAGCCGTTTTGGGCCCCCCCAAACGCTGCTGGCGGCCCCCCAGGATCCACAAGCTGGTGATCGACGACGTGCGGCCCGAGGATGAGGGCGATTACACCTTCGTCCCCGACGGCTTCGCCCTCACCCTCTCGGCCAAGCTCAACTTCCTCGGTGGGGCGGCTTGGGGGGCACTGGGGGGCACTGGGGGGCACTGGGGGGGCGTTTGGGGGGCACTGGGGGGCACTGGGGGGGTGTTTGGGGGGCACTGGGGGGGTGCTCGGGGGTGCTTGGGTGGCATTGGGGGCACTTGGGGGGAGTTTGGGGGGTGTTTGGGGGCACTTGGGGGGCTGGGGTTGAGCATTGGGGGGCGTTTGGGGGGCACTGGGGGTCACTGGGGGGGTCTTGGGGCACATGGGGGGCGTTTGGGGGGTGCTGGGGGTGCTTGGGATTCGCTTGGGGGGCTGGGGTTGAGCATTGGGGGCACTTGGGGGGCAATTGGGGGTCACTTGGGGGTCACTGGGGTCACTTGGGGGGCACTGGGGGGTCTCGGGGCACTTGGGGGTCACTTGGGGGGCACTTGGGGGTCACTTGAGGTCACTTGGGGGTCACCTGGGGGGCACTTGGGGGTCACTGGGGGTCACTGGGGGTCACTTGGGGGTCACTGGGGAGGTGTTTGGGGCACTTGGGGGTCACTGGGGGTCACTGGGGGCACTTGGGGGGCACTTGGGGGTCACTTGGGGGTCACTGGGGGTCACTTGGGGGGCACTTGGGGGTCACTTGGGGGTCACTGGGGGTCACTTGGGGTCACTTGGGGGTCACTTGGGGGTCACTGGGGGTCACTGGGGGGCTCTTGGGGGGCACTGGGGGTCACTTGGGGGTCACTGGGGGGCACTTGGGGGTCACTGGGGGGTCACTTGGGGGTCACTGGGGGTCACTGGGGGTCACTGGGGGTCACTGGGGGTCACTTGGGGGTCACTGGGGAGGTGTTTGGGGCACTTGGGGGTCACTGGGGGTCACTGGGGGCACTTGGGGGGCTCTTGGGGGTCACTGGGGGCACTTGGGGGGCACTGGGGGCACTTGGGGGGTCACTTGGGGGTCACTTGGGGGTCACTGGGGTCACTGGGGGTCACTGGGGGGCACTTGGGGGGCACTGGGGTCACTTGGGGGGCACTGGGGGTCACTGGGGGTCACTGGGGGGCACTTGGGGGGCACTGGGGTCACTTGGGGGGCACTGGGGTCACTTGGGGGTCACTTGGGGGGTCACTGGGGGTCACCTGGGGGTCACTTGGGGGTCACTGGGGTCACTTGGGGGTCACTTGGGGGGCACTGGGGGTCACTGGGGGCACTTGGGGGTCACTGGGGGGGTCTCGGGGCACTTTGGGGCTGCTTTGGGTTCCGATGACGTCACCGAGGAGGGGAATTCCCCTCCCCGGGGATTCCCAATGACGTCATTGGGGGGGAGGGGCTTAAATGACGTAATTGGGGAGGGGGTTTGATTATGTCATCGGGAGGAGGGGATTGGATTACGTCATCGGGGGAGGGGTTTAAATGACGTAATGGGGAGGGGTTTGGATGACGTCATCGGAGAGTGTTTGGATGACGTCATCGGGGAGGGGGTTTTGGATGACGTAATCGGGAAGGGGATTGGATGATGTCATCGGGGAGGGGTTTGGGGGTCTGTGACGTCACTAACCTGTTCCCCCGCCCCTCCCCCACAGAGATCAAGGTGGAGTACGTGCCCAAACAAGGTGAGGGGGGAGGGGACACTGGGGGGGGGGGAGGGGACACCTGAGGGGACACCTGAGGGGACACCTGAGTGGGGGTGGGGACACCTGAGGGGACACCTGAGGAGGAGGAGGGGACACCTGAGGGGACACCTGAGTGGGGGAGGGGACACCTGGGGGGAGGAGGGGACACCTGAGGGGACACCTGAGGGGGGGAGGGGACACCTGAGTGAGGTCAGAGGTCACCTGAGGAGGGGGAGGGGCCAGGGGACACCTGAGGGGACACCTGAGGAAGGTCAGAGGACACCTGAGAGGGGGTCAGGGGACACCTGAGGAGGAGGAGGGGCCAGGGGACACCTGAGGGGACACCTGAGGAGGGGGAGGGGACACCTGGGGGGACACCTGAGGAGGTCAGAGGACACCTGAGGAGGGAGAGGGGCCAGGGGACACCTGGAGGAGGTCAGGGGACACCTGAGGAAGGTCAGAGGACACCTGGAGGAGGTCAGGGGACACCTGAGGAAGGTCAGAGGACACCTGGAGGAGGTCAGGGGACACCTGAGGAGGGGGAGGGGACACCTGGGGGGACACCTGGAGGAGGTCAGAGGACACCTGAGGAAGGTCAGGGGACACCTGAGGAGGAGGAGGGGCCAGGGGACACCTGGAGGAGGTCAGAGGACACCTGAGGAAGGTCAGAGGACACCTGAGGAGGAGGAGGGGCCAGGGGACACCTGGAGGAGGGATCAGGGGACACCTGAGGAGGTCAGAGGACACCTGAGGAGGGGGAGGGGACACCTGAGGAGGAGGAGGGCCCAGGGGACACCTGTGCCAGCCCCACCTGTGTCCCCAGAGCCCCCCAAGATCCACCTGGACTGCTCGGGGCGGGACACGGAGCAGACGCTGGTGGTGGTGGCCGGCAACAAACTGAGGCTGGACGTGCCCATCTCGGGAGAGCCACTGCCCACGGTCACCTGGAGCAAGGATGGACAGGTGAGGTCACCTGTGTGTCACCTGTGTCACCTGTGTCACCTGTGTGTCACCTGTGTCACCTGTGTGTGTCACCTGTGTCACCTGTGTGTCACCTGTGTCACCTGTGTGTGTCACCTGTGTGACATCTGTCACCTGTGTGTGTCACCTGTGTGTGTCACCTGTGTGTGTCACCTGTGTCATCTCCTGTGCCCATCTCGGGAGAGCCACTGCCCACCGTCACCTGGAGCAAGGACGGACAGGTGAGAACACCTGGGACACCTGTCTGTGTCACCTGTGTCATCTTCTGTGTCACCTGTGTGTGTCACCTGTGTGACATCTGTCACCTGTGTCACCTGTGTGACATCTGTCACCTGTGTGTGTCACCTGTGTGTCACCTGTGTCACCTGTGTGTCACCTGTGTGTCACCTGTGTGTGTCACCTGTGTGTGTCACCTGTGTCATCTCCTGTGCCCATCTCGGGAGAGCCACTGCCCACCGTCACCTGGAGCAAGGACGGACAGGTGAGAACACCTGGGACACCTGTCTGTGTCACCTGTGTCATCTTCTGTGTCACCTGTGTGTGTCACCTGTGTGACATCTGTCACCTGTGTCACCTGTGTGACATCTGTCACCTGTGTGTGTCACCTGTGTGTCACCTGTGTCACCTGTGTGTCACCTGTGTGTCACCTGTGTGTGTCACCTGTGTGTGTCACCTGTGTCATCTCCTGTGCCCATCTCGGGAGAGCCACTGCCAACGGTCACCTGGAGCAAGGATGGACAGGTGAGAACATCTGGGACACCTGTGTGTCACCTGTGTCATCTTCTGTGTCACCTGTGTGTCACCTGTGTGACATCTGTTACCTGTGTGTGTCACCTGTGTCACCTGTGTCACCTGTGTGTCACCTGTGTGTCACCTGTGTCACCTGTGTCACCTGTGTCACCTGTGTCACCTGTGTGTCACCTGTGTGTGTCACCTGTGTGTGTCACCTGTGTCACCTCCTGTGCCCATCTCGGGAGAGCCACTGCCCATGGTCACCTGGAGCAAGGATGGACAGGTGAGAACACCTGAGGGACACCTGTCTGTGTCACCTGTGTGTCACCTGTGTGTCACCTGTGTGTCACCTGTGTCATCTCCTGTGCCCATCTCGGGAGAGCCACTGCCAACGGTCACCTGGAGCAAGGACGGACAGGTGAGGTCACCTGTGTCACCTGTGTGTCACCTGTGTGTCACCTGTGTGTCACCTGTGTGTCACCTGTGTCACCTGTGTGTGTCACCTGTGTCATCTCCTGTGCCCATCTCGGGAGAGCCACTGCCCACGGTCACCTGGAGCAAGGACGGACAGGTGAGGTCACCTGTGTGTCACCTGAGTGTCACCTGTGTCACCTGTGTCACCTGTGTGTGTCACCCGTGTGTGTCACCTGTGTCACCTGTGTGTGTCACCTGTGTGTGTCACCTGTGTCACCTGTGTGTGTCACCTGTGTGTGTCACCTGTGTGTGTCACCTGTGTCATCTTCTGTGTCACCTGTGTCACCTGTGTGACATCTGTTACCTGCGTGTGTCACCTGTGTCACCTGTGTGTGTCACCTGTGTCATCTCCTGTGCCCATCTCGGGAGAGCCACTGCCCACGGTCACCGGGAGCAAGGACGGACAGGTGAGGTCACCTGAGTGTCACCTGTGTCACCTGTGTCACCTGTGTGTCACCTGTGTGTCACCTGTGTCACCTGTGTGTGTCACCTGTGTCACCTGTGTGTCACCTGTGTCATCCCTGGAGTGCTGTGACCAGTCTGTTCTCACCTGTTCCAGATGTTCCCAGGTGTTCCCAGGTGTTCCCAGGTGTTCTGTGTCACCTGTCCAGGTGTCTCACCTGTCTGTCTCACCTGTCCAGGTGTTGTCCATCCCCGAGGGCCGTGTCCGTCTGGAGGAGAAGCACGGGCTCAGCAGCCCCCACCTGTCCCAGATGTTCTGTGTCACCTGTCCCAGGTGTTCTGTGTCACCTGTCCAGGTGTTCCAGGTGTTCCCAGGTGTTCTCAGGTGTTGTCTCACCTGTCCAGGTGCTGTCGTGCCCCGAGGGCCGTGTCCCATCTGGAGGAGAAGCACGGGCTCAGCAGCCCCCACCTGTCCCAGATGTTCTGTGTCACCTGTCCAGATGTTCTCAGATGTTCTCAGGTGTTCTGTGTCACCTGTCCAGGTGTTCCAGGTGTCTCACCTGTCCTGTCTCACCTGTCTCACCTGTCCAGGTGTTGTCCTGCCCTGAGGGCCGTGTCTGTCTGGAGGAGAAGCACGGGCTCAGCAGCCCTCACCTGTCCAGATGTTCTCAGATGTTCTCAGGTGTTCTGTGTCACCTGTCCAGGTGTTCCCAGGTGTTCCCAGGTGTTCCCAGGTGTTCCCAGGTGTCTCACCTGTCCTGTCTCACCTGTCCAGGTGTTGTCCATCCCCGAGGGCCGTGTCCGTCTGGAGGAGAAGCACGGGCTCAGCAGCCCCCACCTGTCCCAGATGTTCTCAGATGTCCCAGGTGTTCTCAGGTGTTCCCAGGTGTTCCAGGTGTTCTCACCTGTCTGTCTCACCTGTCCAGGTGTTCTCCGTCCCCGAGGGCCGTGTCCGTCTGGAGGAGAAGCACGGGCTCAGCAGCCCCCACCTGGCCAGATGTTCTCAGGTGTTCCCAGGTGTTCTGTGTCACCTGTCCCAGGTGTCTCACCTGTCCTGTCTCACCTGTCCAGGTGTTCTCCTGCCCCGAGGGCCGTGTCCGTCTGGAGGAGAAGCACGGGGCTCAGCAGCCCCCACCTGTCCCAGATGTTCTGGTGTCACCTGTCCAGATGTTCTCAGATGTTCCCAGGTGTTCTATCTCACCTGTCCAGGTGTCTCAGGTGTTGTCTCACCTGTCCAGGTGTTCTCCATCCCCGAGGGCGTGTCCGTCTGGAGGAGAAGCACGGGCTCAGCAGCCCCCACCTGTCCAGATGTTCTCAGATGTCTCAGATGTTCCCAGGTGTTCTGTGTCACCTGTCCCAGGTGTCTCACCTGTCTCACCTGTCTCACCTGTCCAGGTGCTCTCCTGCCCCGAGGGCCGTGTCCGTCTGGAGGAGAAGCACGGGCTCAGCAGCCCCCACCTG
Source organism: Poecile montanus (assembly GCA_038429875.1). Classification (NCBI taxonomy): domain Eukaryota; kingdom Metazoa; phylum Chordata; class Aves; order Passeriformes; family Paridae; genus Poecile; species Poecile montanus. The sequence goes on from JBBLMP010000047.1 coordinate 41,189, forward strand.
TCCAGATGTTCTCAGATGTTCCCAGGTGTTCTGTGTCACCTGTCCAGGTGTTCCCAGGTGTCTCACCTGTCCTGTCTCACCTGTCTCACTGTGCAGGTGCTGTCCTGCCCTGAGGGCCGTGTCCGTCTGGAGGAGAAGCACGGGCTCAGCAGCCCTCACCTGTCCCAGATGTTCTCAGATGTTCTGTGTCACCTGTCCCAGGTGTCCTCACCTGTCTCACCTGTCTGTCTCACCTGTCCAGGTGCTGTCCTGTCCCGAGGGCCGTGTCCGTCTGGAGGAGAAGCACGGGCTCAGCAGCCCCCACCTGTCCCAGATGTTCTCAGGTGTTCCCAGATGTTCTGTGTCACCTGTCCAGGTGTTCCCAGGTGTCTCACCTGTCCTGTCTCACCTGTCTCACCTGTCCAGGTGCTGTCCTGCCCCGAGGGCCGTGTCTGTCTGGAGGAGAAGCACGGGCTCAGCAGCCCCCACCTGTCCCAGATGTTCTGTGTCACCTGTCCCAGATGTTCTGTGTCACCTGTCCCAGATGTTCTCAGATGTTCCCAGGTGTTCTATCTCACCTGTCCAGGTGTTCTCAGGTGTTGTCTCACCTGTCCAGGTGCTGTCGTGCCCCGAGGGGCGTGTCCGTCTGGAGGAGAAGCACGGGCTCAGCAGCCCCCACCTGTCCCAGATGTTCTCAGATGTTCCCAGGTGTTCTGTGTCACCTGTCCAGGTGTCTCACCTGTCTCACCTGTCCAGGTGTTCTCCTGTCCCGAGGGCCGTGTCCGTCTGGAGGAGAAGCACGGGCTCAGCAGCCCCCACCTGTCCCAGATGTTCTCAGATGTTCTCAGGTGTTCTGTCTCACCTGTCCCAGGTGTCTCACCTGTCTGTCTCACCTGTCTCACCTGTCCAGGTGCTCTCAGTCTCCGAGGGCCGTGTCTGTCTGGAGGAGAAGCACGGGCTCAGCAGCCCCCACCTGTCCCAGATGTTCCCAGATGTTCTCAGGTGTTCTGTGTCACCTGTCCCAGGTGTCTCACCTGTCTCACCTGTCTCACCTGTCCAGGTGTTGTCCATCCCCGAGGGCCGTGTCCGTCTGGAGGAGAAGCACGGGCTCAGCAGCCCTCACCTGTCCCAGATGTTCTCAGATGTTCTCAGGTGTTCTGTGTCACCTGTCCCAGGTGTTCCCAGGTGTCTCACCTGTCTCACCTGTCTCACCTGTGCAGGTGCTGTCGTGCCCCGAGGGCCGTGTCCGTCTGGAGGAGAAGCACAGGCTCAGCAGCCCCCACCTGTCCCAGATGTTCTGTGTCACCTGTCCAGGTGTTCCCAGGTGTTCCCAGGTGTTCCCAGGTGTTCTATCTCACCTGTCTCACCTGTCTCACCTGTGCAGGTGTTCTCCATCCCCGAGGGCCGTGTCCGTCTGGAGGAGAAGCACGGGCTGAGCAGCCTGGTTGTGGAGAGCGCCGAGCGCGGGGACGAGGGACGTTACGAGATCCGCGTCACCAACCCGGCGGGGAGGACACGGCCGCCATCACCATCCGCGTCGTGGGTCAGCACCTGGGCACACCTGGGCACACCTGGGGGGACATGGGGGGGACATGGGGACACACCTGGGCACACCTGGGGGGACACCTGGGGACACCTGGGGGGACAATGGGCACACCTGGGCACACCTGGGGGGACATGGGGGGGACATGGGGGACATGAGGACACGGCCGCCATCACCATCCGCGTCGTGGGTCAGCACTGGGGACACTGGGCACACCTGGGGGACATGGGGACACCTGGGGACACCTGGGACACCTGGGGGACATGGGGACACCTGAACACACCTGGGGGGACATGGGGGGACATGGGGACACGGCCGCCATCACCATCTGCGTCGTGGGTCAGCACCTGGCACACCTGGGCACACCTGGGGACACCTGGGACACCTGGGGACAGCTGGGACAGCTGGGGGGACATGGGGACACACCTGGGACAGCTGGGACACCTGGGGGGACATGGGGACACACCTGGGGACACCTGGGGACATGGGGACACGGCCGCCATCACCATCCGTGTCGTGGGTCAGCACCTGCCACACTGGGCACACCTGGGGACAGCTGGGGACACCTGGGGGGACATGGGACATGGGGGACCACACCTGGGGACACCTGGGGGGACATGGGGACACACCTGGGGACACCTGGCAACACCTGGGGACACCTGGGGACACCTGGACACACCTGGACACACCTGGGGACACCTGGACACACCTGGGGACACCTGGGGACAGCTGGGGGGACATGAGGACACCTCAGGAGACACCTGGGGGACATGGGGGGGCAGCTGGGGACACCTGGGGGGCACCTGGGGACACCTGGGGGGACATGGGGACACACCTGGGGACACCTGAACACACCTGGGGACACCTGGGGGGACATGGGGACACACCTGGGGACACCTGAACACACCTGGGGACACCTGGAGGGACACCTGGGGGACACAGGTGACCTCAGGTGTGTCACAGGTGAGCTCAGGTGTCCCCAGGAGATCTCAGGTGTCCCCAGGTGAGCTCAGGTGTGTCACAGGTGTCCCCAGGTGAGCTCAGGTGTGTCCCCAGGAGATCTCAGGTGTCCCCAGGTGAGCTCAGGTGTGTCCCCAGGAGATCTCAGGTGTCCCCAGGTGAGCTCAGGTGTGTCCCCTCCCCGCAGATGTCCCCGACCCCCCCGAGGCCGTGCGCGTCACTCAGGTGGGCGAGGACTGGGCCGTGCTCGTCTGGGAACCCCCCAAGTTCGACGGGGGACAACCGGTGACAGGTGAGACACACCTGGGGACACCTGGGGACAGGTGAGGGACACCTGGGGACACCTGGGGACACCTGGGGACAGGTGAGGGACACCTGGGGACACCTGGGGGGCTGGGGACACCTGGGGACAACCGGTGACAGGTGAGACACACCTGGGGACACCTGGGGACACCTGGGGACAGGTGAGGGACACCTGGGGACACCTGGGGACACCTGGGGACAGTCGGTCACAGGTGAGACCCCACACCTGGATTTACCTGGGGGGACCTCACCTGTCCCCACACCTGTCCCACACCTGCCCCATCTGCCCCACACCTGCCCCACACCTGTCCCCACACCTGTCCCATCGGCCCCACACCTGCCCCATCGGCCCCACACCTGTCCCATCTGCCCCACACCTGCTCCACACCTGTCCCCACACCTGCCCCACACCCACCCCACACCTGTCCCATCTGCCCCACACCTGCCCCACACCCGCCCCACACCCGCCCCACACCCGTCCCGCCCCTCACCTGCCGCAGGTTACCTGGTGGAGAGGAAGAAGAAGGGCTCCCACCGCTGGATGAAGCTCAACTTCGAGGTGCTGCCGGCGCTGACGTTCGAGTCGACGCGGATGATCGAGGGGGTCCTGTACGAGATGAGGGTCTTCGCCGTCAACGCCATCGGGGTCTCGGCCCCCAGCCTCAACACCCCCCCCTTCATGCCCATCGGTGAGGGGGGGGCGTGGGGAGGGGGTCTGGGGGGGTTTGGGGAGGGGTTGGGGAGGGGTTTGGGGCGTGGGGAGGGGATTTGGTGGATTTTGGGGGTCCTGGAGGGATTTGGGGGGTCCTGAGGTGGGATTTGGGGGGATTTGGGGAGATTTAGGGGGGATTTGGGGAGGGGTTGGAGGGGATTTGGGGGCGTGGGGAGGGGGCTGGGGGGATTTTGGGGGTCCTGGAGGGATTTGGGGGGGATTTGGGGGGATTTGGGGAGATTTAGGGGGGATTTGGGGGGGATTTGGAGGGGTTTGGGGAGGGGTTGGGGGCATGGGGAGGGGATTTGGGGGGGTTTGGGGGTCCTGGAGGGATTTGGGGAGGATCTGGGGGGTCCTGAGGTGGGATTTGGGGGGATTTGGGGAGGGTTGGGGGGCATTTGGGGAGGGGTTGGGGGGGATTTGGGGGCGTGGGGAGGGGGCTGGGGGGATTTTGGGGGTCCTGGAGGGATTTGGGGGGGATTTGGGGGGTCCTGAGGGGGGATTTGGGGGGTTTGGGGGGGATTTGGAGGGGTTTGGGGAGGGGTTGGGGGCGTGGGGAGGGGATTTGGGGGATTTTGGGGGTCCTGGAGGGATTTGGGGAGGATCTGGGGGGTCCTGAGGTGGGATTTGGGGGATTTGGGGGGTCCTGAGGTGGGATTTGGGGGGATTTGGGGGGATTTAGGGGGGATTTGGGGAGGGTTGGGGGGGATTTGGGGGATTTGGAGGGGTTTGGGGAGGGGTTGGGGGCGTGGGGAGGGGATTTGGGGGATTTTGGGGGTCCTGGAGGGATTTGGGGGGTCCTGAGGTGGGATTTGGGGGGATTTGGGGGGATTTGGGGAGGGGTTGGGGGGGATTTGGGGGCGTGGGGAGGGGGCTGGGGGGATTTTGGGGGTCCTGGAGGGATTTGGGGGGATTTGGGGGGGATTTGAAGGGATTGGGGAGGGGTTGGGGGGGATCTGAGGGGGTTTTGGGGGGATTTGGGGTGGCTTGGGGAGAGGTTGGGGGGGGGTTTGGGGGGATTTGGGGGGTCCTGGAGGGATTTGGGGAGGGTTGGGGGGGATTTGGGGGGGATTTGGGGGGAATTTTGGGGGTCCTGGAGGGATTTGGGGGGATTTGGGGAGAGGTTGGGGGGGATCTTAGGGGGTTTTGGGGGATTTGGGGGGTCTTGGGGGGGATTTTGGGGTCCTGGAGGGATTTGGGGGGCTTGGGGGGATTTGGGGGGGGATTTTGGGGTCCTGAGGGGGGATTGGGGTGGATTTGGGGAGGATCTGGGGGTCCTGGAGGGATTTGAGGGAATTTTGGGGAGGATTTGGGGGGTCCTGCAGGCATTTGGGGGGGATTTGGGGCATCCTGAGGGGGATTTGGGGGGGATTTGGGGGGTCCTGGAGGGATTTAGGGGGGATTTGGGGGGATTTGGGGGGTCCTGGAGGGATTTGGGGGGGATTTGGGGGGGATTTGGGGGAAATTTTGATTTTTGAGTGAATTCCAGTGATAATTTTTGGGAGATTTTGGGGATATTTTTTGGGAATCCCACGGGCATTTTTGGGAGAATTCCAGAGATATTTTTGGGGGGGGATTCCAGGATAATTTTTTTGGGGGGGGTTCAGGGGATATTTTTGGGGGGTTCAGGGGATATTTTTTGGGGGGTTCAGGGGATATTTTTTGGGGGGTTCAGGGGATATTTTTGGGGTTCCCAAATCTGATTTTTTTTTTGGGTCTGGGGTCTCCCCGAAGCCCCCACGAGCGAACCCACGCACCTGACCCTGGAGGACGTCACCGACACCACGGCCACCCTCAAGTGGCGCCCGCCCGAGCGCCTCGGGGCCGGGGGCATCGACGGATACCTGGTGGAGTGGTGCCGAGAGGGGGGTGAGAGGGCACCCCAAAAATCGGGGGGACCCCAAAAAACCCGGGGGGACCCCAAAAATCCGGGGGGACCCCAAAAAATTTGGGGGAGATCCCAAAAAATTTGGGGAAGATCGGAAAAATTTGGGGGAATCTGGGAAATTTGGGGGGGAATCGAGGGGTACCTGGTGGAGGGGGGTAAGGGGGACCCCAAAAAACCCGGGGGGACCCCAAAAATCGGGGGGACCCCAAAAAACCCGGGGGGACCCCAAAAAAATTCGAGGGAGATCGGAAAAGTTTGGGGGAATCTGGGAAATTTGGGGTCGTCCCCAGCCCCGAAACCCCAAAATGTGGAGCTGCCCCTGCCCCATAGCCCGGACACTGCCCCATAGCGCCCTGCCCCATAGCGCCCTGCCCCATAGCCAGGACCCTGCCCCATAGCGCCCTGCCCCATAACCCCCTGCCCCATAGCCCGGACCCTGCCCCATAGCGCCCTGCCCCATAGCCCGGACCCTGCCCCATAGCGCCCTGCCCCATAGCCCGGACCCTGCCCCATAGCGCCCAGCCCCATAACCTGATCCCTGCCCCATAGCCCGAACCCTGCCCCATAGCGCCCTGCCCCATAACCTGATCCCTGCCCCATAGCGCCCAGCCCCATAACCTGATCCCTGCCCCATAGCCCGGACCCTGCCCCATAGCCTAGACCCTGCCCCATAGCCCCCAGCCCCATAGCCTGGTCCCTGCCCCATAGCCTAGACCCTGCCCCATAGCCCCCAGCCCCATAGCCCGGACCCTGCCCCATAGCCCGGACCCTGCCCCATAGCCCCCAGCCCCATAGCCCGGACCCTGCCCCATAGCCTGGTCCCTGCCCCATAGCCTAGACCCTGCCCCATAGCCCCCAGGCCCATAACCTGATCCCTGCCCCATAACCTGATCCCTGCCCCATAGCCCGGACCCTGCCCCATAGCCTGGTCCCTGCCCCATAGCCCCCAGCCCCATAGCCCGGACCCTGCCCCATAGCGCCCTGCCCCATAGCCTGGTCCCTGCCCCATAGCCCGGACCCTGCCCCATAGCCCCCAGCCCCATTTCTCCTGCCCCATAGCCCCGGTGTCTCCTGCCCCATAGCCTGGACCCTGCCCCATAGCCCGGACCCTGCCCCATAGCCCCCAGCCCCATAACCTGATCCCTGCCCCATAACCTGATCCCTGCCCCATAGCCTGGACCCAGCCCCATAGCCCCCAGCCCCATTTCTCCTGCCCCATAGCCCGGTCCCTGCCCCATAGCCCCCAGCCCCATTTCTCCTGCCCCATAGATTCCCCCTCCCCCAGCACCATAACCCTGGTGTCTCCTGCCCCACAGATTCCACCTGGACCCCCGCTAACACGGAGCTGGTGGAGCCCCCAGCCCCATAACCCCCAGCCCCACATCTCCTGCCCCACAGATTCCACCTGGACCCCGGCTAACACGGAGCTGGTGGAGCCCCCAGCCCCATAACCCCCAGCCCCATAACCCCCAGTACCTCCTGCCCCATAACCCCCAGCCCCACATCTCCTGCCCCATAGATTCCACCTGGACCCCCGCTAACACGGAGCTGGTGGAGCGCTGCGGGCTCCCAGCCCCATAACCCCCAGCCCCACATCTCCTGCCCCATAGATTCCACCTGGACCCCCACTAACACGGAGCTGGTGGAGCTCCCAGCCCCATAACGCCCAGCCCCACATCTCCTGCCCCACAGATTCCACCTGGACCCCGGCTAACACGGAGCTGGTGGAGCTCCCAGCCCCATAGCCCCCAGCCCCACATCTCCTGCCCCATAGATTCCACCTGGACCCTGGCTAACACGGAGCTGGTGGAGCCCCCAGCCCCATAAGCCCCAGCCCCATAACCCCGGGTTCTCCTGCCCCATAACCCCCAGCCCCACATCTCCTGCCCCATAGATTCCATCTGGACCCCGGCTAACACGGAGCTGGTGGAGCGCTGCGGGCTCCCAGCCCCATAACCCCCAGCCCCACATCTCCTGCCCCACAAATTCCACCTGGACCCCCGCTAACACGGAGCTGGTGGAGCCCCCAGCCCCATAACCCCCAGCCCCATAACCCCGGTGTCTCCTGCCCCATAACCCCCAGCCCCATAACCCCCAGTACCTCCTGCCCCATAACCCCCAGCCCCACATCTCCTGCCCCATAGATTCCACCTGGACCCCGGCTAACACGGAGCTGGTGGAGCTCCCAGCCCCATAACCCCCAGCCCCACATCTCCTGCCCCATAGATTCCACCTGGACCCCCGCTAACACGGAGCTGGTGGAGCCCCCAGCCCCATAACCCCCAGCCCCACATCTCCTGCCCCATAGATTCCCCCTCTCCCAGCCCCATAACCCCACATCTCCTGCCCCATAGATTCCACCTGGACCCCCGCTAACACGGAGCTGGTGGAGCGCTGCGGGCTCCCTGCCCCATAACCCCCAGCCCCATAACCCCCAGCCCCACATCTCCTGCCCCATAGATTCCCCCTCTCCCAGCCCCATAACCCCACATCTCCTGCCCCATAGATTCCACCTGGACCCCGGCTAACACGGAGCTGGTGGAGCGCTGCGGGCTCCCTGCCCCATAACCCCCAGCCCCACATCTCCTGCCCCATAGATTCCACCTGGACCCCGGCTAACACGGAGCTGGTGGAGCGCTGCGGGCTCCCTGCCCCATAACCCCCAGCCCCACATCTCCTGCCCCATAGATTCCACCTGGACCCCGGCTAACACGGAGCTGGTGGAGCGCTGCGGGCTCACGGTTCGGGGGCTCCCCACGGGGGAGAAGCTCCTGTTCCGCGTTGTTGGGGTGAACATCGCCGGGCGCAGCCCCCCGGCCACCATGGCCCAGCCCGTCACCATCCGAGAGATCGTGGGTGAGACCCCCGGGGGGACCCCAAAATTCTGGGGGGAGTTGGGGGGGGACACCCCAAAAATACCCCGGGGGTTTGGGGGGGACACCCTGAAATTTTGGGGGGTGGGGGATGAGGGGAAATGGGGGGGATTTGTTAAATGGGGGATCCCTGGAATGAGGGGGGGGGAAATTAAAGGGGGGGTCCCGAAAATGAGGGGGGTCCCTAAAATAGCAGGGACCCCAAAAATGGGGAGGGGAAGTCAAAAATGGGGAGGGGACCCCAAAAGTGGGATCCCAAAAATCGGGAGAGGACCCCAAAAATTGGGAGGGGAACCCAAAAATGGGGAGGGGATCTGAAAAATGGGGAGGGGACCCCAAAAGCGGGATCCCAAAAATTGGGAGAGAAACCCAAAAATGGGGAGGGGATCCCAAAAATGGGACCCCAAATATGAGGAGGGGATCCCAAAAATGGGGAGAGAAACCCAAAAATGTGATCTCAAAAATTGGGAGGGGATCCCAAAAATGGGGAGGGGAACTCAGAATTGGGGAGGGGAACCCAAAAATGGGACCCCAAAAATGGGGAGAGGATCCCAAAAATGGGGAGGGGATCCCAAAAATGGGGAAGGGAACCCAAAAACAGGACCCAAAAATCAGGAGAGGAGCCCAAAAATTGGGAGAGGACCCCAAAAATGAGAATAGGAAGCCAAAGATGGGGAGGGGAACCCAAAAATGGGACCCCAAAATTGGGGAGGGGACCCCAAAAATGGGGAGGGGATCCCAAAAATGGGGAGAGGACCCCAAAAATGGGGGGAGGAACCCAAAAATGGGACCCCAAAAATGGGGGGAGGACCCCAAAAATTGGGAGAGGACCCCAGAAATGAGAAGAGAAACCCAAAGATGGGGAGGAGATCCCAAAAACGGGACCCCAAAATGGGGGGTGGGGGGTTCTGCCCCATAGATTTTCTCCCCCCACACCCCAAATATCCCCCGACCCCCCCCAGAGCGCCCCAAGATCCGCCTGCCCCGGCACCTGCGGCAGACGTACGTGAGGAAGGTGGGGGAGCAGGTGAACCTCGTCATCCCCTTCCAGGTGAGTGGGGGCACCCCGAAATCTATAGGGACAGCTCTGCCCCATAGATTCATCGGGGTGAGTCAGCCCCATAGGGACAGCTCTGCCCCATAGATTCATCGGGGTGATTCAGCCCTATAGGGACAGCTCTGCCCCATAGATTCATTGGGGTGATTCAGCCCTATAGGGACAGCTCTGCCCCATAGATTCATCGGGGTGATTCAGCCCCATAGATTCATTGGGGTTACTCAGCCCTATAGACTTAATGGGGTGACTCGGCCCCATAGATTCATTGGGGTGAGTCAGCCCCATAGGGACAGCTCTGCCCCATAGATTCATTGGGGTGATTCAGCCCCGTAGGGACAGCTCTGCCCCATAGATTCATCGGGGTGAGTCAGCCCCATAGGGACAGCTCTGCCCCATAGATTCATTGGGGTGATTCAGCCCCATAGGGACAGCTCTGCCCCATAGATTTACTGGGGTGAGTCAGCCCTATAGGGACAGCTCTGCCCCATAGATTCATCGGGGTGATTCAGCCCCATAGATTCATTGGGGTGATTCAGCCCCATAGGGACAGCTCTGCCCCATAGATTCATCGGGGTGATTCAGCCCTATAGGGACAGCTCTGCCCCATAGATTCATCGGGGTGAGTCAGCCCCATAGGGACAGCTCTGCCCCATAGATTTACTGGGATGATTCAGCCCCATAGGGACAGCTCTGCCCCATAGATTCATTGGGGTGATTCAGCCCTATAGGGACAGCTTTGCCCCATAGATTTACTGGGGTGATTCAGCCCTATAGGGACAGCTCTGCCCCATAGATTTACTGGGGTGAGTCAGCCCTATAGGGAGAGCTCTGCCCCATAGATTCATCGGGGTGAGTCAGCCCCATAGATTCATTGGGGTTACTCAGCCCTATAGACTTAATGGGGTGACTCGGCCCCATAGATTCATCGGGGTGATTCAGCCCCGTAGGGACAGCTCTGCCCCATAGATTTACTGGGGTGATTCAGCCCCGTAGGGACAGCTCTGCCCCATAGATTTATTGGGGTGACTCGGCCCCATAGATTCATTGGGGTGATTCAGCCCCGTAGGGACAGCTCCGCCCCATAGATCCCACAGATCCCACAGCCCCATAGACCCCCACAACCCCATAGATCCCCACAGCCCCATAGATCCCACAGCCCCACAGCCCCATAGATCCCATAGACCCCACAGCCCCATAGATCCCACAGCCCCATAGGCCCCATAACCTCACAGATCCCATAGATCCCATAGACCCCACAGCCCCATAGATCCCATAGATCCCACAGCCCCATAGATCCCACAGCCCCATAGATCCCACAGCCCCACAGCCCCATAGATCCCACAGCCCATAGACCCCATAGACCCCACAGCCCCATAGACCCCATAGGGACAACTGAACCCCACAGCCCCATAGACCCCACAGCCCCATAGACCCCACAGACCCCACAGCCCCATAGATCCCATAGACCCCACAGCCCCATAGATCCCATAGACCCCACAGCCCCATAGACCCCACAGCCCCATAGACCTCACAGACCCCCCCACCCCCCATCTCTCACCAAGCCCCTCCCCCCCCCAGGGCAAGCCCCGCCCCCAGGTGACGTGGACGAAGGAGGGCGGGGCCCTGGGCGAGGACGTTCACGTGCGAACCTCGGAGCGCGACAGCGTCTTCTTCATCCGCGCCGCCGGCAGAGCGCACTCGGGACGCTACGGGATCAGCGTGCGCATCGAGGGCATGGAGGACACCGCCGAGATCAGACTGCGCATCGTCGGTAACTGGGAGGGACTGGGAGGGACTGGGGACAGACTGGGAGTGACTGGGAGCACTGGGATTGGGTACTGGGAGCACTGGGAGCACTGGGATCAGCGTGCGCATCGAGGGCATGGAGGACACCGCCGAGATCAGACTGCGCATCGTCGGTAACTGGGAGGGACTGGGAGGGACTGGGATTGGGCACTGGGAGCACTGGGATTGGGCACTGGGAGCACTGGGATTGGGCACTGGGAGCACTGGGAGCACTGGGAGCACTGGGAGCACTGGGAGCACTGGGATCAGCGTGCGCATCGAGGGCATGGAGGACACGGCCGAGATCAGACTGCGCATCGTCGGTAACTGGGAACACTGGGAGGGACTGGGGACAGACTGGGAGTGACTGGGAGCACTGGGATTGGGTACTGGGAGCACTGGGAGCACTGGGATCAGCGTGCGCATCGAGGGCATGGAGGACACCGCTGAGATCAGACTGCGCATCGTCGGTAACTGGGAGCACTGGGAGGGACTGGGAGCACTGGGATTGGGCACTGGGAGCACTGGGAGGGACTGGGAGCACTGGGAGGGACTGGGAGTGACTGGGAGGGACTGGGGACAGACTGGGAGCACTGGGAGGGACTGGGATTGGGCACTGGGAGCACTGGGAGCACTGGGAGTGACTGGGATTGGGCACTCGGGACGCTACGGGATCAGCGTGCGCATCGAGGGCATGGAGGACACCGCTGAGATCAGACTGCGCATCGTCGGTAACTGGGAGCACTGGGAGCACTGGGAGGGACTGGGAGCACTGGGAGCACTGGGAGCACTGGGGTTGGGCACTGGGAGCACTGGGAGCACTGGGGTTGGGCACTGGGAGCACTGGGAGCACTGGGAGCACTGGGAGCACTGGGAGCACTGGGATCAGCGTGCGCATCAAGGGCATGGAGGACACCGCCGAGATCAGACTGCGCATCGTCGGTAACTGGGAGCACTGGGAGCACTGGGATTGGGCACTGGGAGCACTGGGATTGGGTACTGGGATTGGGCACTGGGAGCACTGGGAGCACTGGGAGCACTGGGAGCACTGGGAGCACTGGGATTGGGCACTGGGAGCACTGGGATTGGGCACTGGGAGCACTGGGATTGGGCACTGGGAGCACTGGGAGCACTGGGAGCACTGGGAGCACTGGGAGCACTGGGATTGGGCACTGGGAGCACTGGGAGCACTGGGAGCACTGGGAGCACTGGGAGCACTGGGAGCACTGGGATTGGGCACTGGGAGCACTGGGATTGGGCACTGGGAGCACTGGGATTGGGCACTGGGAGCACTGGGATTGGGCACTGGGAGCACTGGGAGCACTGGGAGCACTGGGAGCACTGGGAGCACTGGGATTGGGCACTGGGAGCACTGGGAGCACTGGGAGCACTGGGAGCACTGGGAGCACTGGGATTGGGCACTGGGAGCACTGGGAGCACTGGGAGCACTGGGAGCACTGGGATCAGCGTGCGCATCGAGGGCATGGAGGACACGGCTGAGATCAGACTGCGCATCGTCGGTAACTGGGAGCACTGGGAGGGACTGGGAGCACTGGGATTGGGCACTGGGAGCACTGGGAGCACTGGGAGCACTGGGAGCACTGGGAGCACTGGGAGCACTGGGAGCACTGGGAGCACTGGGATTGGGCACTGGGAGCACTGGGAGCACTGGGAGCACTGGGAGCACTGGGATCAGCGTGCGCATCGAGGGCATGGAGGACACCGCCGAGATCAGACTGCGCATCGTCGGTAACTGGGAGCACTGGGAGGGACTGGGAGGGACTGGGATTGGGCACTGGGAGCACTGGGAGCACTGGGAGCACTGGGAGCACTGGGAGCACTGGGAGCACTGGGATTGGGCACTGGGAGCACTGGGAGTGACTGGGATTGGGCACTGGGAGCACTGGGGTTGGTAACTGGGAGCACTGGGGTTGGTAACTGGGAGCACTGGGAGCACTGGGATTGGGCACTGGGAGCACTGGGAGCACTGGGAGCACTGGGATCAGCGTGCGCATCGAGGGCATGGAGGACACCGCCGAGATCAGACTGCGCATCGTCGGTAACTGGGAGGGACTGGGAGGGACTGGGAGCACTGGGATTGGGCACTGGGAGCACTGGGAGTGATTGGGGTTGGGCACTGGGAGCACTGGGAGCACTGGGAGCACTGGGATTGGGCACTGGTCATTTTTGGGTCATTTTTGGGTCATTTTTGGGTCATTTTTGGGTCAGTTTTTGGTGTTATTTTGGGTCAGTTTTTGGGGTTATTTTGGCCAGTTTTGGGTCAGTTTTTGGTCAGTTTATGCTCATTTTTAGGGGTTATTTTGGATCAGTTTTTGGGGTTATTTTGGCCAGTTTTTGCTCAGTTTTTGGGGTTATTTTGGGTCAGTTTTTGGGGTTATTTTGGCCAGTTTTGGGTCAGTTTTTGGTGTTATTTTGGGTCAGTTTTTGGGGTTATTTTGGGTCAGTTTTTGGCCAGTTTTGAGGCATTTTTTGGGGTCCCCCAGAGCGTCCCGGGCCCCCCCAGAAGGTGCAGGTGAAGGAGCAGTTTTTGGTGTTATTTTGGGTCAGTTTTTGGGGTTATTTTTGTCAGTTTTGGGTCAGTTTTTGGTCAGTTTTTGCTCATTTTTAGGGGTTATTTTGGGTCAGTTTTTGGGGTTATTTTGGCCAGTTTTGGGTCAGTTTTGGGTCAGTTTTTGGGGTTATTTTGGCCAGTTTTGGGTCAGTTTTTGGGGTTATTTTGAGTCAGTTTTTGGGGTTATTTTGGCCACTTTTGGGTCAGTTTTTGGGGTTATTTTGGGTCAGTTTTTGGGGTTATTTTGGGTCAGTTTTTGGGGTTATTTTGCTCAGTTTTGGGTCAGTTTTTGCTGAGTTTTTGGGGTCCCCCAGAGCGCCCGGGGCCCCCCCAGAAGGTGCAGGTGAAGGAGGTTTGGGGTCAGTTTTGGGTCAGTTTTTGGGGTTATTTTGGTCAGTTTTGGGTCAGTTTTTGGTGTTATTTTGGGTCAGTTTTTGGGGTTATTTTGGGTCAGTTTTTGGCCAGTTTTGAGTCATTTTTTGGGGTCCCCCAGAGCGTCCCGGGCCCCCCCAGAAGGTGCAGGTGAAGGAGGTTTGGGGTCAGTTTTGGGTCAGTTTTTGGGTCAGTTTTTGGGGTTATTTTGGGTCAGTTTTGGGTCAGTTTTTGGGGTTATTTTGGGTCAGTTTTGGGTCAGTTTTTGGGGTTATTTTGGGTCAGTTTTTGGGGTTATTTTGCTCAGTTTTTGCTCAGTTTTTGCTGAGTTTTTGGGGTCCCCCAGAGCGTCCGGGGCCCCCCCAGAAGGTGCAGGTGAAGGAGGTTTGGGGGTTCAATGCCCTGCTGGAGTGGGAGCCCCCCGAGGACGATGGCAACGCCGAGATCACCGGCTACACCGTCATGAAAGCCGACAAGAGAACCATGGTGAGGGGCCTGGGGACCCCAAAACTCCTCAGGAACCCCCAAAAACCACTCAGGACCCCCAAAAACACCTCAGGACACCCCAAAAACAACTCAGGACCCCTAAAAAACCATTCAGGACACCCCAAAAACTCCTCAGGAACCCCCAAAACTCCTCAAAACACCCCAAAAACTCCTCAGGACACACCAAAAACCACTCAGGACCCCCAAAAACACCTCAGGAACCCCCAAAACTCCTCAGGAACCCCCAAAAACCACTCAGGACACCCCAAAACTCCTCAAAACACCCCAAAAACAACTCAGGACCCCTAAAAAAACATTCAGGACACCCCAAAACCCCCTGAGGACCCCCTAAAAACCCCTCAGGACCCCCTAAAACCCCCTCAGGACCCATCAAAAGACCCCCAAACCCCCTGAGGACCCCCCAAAACCCCCTGAGGACCCCCCAAACCCCCTCAGGACCCCCCAAAACCTCCTCACAACCCCCTAAAACCCCCTAAGGACCCCCCCAAAAGACCCCCAAACCCCCTGAGGACCCCCAAAACCCCCTCAGGACCCCCTAAAAACCCCTCAGGACCCCCCAAATCCTCCTCAAAGTCCCCCCAAACCCCCTCAGGACCCCCCAAAAACCCCTCAGGACCCCCCAAACCCCCTGAGGACCCCCCAAATCCTCCTCAAGGTCCCCCCAAACCCCCTGAGGACCCCCCAAACCCCCTGTCCCGTCGCCAGGAGTGGTTCACGGTGTACGAGCACAACCGGCCTCTGCGCTGCACCGTGACCCCCCAAAAAACCCCTCAAGATCCCCCCAAAACCCCTCAGGACCCCCCAAACCCCCTGAGGACCCCCCAAACCCCCTGAGGACCCCCCAAACCCCCTGTCCCGTCGCCAGGAGTGGTTCACGGTGTACGAGCACAACCGGCCTCTGCGCTGCACCGTGACCCCCCAAAAACCCCCTCAGGACCCCCCAAAAACCCCCTGAGGACCCCCCAAAAACCCCTCAGGACCCCCCAAAAACCCCTCAGGACCCCCCAAACCCCCTCAGAACCCCCCAAAACCCCCTCAGGACCCCCCAAACCCCCTCAAGGTCCCGAAAAACCCCCTCAGGACCCCCCAAAACCTCCTCACAACCCCCTAAAACCCCCTAAGGACCCCCCCAAAAGACCCCCAAACCCCCTGAGGACCCCCCAAAAACCCCTCAGGACCCCCTAAAAACCCCTCAGGACCCCCCAAATCCTCCTCCAGGTCCCCCCAAACCCCCTCAAGGTCCCCTAAAAACCCCTCACGACCCTCTAAAGACCCCCCCAAAACCCCTCAGGACCCTCTAAAGACCCCCCAAAAACCCCTCAGGACCCCCCAAAACCCCCTCAGGACCCCCCAAAAACCCCTCAGGACCCCCCAAAAACCCCCTCAGGACCCCCCAAAACCTCCTCAGGACCCCCCAAAACCTCCTCACAACCCCCTAAAACCCCCTCAAGGTCCCCTAAAAACCCCTCACAACCCCCTAAAGACCCCCCAAAAACCCCTCAGGACCCTCTAAAGACCCCCCAAAAACCCCTCAGGACCCCCCAAAAACCCCTCAGGACCCCCCAAACCCCCTGAGGACCCCCCAAACCTTGTCCCCAGGAGTGGTTCACGGTGTACAAGCACAACCGGCCTCTGCGCTGCACCGTGACCCCCCAAAAACCCCCTCAGGACCCCCCAAAACCCCCTCACAACCCCCTAAAACCCTCTAAGGACCCCCCCAAACCCCCTCACAACCCCCTAAGGACCCCCCCAAAAGACCCCCAAACCCCCTGAGGACCCCCCAAAACCCCCTGAGAACCCCCTAAAAACCCCTCAGGACCCCCCAAAACCTCCTCAAGACCCCCCAAACCCCCTCAGGACCCCCCAAAACCCCCTCACAACCCCTTAAAAAAAACCCCAGAGCCCCCAAAAACCCCTCAGGACCCCCCAAAAGACCCCCAAACCCCCTCAGGACCCCCCAAAAACCCCCTCAGGACCCCCCAAAACCCCCCAAAACCCCCTAAAAACCCCTCAGGACCCCCCAAATCCTCCTCAAGGTCCCCCCAAAAACCCCTCAGGACCCTCAAAACCTCCTCACAACCCCCAAAAACCCCCTCAGGACCCCCCAAAAACCCCCTCAGGACCCCCCAAAAACCCCTCACAACCCCTTAAAAAAAAACCCAGAGCCCCCAAAAACCCCTGAGGGCCCCCCAAAAACCCCTCAGGACCCCCCAAACCCCCTCAGGACCCCCCAAACCCCCTCTCCCGTCGCCAGGAGTGGTTCACGGTGTACGAGCACAACCGGCCTCTGCGCTGCACCGTGACCCCCCAAAAACCCCTCAGGACCCCCCAAAAACCCCTCAGGACCCCCCAAAACCCCCTCAGGAGCCCCCAAAAGACCCCCAAACCCTCTGAGGACCCCCCAAAAACCCCTCACGACTCCCTAAAACCCCTCAGGACCCCCCAAATCCTCCTCAAGGTCCCCCCAAACCCCCTCAGGACCCCCCAAAAGACTCTCAGGACCCCCCAAAAACCCCTCAGGGTCCCCTAAAAACCCCTCACAACCCCCTAAAAACCCCCCAAAAACCCCTCAGGAACCCCCAAAAACCCCTGAGGACCCCCCAAACCCCCTGAGGACCCCCCAAAAAAACCCCAAGACCCCCCAAAAGACCCCCAAACCCCCTCAGGACCCCCCAAAACCCCCTCAGGACCCCCCCAAAAACCCCTCAGGACCCTCTAAAGACCCCCCAAAACCTCCTCAGAACCCCCCAAACCCCCTCTCCCATCCCCAGGAGTGGTTCACGGTGTACGAGCACAACCGGCCGCTGCGCTGCACCGTGACCCCCCAAAAACCCCCTCAGGACCCCCCAACAGCCCCCCAAACCCCCTGAGGACCCCCCAAAACCCCCTGAGGACCCCCCAAACCCCCTGAGGACCCCCCAAACCCCCTGTCCCGTCGCCAGGAGTGGTTCACGGTGTACGAGCACAACCGGCCTCTGCGCTGCACGGTGACCCCCCAAAAACCGCTCAGGACCCCCCCAAACCCCCTCAGGACCCCCCAAAACCCCCTCAGGACCCCCAAAACCCCCTCAGGACCCCCAAAACCACTCAGGACCCCCCAAAAACCACTCAGGACCTCCCAAAAACCATTCAGGACCCCCCAAAAACCACTCAGGACCCCCCTAAAACCTCCTCACAACCCCCTAAAACCCCCTCAAGGTCCCCTAAAAACCCCTCACGACCCTCTAAAGACCCCCCAAAAACCCCTCAGGACCCCCCAAAACCCCCTCAGGACCCCCCAAAAACCCCTCAGGACCCCCCAAAACCCCCTCAGGACCCCCCAAAAACCCCTCAGGACCCCCCAAACCCTCTCACGACCCCCCAAACCCCCCTCTCCAGGAGTGGTTCACGGTGTACGAGCACAACCGGCCTCTGCGCTGCACCGTGACCCCCCAAAAACCCCCTCAGGACCCCCCAACAGCCCCCCAAATCTCATCAGGACCCCCAAACCCCCTCAGGACCCCCCCAAAAACCCCTCAGGACCCCCCAAATCCCCTCTCCCATCCCCAGGAGTGGTTCACGGTGTACGAGCACAACCGGCCTCTGCGCTGCACGGTGTCGGAGCTGGTGATGGGGAACGAGTACCTGTTCAAGGTGTTCAGTGAGAACCTGTGCGGGCTGAGCGAGAAACCGGGGCTGTCCTGCAACACCGCCACCATCCCCAAAGCCGGTACCCCAAATTTGGGGGGGTTTTGGGGGGGTTTGGGGGGTTTTTGGGTGTTTTTTGGGCGTTTTTTGGGTGTTATTTGGGTGTTTTTTGGGTGTTTTTGGGGTGTATTTTGGGTGTTTTTGGGGGGTTTGGGGTGGTTTCCGGGGCTGTCCTGCAACACCGCCCTCATCCCCAAAGCCGGTACCCCCGATTTCACCGGGATTTGGGGGGGTTTGGGGGTTTTTTGGGTGGTTTTTGGGTGGTTTTTGGGTGTTTTTTGGGTGTTTTTTGGGTGTTTTTTGAGGTGGTTTTGGGGGTTTGGGGTGGTTTTTTGGGTTGTTTTGGGGGGTTTGGGGTGGTTTCCGGGGCTGTCCTGCAACACCGCAACCATCCCCAAAGCCGGTACCCCAAATTTGGGGGGGTTTTGGGGGGGTTTGGGGGTTTTTTGGGTGTTTTTTGAGTATTTTTTGAGTTGGTTTTGGGGGGTTTTTGGTGTTTTTTGGGTGGTTTTCAGGTGTTTTTTGAGGTGGTTTTGGGGAGTTTTGGGGGGATTGAGGTGGTTTTGGAGGGGTTTTAGGGTGGTTTTTAGGTTTTTTTTGAGGTGTTTTTGGGGGGTTTGGGGTGGTTTTGGGTGTTTTTCAGGTGTTTTTTGAGGTGGTTTTGGGGTGTTTTTGGGGTGATTTGAGGTGGCTTTTGAGTTGGTTTTGGGTGTTTTTGGGGTGTTTTGGAATATTTTTTGGGTGTTTTTCGAGATGGTTTTGGGGGAGATTCAGTTGGTTTGGGGTGGTTTTGGGTATTTTTGGGCGTTTTTTGGGTGTTTTTTGGGTGTTTTTTGAGTGTTTTTGGGTTTTTTTGGGTGTTTTTTGGGGTGGTTTTCAGGTGGTTTTTGGGTTGGTTTGGGGGCTTTGAGGTGTTTTTTGGGTGTTTTTTGAGTGTTTTTTGGGTGTTTTTTGGGTGTTTTTTGAGTTGGTTTTGGGTGTTTTTTGGGTGTTTTTTGAGTGGTTTTGGGTTTTTTGGGTGTTTTTTGGGTGTTTTTTGAGTTGGTTTTGGGTGTTTTTTGGGTGGTTTTTGAGTGTTTTTTGGGTGTTTTTTGGGTGTTTTTTGAGGTGGTTTTGGGGGAGATTCTGTTGGTTTGGGGGGATTTTGGGTATTTTTGGGGTGTTTTCGGGTGTTTTTTGGGGTGTTTTTTGAATTGGTTTTGGGGTGATTTGAGGTGGTTTTTGAGTGGTTTTGGGGGGTTTGGGGTGTTTTTGGGTGTATTTTGGGTGTTTTTTGGATGTTTTTTGGGTGTTTTTTGGGTGTTTTTTGGGGTGTTTTTGGGGGGTTTAGGGTGGTTTCCGGGGCTGTCCTGCAACACCGCAACCATCCCCAAAGCCGGTACCCCAAATTTCACCAGGATTTGGGGGGGTTTGGGGGGTATTTTGGGGTGTTGGGGTGTTTTTTGGGTGTTTTTTGAGGTGGTTTTGGGGGTTTTTTTGAGTGTTTTTTGGGTGTTTTTTGAGATGGTTTTGGGGTGGCTTTGGGTGTTTTTCAGGTGTTTTTTGGGTGTTTTTTGAGTGTTTTTTGGGTGTTTTTGGGGTGGTTTTTGGGTGTTTTTTGGGTGTTTTTGGGGTGGTTTTGGGTGTTTTTTGGGTATTTTTTGGGTGTTTTTTGAGATGGTTTTGGGGGGGTTTGGGGTGGTTTTGGGTGTTTTTTGGGTATTTTTTGGGTGGTTTTTGGGTGGTTTTTGAGTTGGTTTTGGGGGGTTTGGGGTATTTTTGGGGTGTTTTTTGGGTGTTTTTTGAGATGGTTTTGGGGGATTTGAGTTGGTTTTGGGGTGGTTTCCGGGGCTGTCCTGCAACACCGCCACCATCCCCAAAGCCGGTACCCCAAATTTGGGGGGTTTTTGGGGGGGTTTGGGTGTTTTTGGGTGGTTTTTGGGTGTTTTTTGAGTTGGTTTGAGGTGGTTTTGGGGTGGTTTTTGGGTGTTTTTTGTGATGGTTTTGGGGGGTTTTTGGTGTTTTTTGGGTGGTTTTTGAGGTGGTTTTGGGTGTTTTTTGGGTGTTTTTTGGGTGTTTTTTGGGTGTTTTTTGAGGTGTTTTTGGGTGTTTTTTGGGTGTTTTTTGGGTGTTTTTTGAGTTGGTTTGGGGTGGTTTTGGGGGGTTTTGAGGTGGTTTTGGGGGGTTTTTGGGTGTTTTTTGTGATGGTTTTGGGTGTTTTTTGGGTGTTTTTTGGGTGTTTTTTGAGGTGGTTTTGGGGGCATTTGAGGTGGTTTTGGGTGTTTTTTGGGTGTTTTTTGAGGTGTTTTTGGGGGGTTTGGGGTATTTTTGGGTGTTTTTTGGGTGTTTTTTGAGTTGGTTTTGGGTGTTTTTTGGGTGTTTTTTGAGTGGTTTTGGGTTTTTTGGGTGTTTTTTGGGTGTTTTTTGAGTTGGTTTTGGGTGTTTTTTGGGTGGTTTTTGGGTGATTTTTGGGTGTTTTTTGGGTGTTTTTTGAGGTGGTTTTGGGGGAGATTCTGTTGGTTTGGGGGGATTTTGGGTATTTTTGGGGTGTTTTCGGGTGTTTTTTGGGGTGTTTTTTGAATTGGTTTTGGGGTGATTTGAGGTGGTTTTTGAGTGGTTTTGGGGGGTTTGGGGTGTTTTTGGGTGTATTTTGGGTGTTTTTTGGATGTTTTTTGGGTGTTTTTTGGGGTGTTTTTGGGGGGTTTAGGGTGGTTTCCGGGGCTGTCCTGCAACACCGCAACCATCCCCAAAGCCGGTACCCCAAATTTCACCAGGATTTGGGGGGGTTTGGGGGGTATTTTGGGGTGTTGGGGTGTTTTTTGGGTGTTTTTTGAGGTGGTTTTGGGGGTTTTTTTGAGTGTTTTTTGGGTGTTTTTTGAGATGGTTTTGGGGTGGCTTTGGGTGTTTTTCAGGTGTTTTTTGGGTGTTTTTTGAGTGTTTTTTGGGTGTTTTTGGGGTGGTTTTTGGGTGTTTTTTGGGTGTTTTTGGGGTGGTTTTGGGTGTTTTTTGGGTATTTTTTGGGTGTTTTTTGAGATGTTTTGGGGGGGTTTGGGGTGGTTTTGGGCGTTTTTTGGGTATTTTTTGGGTGGTTTTTGGGTGGTTTTTGAGTTGGTTTTGGGGGGTTTGGGGTATTTTTGGGGTGTTTTTTGGGTGTTTTTTGAGATGGTTTTGGGGGATTTGAGTTGGTTTAGGGGTGGTTTCCGGGGCTGTCCTGCAACACCGCCCTCATCCCCAAAGCCGGTACCCCAAATTTGGGGGGGTTTTGGGGACGTTTTGGGGGTTTGGGGGTTTTTTGGGGGTTTTTTGGGGGTTTTTTGGGCGTTTTTTGGGTGTTTTTTGGGCGTTTTTTGGGTGTTTTTTGGGTGTTTTTTGGGCGTTTTTTGGGTGTTTTTTGAGTTGGTTTGAGGTGGTTTTGGGTGTTTTTTGGGTGTTTTTTGTGATGGTTTTGGGGGGTTTTTGGTGTTTTTTGGGTGTTTTTTGAGGTGGTTTTGGGTGTTTTTTGGGTGTTTTTTGGGTGTTTTTTGGGTGTTTTTTGAGGTGTTTTTGGGTGTTTTTTGGGTGTTTTTTGGGTGTTTTTTGGGTGTTTTTTGAGTTGGTTTGGGGTGGTTTTGGGGGGTTTTTGGGTGTTTTTTGTGATGGTTTTGGGTGTTTTTTGGGTGTTTTTTGGGTGTTTTTTGAGGTGGTTTTGGGGGCATTTGAGGTGGTTTTGGGTGTTTTTTGGGTGTTTTTTGAGGTGTTTTTGGGGGGTTTGGGGTATTTTTGGGTGTTTTTTGGGTGTTTTTTGAGTTGGTTTTGGGTGTTTTTTGGGTGTTTTTTGAGTGGTTTTGGGTTTTTTGGGTGTTTTTTGGGTGTTTTTTGAGTTGGTTTTGGGTGTTTTTTGGGTGGTTTTTGGGTGATTTTTGGGTGTTTTTTGGGTGTTTTTTGAGGTGGTTTTGGGGGAGATTCTGTTGGTTTGGGGTGGTTTTGGGTATTTTTGGGGTGTTTTCGGGTGTTTTTTGGGGTGTTTTTTGAATTGGTTTTGGGGTGATTTGAGGTGGTTTTTGAGTGGTTTTGGGGGGGTTGGGGTGGTTTTGGAGTGTTTTTTGGGTGTTTTTTGGGTGTTTTTTGGGTGATTTTCGGGTGTTTTTGGGTGCTTTTGGGTTGTTTTGGGGGGTTTGGGGTGGTTTCCGGGGCTGTCCTGCAACACCGCCACCATCCCCAAAGCCGGTACTCCAAATTTGGGGGGTTTTTGGGGGGGGTTGGGTGTTTTTTGGGTGTTTTGGGGTGTTTTTTTGGTGTTTTTTGGGGTGTTGGGTGTTTTTTGAGTGTTTTTTGGGTGTTTTTTTCGCGTTTTTTGGGTGTTCTTTGGGTGTTTTTTGGGTGTTTTTTGGGTGTTTTTTGGGTGTTTTTGGGTGGTTTTTGGGTGTTTTTTGAGATGGTTTGGGGGGATTTGAGGTGGTTTTTGGGGTGGTTTTGAGGGGGTTTGGGGGGGTTTTGGGTGTTTTTCAGGTGTTTTTTGAGGTGTTTTTGAGGTGTTTTTGGGGTGTTTTTTGAGTGTTTTTGGGGTGATTTGAGGTGTTTTTGGGTGTTTTTGGGGTGTTTGGGGTGGTTTCTGGGGCTGTCCTGCAACACCACCCTCATCCCCAAAGCCGGTACCCCAAATTTGGGGGGTTTTTGGGGTGGATTTGGGGGGATTTGAGTGGTTTTTGAGTGGTTTGTGAGTGGTTTTTTGGGTGTTTTTTGGTGTTTTTTGTGATGGTTTTGGGGGGGTTTTGGTGTTTTTTGGGTGTTTTTGAGGTGAATTTGGGGTGGTTTGGGGCGTTTGGGGTGTTTTTGGGTGTTTTGAGGTGTTTTTTGGGTGTTTTTTGGGTGATTTTTGGTTGGTTTTGAGTGTTTTTTGGGTGTTTTTTGGGTGTTTTTTGGGTGTTTTTTGTGATGGTTTGGGGGGGTTTGAGGGGATTTTGAGAGGTTTTGGGGTGGTTTGGGTTGTTTTGGGGGGGTTGGGGTGGTTTTGGGTGTTTTTCAGGTGTTTTTTGGGTGTTTTTTGAGTTGGTTTTGGGGTGGGTTTGGGGTGTTTTTGGGGGATTTGGGGTGTTTTGGGGTGGTTTTTGTGTTGGTTTGGGGTGGTTTTGGGGTGGTTTTGGGGTGAATCAAAGTGATTTGAGCAGATTTTGGGGAAAATCAAAGTGATTTGGGTAAAATCAAAATGATTTGGGTAAAATCAAAGTGATTTGAGCAAAATCAAAGTGATTTGAGCAGATTTTGGGGTGAATCAAAGCGATTTGAGCAGATTTTGGGGACCAATCAAAGGAATTTGGGGCAATTCCTGATTCAAGAAAAAAAACCCCAAAAACCCCAGGGCTACCTAAAACCTTAATTACACCTTTTAATTAATTAAAATACCTTTAATTACGGGAGGAAAGGATCCATTTGGGGTCAATTCCAACAATACAAACAAAATTTTGGGCTCACCCCGACCTTAAATCCCCCCAAAAAACCCCCAAAAACCCCCAAAAAAACCCAAAAAAACCCCAAAAAACCCAAAAAACCCCAAATTTTGGGTCTAAACAATTCGGATTTTTTTTATTATTTTTTTGGGGTGCCCCTAAATGTTTTTTGGGGACCCCCCCAGAGCTGAGGCTGAAGCCCCCCCAGTACCAGGAGCACGATTTCCGCTCGGCCCCCCAGTTCCTGACGCCGCTGGTGGATCGCAGCGCCGTGGCCGGATACTCCACCGCCCTCAACTGCGCCGTCAGGGGACACCCCAAGGTCTGGGGACGGCGTTTGGGGGGAAATCTGGGGGTCCTGGGAGGTCCTGGGGGGAGATTTGGGGGAGATTTGGGGTCCTGGGGGAATTTTGGGGGAGATTTGGGGGTTTTGGGGGGTCCTGGGGGGAGATTTGGGGTCCTGGGGGGAGATTTGGGGTTTTTGGGGGGTTTTGGGGGGTCCTGAGGGGAGATTTGGGGGGTTTGGGGGGGAGATTTGGGGTCCTGAGGGGGAGATTTGGGGGAGATTTGGGGGGTTTTGGGGGGAGATTTGGGTGAGATTTGGGGATTTGGGGAGAGATTTGGGGTTTTGGGGGGGGTTTTGGGGTTTTTGGGGGGTCCTGGGGGAGATTTGGGTTTTTTGCGGGGATTTGGGGGGAGATTTGGGGTTTTTGGGGGGATTTGGGGGGAGATTTGGGGGTTTTGGGGGGATTTGGGGGGAGATTTGGGGTCCTGGGGGGAGATTTGGGGGTCCTGGGGGGAGATTTGGGGGAGATTTGGGGGTTTTGGGGAGAGATTTGGGGTTTTGGGGAGATATTTGGGGGAGATTTGGGGTCCTGGGGGGAGATTTGGGGTTTTGGGGGGAGATTTGGGGGATTTGGGGGGAGATTTGGGGGGAGATTTGGGGTCCTGGGGGAAGATTTGGGGTCCTGAGGGGAGATTTGGGGGAGATCTGGGGGAGATTTGGGGTTTTGGGGGCGGGTTTTGGGGGGAGATTTGGGGGTTTTGGGGGGAGATTTGGGGTCCTGAGGGGAGATTTGGGGTCCTGGGGGGAGATTTGGGGGAGATTTGGGAGATTTGGGGGAGATTTGGGGGTTTTGGGGGGTTTTGGGGGGAGATTTGGGGTCCTGGGGGGGAGATTTGGGGTCCTGGGGGGATTTTGGGGGAGATTTGGGGGTTTTGGGGGGTCCTGGGGGGAGATTTGGGGTTCTGGGGGGGTTTTGGGGGGAGATTTGGGGGGAGATTTGGGGGAGATTTGGGGGGAGATTTGGGGTCCTGGGGGGTCCTGGGGGGAGATTTGGGGGAGATTTGGGGTCCTGGGGGGAGATTTGGGGGAGATTCGGGGTTATTGGGGGAGATTTGGGGTCCTGGGGGGATTTTGGGGGGAGATTTGGGGGTTTTGGGGGGTCCTGGGGGGAGATTTGGGGTTCTGGGGGGGTTTTGGGGGAAGATTTGGGGGACATTTGGGGTTTTGGGGGGAGATTTGGGGGGTCCTGGGGGAGATTCGGGGGGTTTTGGGGAGAGATTTGGGGTTTTGGGGGGGGGGGTTGGGGGGTTTTTGGGGGGAGATTTGGGGGTTTTGGGGGGAGATTTGGGGGAGATTTGGGGTCCTGGGGGGAGATTTGGGGTTCTGGGGGGGGCTTGGGGGAAGATTTGGGGGAGATTTGGGGTTTTGGGGGGAGATTTGGGGGTTTTGGGGGAGATCTGGGGTCCTGGGGGGAGATTTGGGGTTTTTGGGGGGAGATTTGGGGTCCTGGGGGGGTTTTGGGGAGAGATTTGGGGGAGATTTGGGTTCCTGGGGGAGATTTGGGGGAGATCAGGGGGATTTCAGGGGAGATTTGGGGTTTTGGGGGGGTTTTGGGGGGTCCTGGGGGGAGATTTGGGGTTCTGGGGGGGGTTTGGGGGGTCCTGGGGGGAGATTTGGGGTTTTGGGGGGAGATTTGGGGGGTCCTGGGGGAGATTTGGGGTTTTGGGGGGTTTTTGGGGGGAGATTTGGGGGTTTTGGGGGGAGATTTGGGGTTTTTGGGGGGGTCCTGGGGGGGAGATTTGGGGTCCTGGGGGGGTTTTGGGGGAGATTTGGGGGAGATCAGGGGGATTTCGGGGGAGATTTGGGGTTTTGGGGGGGTTTTGGGGGGAGATTTGGGGTTTTGGGGGGAGATTTGGGGTTTTGGGGGGAGATTTGGGGTCCTGGGGGGGTTTTGGGGGGAGATTTGGGGGAGATCAGGGGGATTTCGGGGGAGATTTGGGGTTTTGGGGGGGTTTTGGGGGGAGATTTGGGGTTTTGGGGGGAGATTTGGGGTTTTGGGGGGAGATTTGGGGTCCTGGGGGGAGATTTGGGGTTTTTGGGGGGAGATTTGGGGTTTTGGGGGGATCCTGGGGGGAGATTTGGGGGTTTTGGGGGGAGATTTGGGGTTTTGGGGGGAGATTTGGGGGAGATTTGGGGTTTTGGGGGTTTTGGGGTGAGATTTGGGGGAGATTTGGGGTTTTTGGGGGGGTCCTGGGGGGAGATTTGGGGTCCTGGGTGGGTTTGGGGGACCCCCTGACCATGATCACCCCAAGAAATGGGAGATTTGGGGGGAGATTTGGGGTTTTGGGGGGATTTTGGGGGAGATTTGGGGTTTTGGGGAGATTTGGGGTTTTTGGGGGGGTCCTGGGGGGAGATTTGGGGTCCTGGGTGGGTTTTGGGGTGGTTTTGGGGTGTTTTAGTTGTTTTTTGGGGTGGTTTTGGTGTTTTGTGGGTGTTTTGGTGTTTTTTGGGTGTTCTGGGTGGTTTTTGGGTGTTTTGTGGGTGTTTTGGTTGTTTTTTGGGTGTTCTGGGTGGTTTTTGGGTGGTTTCTGGGGTGTTCTGGGTGACTTTTTGGGTGTTTTGGGGTGGTTTTGGTGTTTTTGGGTGTTTTGGTTGTTTTTTGGGTGTTCTGGGTGGTTTCTGGGGTGTTTTAGATGTTTTTTGGGTATTTTTGGGGTGTTTTGGTTGTTTTCTGGGGTGTTTTGGTTGTTTTTTGGGGTGGTTTTGGGTTTTTGGTTGGTTTTGCGGCGTTTTTGGGGTGTTTTGGGTTTTTTTTGGGGTGTTTTGGATGTTTTTTGGTTGTTTTTGGGGTGTTTTGGTTGGTTTTTGGCTGATTTTTTGGGTGGTTTCTGGGTTTTTTTGGGGTGTTTTTGTTGTTTTTTGGGTGTTTTGGTTGCTTTCTGGGGTGTTTTGGGCTGTTTGGGGGTGTTTTGGGTCATTTCTGGGGTGTTTTGGGTCCTTGGGTATTTTTGGGGTGTTTTGGTTGGGTTTTGGGTTGTTTTGGGGTGTTTTTGGGGTGTTTTAGGTGTTTTTTGGGATGTTTCGGGTGTTTTTTTGGTGATTTTGGGGTGTTTTGTTTGGGTTTTGGGTGTTCTGGTTGGTTTTTGGGGTATTTTGGTTGGTTTTTGGGGTGTTCTGGATGTTTTTTGGTTGGTTTTTGGGTGGTTTTGGGGTGTTTTGGGTCATTTCTGGGTCCTTTTTGGGTTGTTTTTGGGGTGTTTTGGTTGTTTTTGGGTGTTTTGGTTGGTTTTTGGGTGTTTTTGGGGTGTTTCGGGTCATTTCTGGGTCCTTTTTGAGGTATTTTGGTTGGTTTTTGGGGTGTTTTGGTTGGTTTTTGGGTGTTTTTGGGGTGTTTTCGTTGGTTTTGGGGTGTTTTGGTTGGTTTTTGGGTGTTTTTGGGGTGTTTTGGTTGGTTTTTGGGTGGTTTTGGGGTGTTTCGGGTCATTTCTGGGATGTTTTGAGTGGTTTTGGGGTCATTTTTCGGGTGGGATTCATTTTAGTTCTCACCTGCCCACCCCCAACCCTCTCCCAGCCCAAGGTGGTGTGGCTGAAGAACCAGGTGTGGGGTTCACCTGAGAACCCCGGGAAGGATTTTTGGGGTGTTCTGGGCGCCTTTTGGGGGGTTTTAGTTGGTTTTTGGCTGTTTTTTTGGTGTTTTGGTTGTTTTTTGGGTGGTTTTGGGCTGGTTTTGGGGTGTTTTGGGTCATTTCTGGGTGCTTTTTGGGGTGTTTTTGGGCTGTTTTAGGTGTTTTTTGGTTGGTTTTTGGGTGTTTTTTGGGTGTTTTGGTTGGTTTTTGGGGTGTTCTGGGTGGTTTTTGGTTGGTTTTTGGGGTGTTTTGGGTCATTTCTGGGTGCTTTTTGGGGTGTTTTTGGGATGTTTTAGGTGTTTTTTGGGATGTTTCGGGTGTTTTTTTGGTGATTTTGGGGTGTTTTGTTTGGGTTTTGGGTGTTTCTGGTTGGTTTTTGGGGTATTTTGGTTGGTTTTTGGGGTGTTCTGGATGTTTTTTGGTTGGTTTTTGGGTGGTTTTGGGGTGTTTTGGGTCATTTCTGGGTCCTTTTTGGGTTGTTTTTGGGGTGTTTTGGTTGTTTTTGGGTGTTTTGGTTGGTTTTTGGGTGTTTTTGGGGTGTTTTGGGTCATTTCTGGGTCCTTTTTGGGGTATTTTGGTTGGTTTTTGGGGTGTTTTGGTTGGTTTTTGGGTGTTTTTGGGGTGTTTCGGGTCATTTCTGGGATGTTTTGAGTGGTTTTGGTGTCATTTTTCGGGTGGGATTCATTTTAGTTCTCACCTGCCCACCCCCAACCCTCTCCCAGCCCAAGGTGGTGTGGCTGAAGAACCAGGTGTGGGGTTCACCTGAGAACCCCGGGAAGGATTTTTGGGGTGTTTTGGGGTGTTTTAGGTGTTTTTTGTGGTGTTTTTGGGGTGTTTTGGGGCGTTTTCATTGGTTTTTGGGGTTTTTTGGGGTGTTTTGGGTTGTTTTTGGGGTGGGATCCTTCCCACGACTCACCTGCCCACCCCCACCCCCTCTCCCAGCCCAAGGTGGTGTGGCTGAAGAACCAGGTGGCCATCGGGGAGGACCCCCAAATTCCTGGCCCGGCACAGCCAGGGGGTGCTGACCCTGCTGATCCGCAAACCGGGGCCCTTCGACGGCGGCACCTACACCTGCCGCGCCGTCAACGAGCTGGGCGAGGCCCTGACCGAGTGTCGCCTGGAGATCCGCGGTCAGGGGCACCCCAAAACCACCTGGGGGGGGCTGGGGACCCCAAAATCACCCTGGGGGGGGCCCCAAAACCACCTGGGGGGGGGCTGGGGGACCCCAAAATCACCTGGGGGGGGACCCCAAAATCACCTGGGGGGGCTGGGGGACCCCAAAATCACCTCAGGGGGACCCCAAAATCACCTGGGGGGGCCCAAAATCACCTGGGGGGCACCCCAAAACCACCTCAGGGGGGCTGGGGACCCCAAAATCACCTGGGGGGGACACCAAAATCACCTGGGGGGCTCGGGGGGACCCCAAAATCACCTCAGGGGGGACCCCAATATCACTTGGAGGGGACGGGGAGGACACCAAAATCACCTGGGGGGGACCCCAAAATCACCTGGGGGGACCCCAAAATCACCTGGGGGGACGGGGGGGGGGACACCAAAATCACCTGGGAGGGACCCCAAAATCACCTGGGGGGGGACCCCAAAATCACCTCAGGGGCTGGGGGACCCCAAAATCACCTGGGGGGGCCCCAAAATCACCTGGGAGGGGACCCCAAAATCACCTCGGGGGGACCCCAAAATCAGCTGGGGGGGACGGGGGGGACCCCAAAATCACCTCAGGGGGACCCCAAAATCACCTGGGGGGGTCGGGGGGACCCCAAAATCACCTCAGGGGGGGAGGGGGACCCCAAAATCACCTCAGGGGGATCCCAAAATCACCTGGGGGGTCGGGGGGACAATTGGGGGGGGGGGTTGGTGTGGGGATGGGGGAAATTTGGGGGGGTTTGGGGGAGTTTTGGGAAACTTTGGGGGAGTTTGGGGCAGTTTGGGGAAGTTTGGGGAAACTTTGAGTCACTTTGGGGTCATTTTGGGGGAGTTTGGGGGTAGTTTGGGAGAGTTTTGGGAAACTTTGGGGGAGTTTTGGGGCAGTTTGAGGATCTGAAGCCCCCCCAATCAATTCTCTCTCCACAGTGCCCCAGTGATGGCAATACAGAATGGTAAGGTGGGGGGCTTAATTAAGGGGGGGAATATTAATTAATTATTAATTAGAGCGGTTTTAATTAGGGGGTTTGATTGGGAAGTTTAATTGGGGTGGTTTTAGTTGGGAGGTTTGATTGGGTGGATTAATTGGGAGGGTTTAATTGAGAGGTTAAATAGGTCTTTACTTGGCTTAGCTGTGTTTTAACTGAGGGTTTTAATTAAGAGTTTTAATTGGCGGGTTTGATTGGGGGGGTTAAGTGGAGATGTTAAATTTGGGGTCTAATTAGAGGTGTTAATTTTGTGGGGTGGGGGGAATCTTTAATTGAGGGGAGTTAACTTGGGGTCTTGAATCCGGGAGGTTTAATCAGGAGATCTTTAATTAGGGGGTATTTAGTGGGAGGGTGTTTAATTGCTGGGGTGGTCACTTTTGAGGGGTTCCCCGTTATTTTTGGGGTTTTTTCCACCTTCGCCACCTGCACCAGGCCAGCACAATCCTGCACAGCCAGAAGCCCGTGATGGCGAGGAAAAAGAGGCCGCCCAATACCTTTTGAACCCCCGGAAAAATAAATTATCTGAGCAATCCCACAGAGTCTGCAACTTATTTTGGGGAGGGGGCACCCGAGGAATTGAGGAGCGTGTCTCCTACCTTTTTTCCGCTTGTTTTCTTCCCTGTTCCTTCCGTGTTTCCTGGCTCCTTTTTCCTCTTGTAGTTCTTGCCTTTTCCGCCTCACATTTCTTGCTCTTTTCTCCCCTCACATTTCCCGCCCTTTTTCTCCCCTCACGTTTCCCGCCCTTTTTGTCCCCCTCACGATTCCCGCCCTTTTTGTCCCCTCACGATTCCCGCCCTTTTTGTCCCCTCACGTTTCCCGCCTTTTCTCCCCTCACGATTCCTGCTCTTTTTCCCCTCACAATTTTGCTCTTTTTCCCCTCACAATTTTCCTCTTTTTCCCCTCACAATTCCTGCTTTTTATCCCTCACATTTCCCACTCTTTCCCCCTCACCTTCCTCTCCTTTTCCCCTTTAAACTCCCCCTCTCTTTCCCCCTAATTTTTCCTTCGTGTTCCTCCCTCACATTTCTCCATCGCACCCCAAAACAAGCTCCGTAAATTGAACGCGTTTAATTCTCCAGGTCAGCGCCGTGGCTCTCGGGGGTTTGGGGTGGTTTTTGGGGGTCTCAGGGGAGTTTTGGGGTGATTTTTGGGGGTCTCAGGGGTGATTTTTGGGGTGGTTTTTGGGGGGTCTCAGCCGTGTCTCTCTAAAGGATTTTGGGGGTCTCAGGGGTGGTTTGTTGGGGTGATTTTTTGGGGGTCTCAGGGGGGGTTTTTGGGGTGATTTTTGAGGTGATTTTTGGGGGTCTCAAGGATGTTTTGGGGTGATTTTTGGGGGTCTCAGGGGTGATTTTTGGGGTGATTTTTGGGGGTGATTTTTGGGGGTCTCAGGGATGTTTTGGGGTGATTTTTGGGGGTCTCAGCTGCAGCTCAGGGCACTCAGGACCCTCAGGGCCGTGGGGTTCAGGGGGTCTCAGGGGTGATTTTTGGGGTGATTTTGGGGGTGATTTTTGGGGGGTCTCAGGGGTGATTTTTGGGGTGATTTTTGGGGCTCTCAGGGGTGGTTTTTGGGGTGATTTTGGGGGTGGTTTTTTGGGGGTGATTTTTGGGGGTCTCAGCCGCAGCTCAGGGCACTCAGGACCCTCATGGCCGTGGGGTTCAGGGGGTCTCGGGGGTGATTTTTGGGGTGATTTTGGGGGGTCTCAGGGGTGGTTTTTGGGGTGATTTTTTGGGGTCTCAGGGCTGGTTTTTGGGTGATTTTTGGGGGGTCTCAGGGGTGGTTTTTGGGGTGATTTTTGGGGGTCTCAGGGGTGATTTTTGGGGTGATTTTTGGGGGTCTCAGCCGCAGCTCAGGGCACTCAGCACCCTCAGAGCCGTGGGGTTCAGGGGGTCTCGGGGGTGGTTTTTGGGGGTGATTTTGGGGGGTCTCAGGGGTAATTTTGGGGTGATTTTGGGGGGTCTCAGGATGATTTTTGGGGTGATTTTGGGGGTCTCAGGGCTGGTTTTTGGGGTGATTTTTGGGGGTCTCAGGGGTGGTTTTTTGGGGTGATTTTGGGGGGTCTCAGGATGATTTTTGGGGGGTCTCGGGTGATTTTTTGGGGTGATTTTGGGGGGTCTCAGGGCTGGTTTTTGGGGTGATTTTTGGGGGGTCTCAGCCGCAGCTCAGGGCACTCAGGACCCTCAGGGCCGTGGGGTTCAGGAGGTCTCAGGGGTGATTTTTGGGGTGATTTTGGGGGGTCTCAGGGGTGATTTTTGGGGGTCTCAGCCGCAGCTGAGCGCACTCAGGACCCTCATGGCCGTGGGGTTCAGGGGGTCTCGGGGGTGATTTTTGGGGTGGGTTTTGGGGTGATTTTTGGGGGGTCTCAGGGGTGATTTTTGGGGTGGGTTTTGGGTGGTTTTTGGGGTCTCAGGGGTGATTTTTGGGGTGATTTTTGGGGTGATTTTGGGGGGTCTCAGGGGTGATTTTTTGGGGGTCTCAGCCGCAGCTCAGGGCACTCAGCACCCTCATGGCCGTGGGGTTCAGGGGGTCTCGGGGGGTCCCGGGGGGCAGCAGCAGCAGCAGCAGCAGCTCGGGGCGCAGGAGGCAGCAGCCGGTGTGGGTGGGCAGCGAGACATAACAGAGCTTGAGCCCGGGGGGAGACCCTGGGGGGCACCCCAAAAATCAGACTGTACCCCAAAATCCACCCCAGAC
>JBBLMP010000048.1:0-30223 GCA_038429875.1 Poecile montanus
AGTGTCCCCAGTCCCCAATCCCAGTGTCCCCAGTCCCAATCCCAGTCCCCAGTCCCAGTGTCCCCAGTGTCCCAAATCCCAGTGTCCCCAATCCCAGTGTCACCAGTATCCCCAATCCCAATCCAGTGTCCCCAATCCCGGTGTCCCCAATCCCAATCCCAGTGTCCCCAGTGTCACCAGTGTCCCCAATCCCAATCCCAGTGTCCCCAGTGTCACCAGTGTCCCCAATCCCCAATCCAGTGTCCCCAGTGTCACCAGTGTCCCCAATCCCAGTTCCAGTGTCCCCTAGTGTCCCAAATCCAGTGTCCCAAATCCCAGTGTCACCAGTGTCCCCAGTCCTGGTTTCCCCAGTCCCAATCCCAGTCCCAATCCCAGTATCCCAAATCCCCAATCCCAGTGTCCCCAGTGTCCCCAATCCCCAATCCCAGTGTCCCCAGTCCCAATCTCAGTCCCCAATCCCAGTCCCAGTGTCACCAGTGTCCCCAATCCCCAGTCCCAGTGTCCCCAATCCCAGTGTCACCAGTGTCCCCAGTCCCAATCCCAGTGTCCCCAGTCCCAATCCCAGTCCCCAATCCCAGTTTCAGTGTCCCCAGTGTCCCCAATCCCAGTGTCCCAAATCCCAGAGTCCCCAATGTCCCCAATGTCCCCAATGTCCCCCCAATGTCCCCAATCCCCCCAATGTCCCCAATCCCCCCAATGTCCCCCAATCCCCCCAATGTCCCCAATGTCCCCAATGTCCCCCCAATGTCCCCAATCCCCCCCAATGTCCCCAATGTCCCCCAATGTCCCCAATGTCTCCAATGTCCCCCAATGTCCCCAATGTCCCCAATGTCCCCACTGTCCCCAATGTCCCCAATGTCCCCCAATGTCCCCAATGTCCCCAATGTCCCCACTGTCCCCAATGTCCCCAATGTCCCCAATGTCCCCTCAATGTCCCCAATCCCCCCAATGTCCCCAATGTCCCCAATGTCCCCAATGTCCCCAACCCCCCCAATCCCCCCAATCCCCCCGATGTCCCCAATGTCCCCAATCCCCCCAATCCCCCCGCCTGTTGTCCGGGTGTAACTCACGCCGCCTCGGGGGTTCTGCTGCTGGTGTTGGGGGGCCGGGGGGGGTGCCCGGGGGGGGGCACAAGGCACGCAGGCGGCTGCTGGTGAGCGGCTGGGGGGGGGGAGGGGCGCGAGCCCGGCCCCGCCCCCCCTAAGGTCACTTGGGAGGGGGCCGGGGGGGGAGGGGGCGGGGGGGGCGGCGGGAACGGGGGGGCCACCAGCCGCTGATCCTGGGGGGGGACAGGGACAGGGTTAGGGGGGGACAGCGGGGACATTGGGGACATTGGGGACATTGGGGACATTGGGGACATTGGGGGGGGATTGGGGACATTGGGGACATTGGGGACATTGGGGACATTGGGGACATTGGGGACATTGGGGGGGATTGGGGACATTGGGGACATTGGGGACATTGGGGACATTGGGGACATTGGGGACATTGGGGACATTGGGGGGGATTGGGGACATTGGGGACATTGGGGACATTGGGGACATTGGGGACATTGGGGACATTGGGGGGGATTGGGGACATTGGGGGACATTGGGGACATTGGGGACATTGGGGACATTGGGGACATTGGGGACATTGGGGGAACATTGGGGACATTGGGGACATTGGGGGGGATTGGGGACATTGGGGACATTGGGGGGACATTGGGGGGATTGGGGACAGTGGGGACATTGGGGGACATTGGGGGACAGTGGGGACATTGGGGGGATTGGGGACATTGGGGACATTGGGGGGGATTGGGGACATTGGGGACATTGGGGGACAGTGGGGACATTGGGGACATTGGGGGGACATTGGGGGGATTGGGGGACATTGGGGACATTGGGGACATTGAGGGGACATTGGGGGGATTGGGGACATTGGGGGGGTTGGGGACATTGGGGACAGGGGGAGGACGTGTGGGGGTGACACAGGTGACACAGGGGTGACACACCGGGGGTGACACAGGGGACACTGAGGTGACACAGGGGGTGACACAGGTGACACAGGTGAGACACAGGTGACACACAGGTGACACAGGTGACACTCAGGTGACACAGGTGACACTCAGGTGTCCCCACCTGTCTGTCCGGGGGGTGCCGGGTGGCGCCGGGGGGGTGACACAGAGGGTGACACACACAGGGTGACACACAGGGGGTGACACAGGTGACACACAGGTGACACACAGGTGACATTGAGGTGACACAGGTGACACACAGGTGACACTCAGGTGACACAGGTGACACTCAGGTGTCCCCACCTGTCTGTCCGGGGGTGCCCCATGGCGCCGGGGGGGTGACACAGGGGGGGGTGACACACACAGGGTGACACACAGGTGACAGGTGACACACAGGGTGACACAGAGGGTGACACAGGTGACACACAGGTGACACACAGGGGGTGACACAGGTGACACAGGTGACACTCAGGGTGACACAGGTGACACAGGTGACACAGAGGGTGACACAGGTGACACTCAGGTGTCCCCACCTGTCTGTCCGGGGGTGCCCCGTGGCGCCGGGGTGACACAGGGTGACACACACAGGTGACATTGAGGTGACACAGAGGGTGACACAGGGTGACACAGGAGGTGACACAGGTGACACACAGGGTGACACACAGGGTGACACACACAGGGGGTGACACAGGGTGACACAGGTGACACAGGTGACATTGAGGTGACACAGGTGACACACAGGTGACACAGGGTGACACAAGTGACACACAGGTGACACAGGTGACACAGGTGACACAGGTGACACAGAGGGTGACACAGGTGACATTGAGGTGACACAGGTGACACTCAGGTGTCCCCACCTGTCTGTCCGGGGGGTGCCGGGTGGCGCCGGGGGGGGTGACACAGGGGGGGTGACACAGGTGACAGGTGACAGGTGACACACAGGGGGTGACACAGGGTGACACAGGTGACACAGGTGACACACACAGGGTGACACAGAGGGTGACACAGGTGACACAGAGGGTGACACAGGTGACACACAGGTGACACACAGGGGGTGACACAGGTGACACAGGTGACACTCAGGGTGACACAGGGTGACACACAGGGTGACACAGGTGACACAGGTGACACTCAGGTGTCCCCACCTGTCTGTCCGGGGGTGCCGGGTGGCGCCGGGGGGGGGGTCCAGGCCTCGCTGTGGGGGAGGGGGCTCCACAGCCCCGGGGGCAGCAGGAACGGGGGAGGGGGCGCGGGGGGGGGGCAGCGCCCCACAGCCCCCCTGGGGACAGCGGGGTCAGGGGGGGCTCAGGGGGGACCCCCGGAGCCCCCAGACCCAATTCAACCCCCCCCAGACCCCCCAGAGCCCCCAGACCCAATTCAAACCCCCCCAGACCCAATTCAAACACCCCGGAGCCCCCAGACCCAATTCAGACCCCCCCAGACCCAATTCAACCCCCCCAGTGCCCCCCAGAGCCCCCAGACCCAATTCAAACCCCCCCAGACCCCCCAGAGCCCCCAGACCCAATTCAGACCCCCCAGACCCAATTCAACCCCCCCAGACTCATTTTAACCCCCCCAGTGCCCCACAGCCCCCCTGGGGACAGCGGGGTCAGGGGGGGCTCAGGGGGGACCCCCGGAGCCCCCAGACCCAATTCAACCCCCCCCAGTGCCCCCCAGACCCAATTCAACCCCCCCAGACCCCCCAGAGCCCCCAGACCCAATTCAAACCCCCCCAGACCCAATTCAAACCCCCCCAGACCCAATTCAAACTCCCCCAGACCCATTTCAACCCCTCCAAACCCAATTCAAATCCCCCAGACCCAATTCAAACACCCTGGAACCCCCCAGACCCCCCCACTGCCCCCAGACCCAATTCAACCCCCCTGGAACCCCCCCAGACCCAATTCAACCCCCCCAGATCCCCCAGAGCCCCCAGACCCATTTTAACCCCCCCAGCGCCCCACAGCCCCCCTGGGGACAGCGGGGTCAGGGGGGGCTCAGGGGGGACCCCCAGAGCCCCCAGACCCAATTCAGACCCCCCCAGACCCAATTCAAACACCCCGGAGCCCCCAGACCCAATTCAGACCCCCCCAGACCCAATTCAAACACCCCCAGACCCCCCAGAGCCCCCAGACCCAATTCAAACCCCCACAGACCCAATTCAACCCCCCCAGACCCCCCAGAGCCCCCAGACCCAATTCAGACCCCCTGGAACCCCCCCAGACCCAATTCAAAACCCCGGAGCCCCCAGACCCAATTCAAACCCCCCCAGACCCCCCAGAGCCCCCAGACCCAATTCAAACCCCCCAGACCCAATTCAAACCCCCCAGACCCCCCAGAGCCCCCAGACCCAATTCAAACCCCCCCAGACCCAATTCAAACCCCCCAGACCCAATTCAAACACCCTGGAGCCCCCAGACCCATTTCAGACCCCCCCAGACCCATTTCAGACCCCCCCAGACACCCCCAGTGCCCCCAGACCCAATTCAATGCCCCCAGACCCATTTCAGACCCCCCCAGACCCATTTTACCCCTTCCAGGACCCCTTTAATACCCCCCAGACCCATTTCAGCCCCTCCAGGACCCCTGAACACCCCCCCAGACCCCTTCAATGCACCCCCAGACCCATTTCAGCCCCCACCAGACCCATTTCAGCCCCCCCAGACCCATTTCAGCCCCCACCAGACCCCTTTAATACCCCCCAGACCCATTTTAACCCCCCCAGACCCATTTCAGCCCCCCCAGGACCCCTCTAATGCCCCCCCAGACCCCTTCAATGCACCCCCAGACCCATTTTACCCCTTCCAGGACCCCTCTAACTCCCCCCCAGACCCATTTCAGCCCCTCCAGGACCCCTTAACACCCCCCCAAACCCCTTCAATGCTCCCCCAGACCCATTTCAGCCCCCCCCAGACCCCTTTAATACCCCCCAGACCCATTTTACCCCTTCCAGGACTCCTGAACTCCCCCCCAGACCCATTTCAGCCCTCCCAGGACCCCTCTAATGCCCCCCCCAGACCCCTTCAATGCACCCCCAGACCCATTTTACCCCTTCCAGGACCCCTCTAACACCCCCAGACCCATTTCAGCCCCTCCAGGACCCCTCTAAAGTCCCTCCAGACCCATTTCAGCCCCCCCCAGACCCATTTTACCCCCTTCAGGACCCCTGAACACCCCCCCAGACCCATTTCAACCCCTCCAGGACCCCTTCAATGCACCCCCAGACCCATTTTAGCCCCCCCAGGACCCCTCTAACACCCCCCCAGACCCATTTCAGCCCCTCCAGGACCCCTGAACTCCCCCCCAGACCCATTTCAGACCCCCCCAGACCCATTTTACCCCTTCCAGGACCCCTTTAATACCCCCCAGACCCATTTCAGCCCCTCCAGGACCCCTCTAACGCCCCCCCAGAACCCCTAAACTCCCCCCCAGACCCATTTCAGCCCCCCCAGACCCATTTCAGCCCCTCCAGGACCCCTGAACTCCCCCCCAGACCCATTTCAGAGCCCCCAGACCCATTTCAGCCCCTCCAGGACCCCTTCAATGCACCCCCAGACCCATTTTACCCCTTCCAGGACCCCTCTAACACCCCCCCAGACCCATTTCAGCCCCCCCAGACCCATTTCAGCCCCCCCCAGACCCATTTCAGCCCCCCCAGGACCCCTGAACTCCCCCCCAGACCCATTTCAGCCCCTCCAGGACCCCTGAACTCCCCCCCAGACCCATTTCAGCCCCCCCAGACCCATTTCAGCCCCCCCCAGGACCCCTCCCCCCCCCCCTCCCCCAAATTCCCGCCCCTCCCCCACCTGGGGGCTGCCGCTGCGGCGCCGTTTGAGGGGGGTGGGCGGCTCCTCGGGTGGGGGAGGGGGGGGGCTGGGCCGGGGGGGGGAGGGGCTGCCCCGGGGGGGGGTCGGGGGGGGCCGCCCCCCTCTTCAGCTGCGCCCCCCCCCTTTTAGCCGGGAACGTCCTTTTCTGGGGGGGGGGGGGAGGGGCGGTGTCACCCCCACCCATCCCCCACCCCATCCCCCACCCCATCCCCCACCCATCCCCCTCTCCTGTTCTCAGGGCTCCCCTCCCCCCACCCCCAAAATCCCCCCCAAAAATCCCAAAAATCCCCCCAAAAATCCCCCAAAATTCCCAAAATCCCCCCCAAAAATTCCCAAAATCCACCCAAATTCTTCCCAAAATCCACCCCAAAAAATTCCCAAAATCCCCCCCAAAAATTCCCAAAATCCCCCCCAAAAATTCCCAAAATCCCCCCCAAAAATTCCCAAAATCCCCCCAAAAATTCCCAAAATCCCCCCCAAAAATTCCCAAATCCCCCCCCAAAAAATCCCCCCAAAATCCCCAAAATCCTCCCTAAATTCTTCCCAAAATCCTCCCAAAAATCCCCAAACTCCACCCAAAATCCCCCCCAAAAATCCCCAAAAATCCCCCAGAATTTTCCTCCCACAGGACCCCCAAATCCCCCCCAAAATTGCCTCAAGACCCCAAAATCTCCCCAAATCCACCCAAATCTCGCTCAGGACCCCCCAAAACTCCTTCAAGACCCCAAAATCCACCCAAAATCTCCCCCAAACCTCACTCAGGACCCCCAGATCCACCCAAAATCTCCCCAAAATTGCCTCAAGACCCCCAAATCCACCCAAAAATCCCCAAAATCTCCCCAAATCCCCCCCAAATTTTCCTCAGGACCCCCAAATCCACCCAAAATTCCTCTCAGACCCCCCAAATCCCCCCCAAAATCCCCTCCAAAGCCCCCCTAAACCCCCCCAGGCGCCCCCCAAATCCTCCCAAATCCCCCCCAGGTGCCCCCAAACTCCTCTCAGACCCCCCCAAACCCCCCCAAACTCCTCTCAGACCCCCCCAAACCCCCCCAAATTCCTCTCAGACCTCCCCAAATCTCCCCCAAATCCCCCCCAGGCCCCCCCAAACCCCTCTCAAACCCCTCCAAATCCCCTCCAAGGCCCCCAAGCCCCCACAAATCCCCCCCAAACCCCTCTCAAACCCCTCCAAATCCCCTCAGACCCCCCCAAGCCCCCCCAAACTTCTCTCAACCCCCCCCAAACTCCTCTCAGACTCCCCAAATCACCCCCAAATCCCCTCCAAACACCCCAAATTCCTCTCGAACCCCCCCAAATCCCCCCAAATCCCCCCCAAACTCCTCTCAGACCCCCCCCAAATCCCCCCCAAACCACCCCAGCTCCCCCAAACCCCCCCCAAATCCCCTCAGGACCCCCCAAACCCCCTCCAGACCCCCCAAATTCCTCTCAGATGCCCCCAAATCCCCCCCAGGTACCGCCAAACCCCCCCAAATCCCCCCCAAATCCCCTCAGGACTCCCCAGACCCCCCCAGATCCCCTCAGGACCCCCCAAAGCCCCCCCAGATCCCTTCAGGACCCCCCAAATCCCCCCCAAAGCCCCCCCAAAGCCCCCCAAAGCCCCCTCACCTCGGGGTGCAGCAGGCTCCAGACCTGCTGGAGGGGGGGCAGGGCCCGGGCCCGGGGGGGGGACACAGGAGTGGGGGGGAAACTCCAGAGCTGGGCCTGGGGACACGGGGGGACAGCACAGGGTCACCTTGGGGACACCTGGGGACACCTTGGGACACCTTGGGGACACCTTGGGGACATCTGGGGTC
Source organism: Poecile montanus (assembly GCA_038429875.1). Lineage (NCBI taxonomy): Eukaryota > Metazoa > Chordata > Aves > Passeriformes > Paridae > Poecile > Poecile montanus. The sequence goes on from JBBLMP010000048.1 coordinate 7,638, forward strand.
ACCTTGGGGACACCTGGGGACACCTGGGGTCACCTTGGGGACACCTTGGGGACACCTTGGGGACACCTTGGGGACACCTGGGGACAGCTGGAGACACCTTGGGGACACCTGGGGACACCTTGGGGACACCTTGGGGACACCTGGGGACAGCTTGGGGACACCTTGGGGTCACCTTGGGGACACCTTGGGGACACCTGGGGACACCTGGGACACACCTGGGGTCACCTGGGGACACCTTGGGGACACCTGGGGACACCTGGGGACACCTTGGGGACACCTGGGGACACCTGGGACACACCTGGGGACACCTGGGGTCACCTTGGGGACAGCTGGGGACATCCTGAGACACTGGGGACAGCTTGGGGACAGCTTGGGGACACCTGGAGACACCTTGGGGACACCTTGGGGACACCCAGGGACATCCTGAGACACTGGGGTCACCTTGGGGACACCTGGGGACACTCTGGGGACATCTGGGGACACCCAGGGGCATCCTGGGACACCCTGGGGACACCTTGGGGACACCTCGGCACAGCTCCACTGTCACCCAATGTCACAACCGCGGTGGCATCAAAGGACACAGCCCCACCCCCAATGTCCCCAATGTCCCCAAATGTCCCCAACCCCCCCAAATGTCCCCAATGTCCCCAATCCCCCCAATGTCCCCAATGTCCCCAATGTCCCCAATGTCCCCAATGTCCCCACCCCCCCAGTGTCCCCAATGTCCCCCCAATGTCCCCCCAATGTCCCCAATGTCCCCCAATGTCCCCAATGTCCCCAATGTCCCCAATGTCCCCCCAACCCCCCGAATGTCCCCAATGTCCCCAATGTCCCCAATGTCCCCAATCCCCCCCAATGTCCCCAATGTCCCCTCCCTGTCCCCAATCCCCCCAATGTCCCCAATGTCCCCAATGTCCCCAATGTCCCCCCAACCCCCCGAATGTCCCCAATGTCCCCTCAATGTCCCCAATGTCCCCTCATTGTCCCCAATGTCCCCTCCCTGTCCCCAATGTCCCCTCCCTGTCCCCAATGTCCCCTCCCTGTCCCCAGTGTCCCCAATGTCCCCAATGTCCCCAATGTCCCCAATCCCCCAAATGTCCCCAATGTCCCCAACCCCCCCAATGTCCCCAATGTCCCCTCCCTGTCCCCAATCCCCCCAATCCCCCCAAACCCCCCAATGTCCCCAATGTCCCCAATGTTCCCAATCCCCCCAATGTCCCCAATGTCCCCAATGTCCCCAATGTCCCCCCAATGTCCCCAATGTCCCCAATGTCCCCAATGTCCCCAATGTCCCCCCCAATGTCCCCAATGTCCCCTCCCTGTCCCCACCTGTTGCAGGCGCCCGATGCGGGCGGCGATGTCCCCACGGTGGCCACCGATGTCCCCTCGATGGCCGCAGACGTCCCCGGGCCGGTGGCCACCGATGTCCCCTCGATGGCCACCGATGTCCCCTCGGTGTCCGGCGATGTCCCCGGGCCGGTGGCCACCGATGTCCCCTCGGTGGCCACAGACGTCCCCGGGGCGGTGGCCGATGTCCCCTCGGTGTCCAGCGATGTCCCCGGGCCGGTGGCCGATGTCCCCGGGCCGGTGGCCACCGATGTCCCCTCGGTGGCCGCGGTGCCGCCCGTGGTGGCCGCCCGGTGGCTCCTCCAGCTCGGGGGTGGCCTCGGGCCCGGGGGGGTCCCAGGGCTGCAGGGAGCGGCCACAGCCCGGGGGGGGCTCCGGGGGGGCCCGGGGGGGGGCCCTGGGGGACAGGAGGGGACATTTGGGGACATTTGGGGACATTTGGGGTCATTTGGGGACATTTGGGGACATTTGGGGACATTTGGGGACATTTTGGGGACATTTGGGGACATTTGGGGACATTTGGGGACATTTTGGGGACATTTGGGGACATTTGGGGACATTTGGGGGACATTTTGGGGGGTTCAGCCCCATAGGAACCCCCAAACACAGCCCGGGGGGGGCTCCGGGGGGGCCCGGGGGGGGGCCCTGGGGGGACAGGAGGGGACATTTGGGGACATTTGGGGACATCTGGGGACATTTGGGGGTCATTTGGGGACATTTGGGAATATTTTGGGGACATTTGGGGTCATTTTGGGGACATTTGGGGACATCTGGGGGGGCTCAGCCCCATAGGGACCCCATTGGGACCCCCAAACACAGCCCGGGGGGGGCTCTGGGGGACAGGAAGGGACATTTGGGGACATTTGGGGACATTTTGGGGACATTTGGGGACAGGAGGGGACATTTGGGGACATTTGGGGACAATTTGGGGTGATTTGGGGACATTTTGGGGCCATTTTGGGGCCATTTGGGGACATTTGGGGACATTTGGGGGTGATTTGGGAACATTTTGGGGTCATTTGGGGACATTTTGGGGTCATTTGGGGACATTTTAGGGTGACTTGGGGACACTTGGGGGGACTTGGGGACATCTGGGGTGATTTGGGGACATCTGGGGGGGACTTGGGGACATTTTTGGGTGATTTGGGGACATTTTGGGGTGACTTGGGGACATTTGGGGGTGAATTGGGGACATTTGGGGGGGCTCAGCCCCATAGAGACCCCCCCAGGACCCCTTTTTGGGGTGGGGGTGACACATTTTGGGGTAAAAGTGACACATTTTGGGGTTCAGGTGACATTTGGGGGTGGGGGTGACATTTTAGGGGGTGGGGGTGACATTTTTGGGGTAAAAGTGACACATTTTGGGGGGTTCAGGTGACATTTTTGGGGTGGGGGTGACACATTTTTGGGGTGGGGGTGACACATTTTGGGGGGTGGGGGTGACAGATTTTGGGGGGTGGGGGTGACAGATTTTGGGGTAAAAGTGACACATTTTGGGGGGTTCAGGTGACATTTTTGGGGGTGGGGGTGACAGATTTTGGGGTGGGGGAGGGGTCAGCACTCACCCCGGGGGGTAGAAGGCCTTGTGGGGGAGGGGCGGCCCCCCATTCCCGCTGGGGGGAGGGGGCGTCAGGTGGGGGGGCAGCGGCGCCGGCCCGAGGCTGGAGGAGCACCTGGGGGGGGGAGGGGAGGGTGTGAGACCCCCCCCCAAAAATGGGAGAGACCCCCAAAAACGGGGAGACCCCCCCCAAAAAACGGGAGACCCCAAAAATGGGGAAAAACCCCCCAAAAAATGGGGAAATCTCACCAAAAAATGGGGGTGAGACCCCCCCCAAACCCTTGGGGGTCACTCAGGGGTCACACAGGGGTCAAAGGTCACTCAGGGGTTAATCAGGGGTCACTCAGGGGTCAGGGGTCACTCAGGGGTCACTCAAAGGTCAGGGGTCACTCGGGGGTCACTCAGGGATCATTTGGGGTCACTCAGGGGTCACTCGGGGTCACTCAGGGGTCAGAGGTCACTCGGGGGTCACAGGGGTTACCTGGGGGGGGGGCAGCCAGGCCCGTGGGGGGCAGTTAGGGGTCAGGGGTCACTCAGGGGTCAGGGGTCACTCAGGGGTCACTCAGGGTCACTCGGGGGTCACTCAGGGGTCACTCAGGGGTCAGAGGTCACGGGGGTTACCTGGGGGGGGGCAGCCAGGCCCGTGGGGGGCAGTTAGGGGTCAGGGGTCACTCAGGGGTCACTCAGGGGTCACTCAGGGTCACTCAGGGGTCGCTCGGGGGTCACTCAGGGGTCACTCAGGGGTCACTCGGGGTCACTCAGGGGTCACTCGGGGGTCACTCAGGGGTCAAAGGTCACTCAGGGGTCACTCAGGGGTCACTCAGGGGTCACTCAGGGGTCACTCAGGGATCATTTGGGGTCACTCAGGGGTCACTCAGGGGTCACTCGGGGGTCACTCAAAGGTCAGGGGTCACTCGGGGGTCACTCAGGGATCATTTGGGGTCACTCAGGGGTCACTCGGGGTCACTCAGGGGTCAGAGGTCACTCGGGGGTCACAGGGGTTACCTGGGGGGGGGCAGCCAGGCCCGTGGGGGGCAGTTAGGGGTCAGGGGTCACTCAGGGGTCAGGGGTCACTCAGGGTCACTCAGGGGTCACTCGGGGGTCACTCAGGGGACACTCAGGGGTTATTCAGGGGTCACTCAGGGGTCACTCAGGGTCACTCAGGGGTCACTCAGGGTCACTCAGGGGTCACTCAGGGGTCAAAGGTCACAGGGGTTACCTGGGGGGGGCAGCCAGGCCCGTGGGGGGCAGTTAGGGGTCAGGGGTCACTCAGGGGTCACTCAGGGGTCAGGGGTCATTCAGGGGTCACTCAGGGGTCACTCAGGGGTCAGTCAGGGGTCAAAGGTCACAGGGTTACCTTGGTGGGGGCAGCCAGGCCCTTTGTGGGGGGCAGTTAGGGGTCAGTCAGGGGTCAGGGGTCACTCAGGGGTCAGTCAGGGGTCAGGGGTCACTCAGGGGTCACTCAGGGGTCACTCAGGGGTCACTCGGGGGTCACTCGGGGGTCACTCAGGGGTCAGGGGTCACTCAAGGGTCATTCAGGGGTCACTCAGGGGTCACTCAGGGATTATTCAGGGATCATTTGGGGTCACTCAGGGGTCAGGGGTCACTCAGGGGTCACTCAGGGGTCAGAGGTCACGGGGGTTACCTGGGGGGGGGCAGCCAGGCCCGTGGGGGGCAGTTAGGGGTCAGGGGTCACTCAGGGTTACTCAGGGGTCACTCAGGGGTCAGGGGTCACTCAGGGGTCATTCAGGGGTCACCCGGGGGTCACTCAGGGGTCACTCAGGGTCACTCGGGGGTCACTCAGAGGTCACTCAGGGGTCAGAGGTCACAGGGGTTACCTGGGGGGGGGCAGCCAGGCCCGTGGGGGGCAGTTAGGGGTCAGGGGTCACTCAAGGGTCATTCAGGGGTCACTCAGGGGTCACTCAGGGTCACTCAGGGGTCACTCAGGGGTCAAAGGTCACGGGGGTTACCTGGGGGGGGGCAGCCAGGCCCGTGGGGGGCAGTTAGGGGTCAGGGGTCACTCAGGGTCACTCAGGGGTCACTCAGGGGTGAGGGGTCACTCAGGGGTCACTCGGGGGTCACTCAGGGGTCAGGGGTCACTCAGGGGTCACTCAGGGGTCACTCAGGGGTCACTCAGGGGTCAGAGGTCACGGGGGTTACCTGGGGGGGGGCAGCCAGGCCCGTGGGGGGGGGCAGCCGGCCCAGCCCCCGCCGCAGCCCAGGCTCCCCACGGCGAAGGGGTCGCGTCCGGCCCGGCCCCCCAGGGGCTCCACGGCGCGATGCATCGGCCTGGGGGGCACACGGGGGGCTCAGCCTGACCCATAGATCCCCATGTGCCCCATAGATCCATCCCCCTGCCCCATAGATCTGTCCCTGACCCATAGATCCCATCCCTGACCCATAGATCTGTCCCTGACCCATAGATCCCATCCCTGACCCATAGATCCCAACCTGACCCATAGATCCCATCCTGACCCATGGATCCCAATGTGCCCCATAGAGCCCATCCCTGACCCATAGATCCCAACCTGACCCATAGATCCCATCCTGACCCATAGATCCCGATGTGCCCCACAGATCCATCCCCCAGCCCCATAGATCCATCCCCCAGCCCCATAGATCCCATCCTGCCCCATAGATCCATCCCTGACCCATAGATCCATCCCCCAGCCCCATAGATCCATCCCCCTGCCCCATAGATCCCATCCTGACCCATAGATCCCAAACCCACCCCAAACCAGCCCCACAGACCCCAAACCCAGGCCCACAGACCCCAAACCAGCCCCACAGACCCCAAACCCAGCCCCACAGACCCCAAACCAGCCCCACAGCCCCCAAACCCAGCCCCACAGACCCCAAACCCAGCCCCACAGACCCCAAACCCAGCCCCACAGACCCCAAACCAGCCCCACAGCCCCCAAACCAGCCCCACAGACCCCAAACCCAGCCCCACAGACCCCAAACCAGCCCCACAGACCCCAAACCCAGCCCCACAGACCCCAAACCAGCCCCATAACCCCATGTCATTTTTTGGCTATTTTTAGGAGCAGTTTTTGGGCATTTTTGGGCCATTTTTAGGGTATTTTTTGCCCATTTTTAGGAGCAGTTTTTGGGCATTTTTTGGCCATTTTTAGGGTATTTTTTGCCCATTTTTAGGAGCAGTTTTTGGGCATTTTTGGGCCATTTTTAGGGTATTTTTTGCCCATTTTTAGGAGCAGTTTTTGGGCACTTTTGGGCCATTTTTAGGAGCAGTTTTTGGGCAATTTTGGCCCATTTTTAGGAGCAGCTTTTGGGCATTTTTGGGCCATTTTTAGGGTATTTTTTGCCCATTTTTAGGAGCAGTTTTTGGGCATTTTTGGGCCATTTTTAGGGCATTTTTTGCCCATTTTTAGAAGCAGTTCTAGGCCGTTTTTTGCCCATTTTTAGGAGCAGTTTTTGGGCACTTTTGGGCCATTTTTAGGGCACTTTTGGCCCATTTTTAGGAGCAGTTTTTGGGCATTTTTGGGCCATTTTTAGGGTATTTTTTGCCCATTTTTAGGAGCAGTTTTAGGGTATTTTTAGGGCACTTTTAGGGCATTTTTGGGCACTTTTGGCCCATTTTTAGGGCATTTTTTGCCCATTTTTAGGAGCAGTTTTTGGGCATTTTGGGGCCATTTTTAGGGTATTTTTTGCCCATTTTTAGGAGCAGTTTTTGGCCACTTTTGGCCCATTTTTAGGCCCATTCCCGAAGCTCCGCCCCCCGCCCATCACGTGATCCGGAAGTGGGCGGTCCCCCCCACCCCGCAGGCCCCGCCCCTTCTCTCACCGATGCCGCGACACTCTCCAGGAACCGACCAATCACAGCGCGCCTCTCGCCTGGCAGCCAATCATCGCTCCCTTCCGGCTCTGGCTCAGCCTGGGGACAACCAATGGGGAGAGAGCTCAGCCCGGTGCTGGCCAATCAGGAGAGAGGAGGGCGGGACAAGGCGGAGCCACGCCCCATGCGGGGCTGGGGGGGATTTGGGGACATTTGGGGACATTTGGGGACATTTGGGGACATTTGAGGACAATTTGGGGCCATTTCCTGACATTTGGGGACATTTGGGGACATTTGGGGACATTTGGGGACATTTGGGGACATTTGAGGACAATTTGGGGACAATTTGGGGACATTTGGGGACAATTTGGGGACATTTGGGGACAATTGGGGACAATTTGGGGACATTTGGGGACAATTTGGGGACATTCGGGGACAATTTGGGGACATTTGGAGACAATTTGGGGCCATTTGAGGACAATTTGGGGACATTTGGGGACATTTGGGGACAATTGGGGACATTTGGGGACATTTGAGGACAATTTGGGGACATTTGGGAGGCACTGGCGGGGGGGAGGGGCCTTGGCCACGCCCCCCAGCTGTGACGTCACAGCCAGAGGGGTTTCCCGGGGAGTTCCCATGACGTCATCGTTGGGGGCGGGGCCAAGGGGACCCCGCGACGCCCACGGGGAGCGGGAAGGGGGCGGAGACAACACCGGGAAACAACCGGACACAACCGGACACAGCCAGGCACTGACGGGCACAACCGGACACAGCCGGACACAACCAGACACTGCCGGACACTGCAGGACACTGCCGGACACAGCCGGGCACCGATGGACACAACCGGAAACAACCGGACAGGGCCGGACACAGCCGGAAACAACCAGACACTGATGGACACAACCGGACACAGCCAGGACACAACCGGACACTGACGGACACAACCGGACACGGCTGGACACAACTGGACACAGCCGGACATTCACGGACACCACCGGACATTGCAGGACACAACCGGACACGTGTGGGACACGTGACCCCAACACGGGTGACCACAGCCGTGAGTGACCAACAACCAGTGACCAACAACCAGTGACCAACAGCCAGTGACCAACAGCCAGAGTGACCACAGCCGTGAGTGACCAACAGCCAGTGACCAACAACCAGTGACCAACAGCCACAGTGACCAACAGCCAGTGACCAACAGCCAGTGACCAACAGCCAGTGACCAACAGCCAGTGACCAACAACCAGTGACCAACAGCCAGTGACCAACAGCCAGTGACCAACAACCAGTGACCAACAGCCAGAGTGACCAACAGCCGGAGTGACCAACAGCCAGTGACCAACAGCCAGAGTGACCAACAACCAGTGACCAACAGCCAGTGACCAACAACCAGTGACCAACAGCCAGAGTGACCAACAGCCAGTGACCAACAGTCAGAGTGACCAACAACCAGAGTGACCAACAGCCAGTGACCAACAGCCAGTGACCAACAGCCAGAGTGACCAACAGCCAGAGTGACCAACAGCCGGAGTGACCAACAGCCAGAGTGACCAACAACCAGTGACCAACAGCCAGGAGTGACCAACAGCTGGAGTGACCAACAGTCACCAACAGCCAGTGACCAACAACCAGTGACCAACAGCCAGAATGACCCACAGCCACAACTGACCAAGTGACCAACAGCCAGTGACCAACAGCCACGAGTGACCAACAACCAGCCTGACCCACAGCCAGAATGACCCACAGCCACCAGTGACCAACAGCCAGTGACCAACAGCCAGAGTGACCAACAGCCAGAGTGACCAACAACCAGCGGCCAACAGCCAGTGACCAACAGCCACGAGTGACCAACAGCCAGAGTGACCAACAACCAACCTGACCCACAGCCAGCCTGACCAACAGCCAGAGTGACCAACAGCCAGTGACCAACAACCAACCTGACCCACAGCCAGCCTGACCAACAACCACAACTGACCAACAGTGACCAACAGCCACAACCAACAGTGACCCACAGCCACTGACCCACAGCCACGAGTGACCAACAACCAGAATGACCAACAACCAGCCTGACCCACAGCCACGAGTGGTCACACACAATCGCCGGCCCCCCCCAACCCCCCCCAGCGCGTGTGCCGGTCCCCACGGGTCCCTCACCCGTCCCCGAGTGTCACCGAGTGTCCCCGAGTGTCCCCGAGTGACCCCGAGTGTCCCCGAGTGTCCCCGAGTGTCCCTGAGTGTCCCCGAGTGTCCCCGAGTGTCCCTCACCGGTCCCTGAGTGTCCTCAAGTGTCCCTGAGTGTCCCTCACCCGTCCCCGAGTGTCCTCAAGTGTCCCTGAGTGTCCCTCACCGGTCCCTGAGTGTCCTCAAGTGTCCCTGAGTGTCCCTCACCCGTCCCCGAGTGTCCCTGAGTGTCCCCGAGTGTCCCCAAGTGTCCCCGAGTGTCCCCGAGTGTCCCTCACCCGTCCCCACCTGTCCCCGAGTGTCCCCGAGTGTCCCCGCCTGTCCCTGAGTGTCCCCAAGTGTCACCGAGTGTCCCCGAGTGTCCCCAAGCACCCCTCACTTGTCACTGAGTGTCCCCAAGTGTCCCCGAGTGTCCCCGCGTGTCCCTGCGTGTCCCCGAGTGTCCCCGAGTGTCCCTCACCCGTCCCCACCTGTCCCCGCGTGTCCCTGAGTGTCCCCGAGTGTCCCCGAGTGTCCCTGAGTGTCCCTGAGTGTCCCTGAGTGTCCCCGAGTGACCCCGAGTGTCCCCGAGTGTCCCCGAGTGTCCCTGAGTGTCCCCGAGTGTCCCCGAGTGTCCCTGAGTGTCCCTGAGTGTCCCCGAGTGTCCCTGAGTGTCCTCAAGTGTCCCCGCCTGTCCCTGAGTGTCCCTCACCCGTCCCTGAGTGTCACCGAGTGTCCCCGCCTGTCCCCGCGTGTCCCTGCATGTCCCCGAGTGTCCCTGAGTGTCCCCAAGTGTCACCGAGTGTCTCCAAGTGTCCCCGCCTGTCCCTGAATGTCCCCGAGTGTCCCTCACCGGTCCCCGAGTGTCCCCGCGTGTCACCGAGTGTCCCTTACCGGTCCCCACCTGTCCCCGAGTGTCCCTCACCTTCCCCGCGTGTCCCCGAGTGTCCCCGCCTGTCCCTGAGTGTCCTCAAGTGTCCCCGAGTGTCCCCGAGTGTCCCCGAGTGTCCCCGAGTGTCCCTCACCGGTCTCTGAGTGTCCCTGAGTGTCCCTGAGTGTCCCCTCGTGTCCCCGCGTTGTCTCCGAGTGTCCCTCACCGGTCTCTGAGTGTCCCCTCGTGTCCCCGAGTGTCCCCGCGTGTCTCCGAGTGTCCCCAAGTGTCCCTCACCGGTCTCTGAGTGTCCCCGAGTGTCCCCGCGTGTCTCCGAGTGTCCCTCACCTTCCCTGAGTGTCTCCTCGTGTCCCTGAGTGTCCCCGCGTGTCCCCGAGTGTCCCTCACCGGTCTCTGAGTGTCCCCGAGTGTCCCCGCGTGTCCCCGAGTGTCCCTCACCGGTCTCTGAGTGTCCCCGAGTGTCCCCGCGTGTCTCCGAGTGTCCCTCACCGGTCCCCGCGTGGTGGCACCGCCGGTGTCACCGTCTGAGTCACCCGGCCCGCGTGGGTGTCCCCTCCCCGCCACGGTGACGTCACCGGATGCCCGTGACGGGGGAGGGGGGAGGGGGAATCCCGGAGAGGGAGGGGGAGGGGACACGGGGGGGGTGACAATGGGGGGTGACAATGGGGGGACAATGGGGGGACAATGGGGGGACAATGGGGGGACAATGGGGGGACAATGAGGGGACAATGGGGGGGACAATGGGGGGGACAATGGGGGGACAATGAGGGGACAATGAGGGGACAATGGGGGGACAATGGGGGGGACAATGAGGGGACAATGGGGGGACAATGGGGGGACAATGAGGGGACAATGAGGGGACAATGGGGGGACAATGGGGGGACAATGGGGGGACAATGGGGGGACAGTGAGGGGACAATGAGGGGACAATGAGGGGACAATGGGGGGACAATGGGGGGACAATGGGGGGACAGTGAGGGGACAGTGAGGGGACAATGAGGGGACAATGGGGGGACAATGGGGGGGACAATGGGGGGACAATGGGGGGACAATGGGGGGTGACAGTGAGGGGACAATGGAGGGACAATGGGGGGACAATGGGGGGACAATGGGGGTGACAATGGGGGGACAATGAGGGGACAATGAGGGGACAGTGAGGGGACAGTGAGGGGACAGTGAGGGGACAATGAGGGGACAGTGAGGGGACAATGGGGGGACAGTGAGGGGACAATGGGGGGACAGTGAGGGGACAATGAGGGGACAATGAGGGGACAATGGGGGGACAATGGGGGGACAATGGGGGAACAATGGGGGGACAATGGGGGAACAATGGGGGTGACACTGAGGGGACAATGGGGTGACAATGGGGGGACAATGGGGGGACAATGAGGGGACAATGAGGGGACAATGGAGGGACAATGGGGGGAACAATGGGGTGACAATGGGGGGACAATGGGGGGACAATGGGGGGACAATGGGGTGACAATGGGGGAACAATGGGGGGACAATGGGGGTGACACTGAGGGGACAATGAGGGGACAGTGGGGGGGACAATGGGGGGACAATGGGGTGACAATGGGGGAACAATGAGGGGACAATGGGGGTGACACTGAGGGGACAATGAGGGGACAGTGGGGGGACAATGGGGGGTGACAATGGGGGGACAATGGGGGGACAATGAGGGGACAATGAGGGGACAATGGGGGGACAATGGGGGGACAGTGGGGGTGACACCGAGAGGGCACTTGGGGACACACAGTGACACCAAGGGGTGACACGGGGACACCCAGAGTGACCTGGGGACACACCTGGGGACACCTGGGGACACCCCTGGGACACCCCTGGGGACACCCCTGGGACACCCCTGGGGACACCTGGGGACACTGTGGGTGACAACACTCACGTGACAGCCGCGTCACCGCTGTCCCCTGCCTGGGGACACTGTTGGGGTGTCCCCAGGCTGTCCCTGAGTGTCCCCAAGGTGTCCCCAAGTGTCCCCAAGTGTCCCCAAGGTCTCCCTGATGTCCCCAAGGTGTCCCTGTGACCCTGGGGTGTCCCTGAGGTGTCCCCAGGTGACCCCAGGGTGTCCCCAAGGTGTCCCTGATGTCCCTGGGGTGTCCCTGGGGTGTCCCCTGATGTCCCCAAGGTGTCCCTGAGGTGTCCCCAAGTGACATCAGGGTGTCCCCAAAGTGTTCCCGATGTCCCTAAATGACCCTGAGGTGTCCCCAAGGTGTCCCTGATGTCCCCGAGGTCGCCAAGGTGTCCCCGAGGTGTCCCCAATGTCCCCAGATGTCCCCAGGGTGTCCCCAATGTCCCCAGATGTCCCCAAGGTGTCCCCGAGGTGTCCCCAGATGTCCCCAAGGTGTCCCCAAGGTGTCCCCAATGTCCCCAGATGTCCCCGAGGTGTCCCCAATGTCCCCAGATGTCCCCAAGGTGTCCCCAGGGTGTTCCCGGATCCGGAGCAGCCGCGGGGTGGGGGTGGGGCAGAGGGTGGGGGAGGGGCTGTTGAGTCACCGCTTCCGGAACAGCCGGCGGGGGTGGGGGAGGGGCGGGGACACGCGGGGGGGGGTGGGGGAGGGGCGTGACGAGGGGCTGAGGGGGTCCTGGGGGGGTGACACAGGTGTGACAGTGTCCTGGGGGGGTGACACAGGTGTGACACTGTTCTGGGGGGGTGACACAGGTGTGACACTGTCCTGGGGTGGTGACACAGGTGTGACACTGTACTGGGAGTGTGACACAGGTGTGACACTGTCCTGGGGGGGTGACACAGGTGTGACACTGTCCTGGATGGGTGACACAGGTGTGACACTGTCCTAAGGGTGTGACACAGGTGTGACACTGTCCTGGGGGGGTGACACAGGTGTGACACTGTTCTGGACAGGTGACACAGGTGTGACACTGTCCTGGATGGGTGACACAGGTGTGACACTGTCCTGGACAGGTGACACAGGTGTGACACTGTCCTGTCAGTGTGACACAGGTGTGACACCATCCTGAGGGGGTGACACAGGTGTGACAGTGTCCTGGACAGGTGACACAGGTGTGACACAGGTGTGACACTGTCCTGGATGGGTGACACAGGTGTGACACTGTTCTGGACAGGTGACACAGGTGTGACAGTGTCCTGTCAGTGTGACACAGGTGTGACACCATCCTGAGGGGGTGACACAGGTGTGACACTGTCCTGGGGGTGTGACACAGGTGTGACACTGTCCTGGGGGGGTGACACAGGTGTGACACTGTCCTGGGGGGGTGACACAGGTGTGACACTGTTCTGGACGGGTGACACAGGTGTGACACAGGTGTGACACTGTTCTGGACGGGTGACACAGGTGTGACACAGGTGTGACACTGTCCTGAGAGTGTGACACAGGTGTGACAGTGTCCTGTCGGTGTGACAGTGTCCTGGGGGGGTGACACAGGTGTGACACTGTTCTGGACAGGTGACACAGGTGTGACACTGTTCTGGACAGGTGACACAGGTGTGACAGTGTCCTGAGGGGGTGACACAGGTGTGACAGTGTCCTGTCGGTGTGACACAGGTGTGACACTGTTCTGAGAGTGTGACACAGCTGTGACACCATCCTGAGGAGGTGACACAGGTGTGACACTGCTGGTTACACGCCTGTGCACACCCTGACACCTGAACAGGTGTGCACCCTCTGCCACACCTGGTGTCACACACACACACCTGGTGTCACACACACACACACACACACCTGGTGTCACACACACACACACACACCTGGTGTCACACACACACACACACACACCTGGTGTCACACACACACACACACACACACACACACACCTGGTGTCACACACACACACACACCTGGTGTCACACACACACACACACACACACACACACACACACACACACCTGGTGTCACACACACACACACACCTGGTGTCACACACACACACACACACACACACACACACACCTGGTGTCACACACACACACACACACACACACACACACACACACACACCTGGTGTCACACACACACACACACACACACACACACACACCTGGTGTCACACACACACACACACACACACACACACACACACACACACACCTGGTGTCACACACACACACACACACACACACACACACACACACACACACCTGGTGTCACACACACACACACACACACACACACCTGGTGTCACACACACACACACACACACACACACACACACCTGGTGTCACACACACACACACACACACACACACACACACCTGGTGTCACACACACACACACACACACACACACACACACACACACCTGGTGTCACACACACACACACACACACACACACACCTGGTGTCACACACACACACACACACACACACACACACACACACACACACACACACACACCTGGTGTCACACACACACACACACACACACACACCTGGTGTCACACACACACACACACACACACACCTGGTGTCACACACACACACACACACACACACACACACACACCTGGTGTCACACACACACACACACACACACACCTGGTGTCACACACACACACACACACACACACACACACACACACACCTGGTGTCACACACACACACACACACACACACCTGGTGTCACACACACACACACACACACACCTGGTGTCACACACACACACACACACACACACACACACACACCTGGTGTCACACACACACACACACACACACACACACCTGGTGTCACACACACACACACACACCTGGTGTCACACACACACACACACACACACACACACACACACACACACACACACCTGGTGTCACACACACACACACACACACACACCTGGTGTCACACACACACACACACACACACACACACACACACACCTGGTGTCACACACACACACACACACCTGGTGTCACACACACACACACACACACACACACACACACACACACACACCTGGTGTCACACACACACACACACACACACACACCCACACCTGGTGTCACACACACACACACACACACACACACACCTGGTGTCACACACACACACACACACACACACACCTGGTGTCACACACACACACACACACACACACACACACACACCTGGTGTCACACACACACACACACACACACACACACACACACACCTGGTGTCACACACACACACACACACACACACACACACACCTGGTGTCACACACACACACACACACACACACACACACACCTGGTGTCACACACACACACACACACACACACACACACACACCTGGTGTCACACACACACACCTGGTGTCACACACACACACACACACACACACACACACACACCTGGTGTCACACACACACACACCTGGTGTCACACACACACACACACACACACACACACCTGGTGTCACACACACACACCTGGTGTCACACACACACACACACACACACACACACCTGGTGTCACACACACACACACACACACACCTGGTGTCACACACACACACCTGGTGTCACACACACACACACACACACACACACACACACACCTGGTGTCACACACACACACACACACACACACACACACACACACACACACACCTGGTGTCACACACACACACACACACACACACACACACACACACACACACACCTGGTGTCACACACACACACCTGGTGTCACACACACACACACACACCTGGTGTCACACACACACACACACACACACACACACACACACACACACACACACCTGGTGTCACACACACACACACACACACACACACACACACACACACACACACACACACACACACCTGGTGTCACACACACACACACACACACACACACCTGGTGTCACACACACACACACACACACACACCTGGTGTCACACACACACACACACACACACACACACACACACACACACCTGGTGTCACACACACACACACACACACACACACACACACACCTGGTGTCACACACACACACACACACACACACACACACACCTGGTGTCACACACACACACACACACACACACACACACACCTGGTGTCACACACACACACACACACACACACACACACACACCTGGTGTCACACACACACACACACACACACACACACACCTGGTGTCACACACACACACACACACACCTGGTGTCACACACACACACACACACACCTGGTGTCACACACACACACACACACACACACACACACACACCTGGTGTCACACACACACACACCCCTGGTGTCACACACACACACACCTGGTGTCACACACACACACACACACACACACACACACACACACACACACACACCTGGTGTCACACACACACACACACACACACACACACACACACACACACACACACACCTGGTGTCACACACACACACACACACACACACACACACACACACACACACACCTGGTGTCACACACACACACACACACACACACACACCTGGTGTCACACACACACACACACACACACACACCTGGTGTCACACACACACACACACACACACACACACACACACACACACCTGGTGTCACACACACACACACACACACACACACACACACACACCTGGTGTCACACACACACACACACACACACACACACACACCTGGTGTCACACACACACACACACACACACACACACACACACCTGGTGTCACACACACACACACACCTGGTGTCACACACACACACACACACACACACACACACCTGGTGTCACACACACACACACACACACACACACACACACACACACACACCTGGTGTCACACACACACACACACACACACCTGGTGTCACACACACACACACACACACACACACACACACACACACACACACCTGGTGTCACACACACACACACACCTGGTGTCACACACACACACCTGGTGTCACACACACACACACACACACACACACACACACACACACACCTGGTGTCACACACACACACACACACACACACACACACACACACACACCTGGTGTCACACACACACACACACACACACACACACACACACCTGGTGTCACACACACACACACACACACACACACACACACACACCTGGTGTCACACACACACACACACACACACACACACACACACACACACCTGGTGTCACACACACACACACACACACACACACACACACACACCTGGTGTCACACACACACACACACACACACACACACACACACACACACCTGGTGTCACACACACACACACACACACACACACACACACACACACACCTGGTGTCACACACACACACACACACACACACACACACACACACACACCTGGTGTCACACACACACACACACACACACACACACACACACACACACACCTGGTGTCACACCTGTTCGCACCCCTGGTGTCACACACAGGTGTCACATACACAGCCCTAGTGTCGCCCCTGTTGTCACCCGTTGTCACCCCCGCTGTCACCCGTTGTCACCCGTTGTCACCCCTGCTGTCACACCTGTTCACACCTGTTGTCACCCCCGTTGTCACCCCTGCTGTCACCCGTTGTCACCCCCGCTGTCACCCCCGTTGTCACCCGTTGTCACCCCCGTTGTCACCCGTTGTCACCCTCGCTGTCACCCCTGCTGTCACCCGTTGTCACCCCTGTTGTCACACACACACACCCCCATTGTCACACCCGTTGTCACCCCTGCTGTCACCCCTGTTGTCACCCCCGCTGTCACCCCCGTTGTCACCCGTTGTCACCCCCGCTGTCACCCGTTGTCACCCTCGCTGTCACCCCTGCTGTCACCCACTGTCACCCGTTGTCACCCCTGTTGTCACACCCGTTGTCACCCCTGTTGTCACACACACACCCCCCCATTGTCACCCCCGTTGTCACCCATTGTCACCCGTTGTCACCCGCTGTCACCCCGGGTGTTTGTGGCCGTGGGGGGAGGGGCACTCACGTGTCCGGGGCTGGCTCCGATGGGGGAGGGGCTACGCGCCAGCCATGGCCTGGGGGAGGGGACAGAGCCTTACTGGGAGCACTGGGAGCACTGGGAAGCCCCTCCCCCCGTCCCAGTGCCGTACTGGGACCAGTAAGGCCCAGTGTCAGCCCCAGTGCTGCTCCCAGTGCCACCAGTAACTCCCAGTATGACCAGTAACACATTCCCAGTATTCCCAGTATGACCAGTACCACATTCCCAGTACCCCCAGTGTTCCCACTATGACCAGTAACACGTTCCCAGTATCCCCAGTGTTCCCACTATGACCAGTGACACGTTCCCAGTATTCCCAGTGCTCCCAGTATGACCAGTAACACATTCCCAGTGCTCCCAGTATGACCAGTACCACATTCCCAGTGCTCCCAGTACGACCCGTACCACATTCCCAGTATGACCAGTACCACATTCCCAGTATCCCCAGTGCTCCCAGTATCCCCAGTGTTCCCAGTATAACCAGTACCACATTCCCAGTGCTCCCAGTATGACCAGTACCGCATTCCCAGTGTCCCCAGTGCTCCCAGTATGGCCATTCCTATTCCCAGTGTTCCCAGTATGACCAGTACCACGTTCCCAGTATCCCCAGTGCTCCCAGTACAACCATCTCCATTCCCAGTGCCCCCAGTATGACCAGTACCACACTCCCAGTATTCCCAGTGCCCCCAGTATGACCAGTACCACATTCCAGTATTCCCAGTACGACCGGTACCACATCCCCAGTGTCCCCACTGCTCCCAGTATGACCAGTAGCACATTCCCAGTATCCCCAGTGCTCCCAGTACAGCCACCTCCATTCCCAGTGCTCCCAGTATGACCAGTACCACATTCCCAGTATCCCCAGTAGCTCCCGACAAAACCCTTCCCACCATTCCCAGTGCTCCCAGTATGGATTCACACAGCGCTCCCAGTACAGCCCTCACCCCGTTCCCAGTGCTCCCAGTACAGCCCTCACCCCGTTCCCAGTGCTCCCAGTACAGCCCTCACCCTGTTCCCAGTGCTCCCAGTACAGCTCTCACCCGTTCCCAGTGCTCCCAGTACAGCTTTTACCCCAATCCCAGTGCTCCCAGTACAGACCTCACCCGTTCCCAGTGCTCCCAGTACAGCCCTCACCCCGTTCCCAGTGCTCCCAGTACAGCCCTCACCCCGTTCCCAGTGCTCCCAGTACAGCCCTCACCCTGCCCCCAGTGCTCCCAGTTCAGCTCTCACCCCGTTCCCAGTGCTCCCAGTACAGCCCTCACCCGTTCCCAGTCCTCCCAGTACAGCTCTCACCCCGTTCCAGTGCTCCCAGTACAGCTTTTACCCCAATCCCAGTGCTCCCAGTACAGACTTCACCCGTTCCCAGTGCTCCAGTACAGCCCTCACCCCGTTCCCAGTGCTCCCAGTACAGCCCTCACCCCGTTCCCAGTGCTCCCAGTACAGCCCTCACCCCGTTCCCAGTGCTCCCAGTACAGCCCTCACCCCGTTCCCAGTGCTCCCAGTACGGCTTTTACCCAATCCAGTGTTCCCAGTCCCTCCCAGTGCTCCCAGTACAGCCCTCACCCTGTCCCCAGTGCTCCCAGTGCTCCCAGTACAGCTTTTACCCCTCTCCCAGTGCTCCCAGTCCCTCCAGTGCTCCCAGTTCAGCTCTCACCCTGCCCCCAGTGCTCCCAGTTCAGCTCTCACCCTGCCCCCAGTGCTCCCAGTTCAGCTCTCACCCTGCTCCCAGTGCTCCCAGTACAGCTTTTACCCTGCCCCCAGTGCTCCCAGTACAACTTTTATCCCTCTCCCAGTGCTCCCAGTCCCTCCCAGTACAGCCCTCACCCTGTCCCCAGTGCTTCCAGTGCTCCCAGTACAGCTTTTACCCCTCTCCCAGTGCTCCCAGTCCCTCCCAGTGCTCCCAGTACAGCTTTTACCCCTCTCCCAGTGCTCCCAGTCCCTCCCAGTGCTCCAGTACAGCTTTTACCCTGCCCCCAGTGCTCCTTCACCCTTGACCCCAACTCCCAGTGCTCCCAGTGCTCCCAGTACAGCCCTCACCCTGTCCCCAGTGCTCCCAGTGCTCCCAGTACAGCCCTCACCCTGCCCCAGTCCCTCCCAGTGCACCTTCACCCTTGACCCCAACTCCCAGTGCTCCAGTACAGCTTTTACCCCCTCTCCCAGTGCTCCCAGTACAGCCCTCACCCTGCCCCCAGTGCTCCCAGTGCTCCCAGTACAGCCCTCACCCTGTTCCCAGTGCTCCCAGTCCTTCCCAGTGCTCCCAGTACAGCCCTCACCCCTCTCCCAGTGCTCCCAGTACAGCCCTCACCCTGTTCCCAGTGCTCCCAGTGCTCCCAGTCCCTCCAGTACAGCCCTCACCCTGTTCCCAGTGCTCCCAGTCCCTCCCAGTACAGCCCTCACCCTGTTCCCAGTGCTCCCAGTCCCTCCCAGTACAGCCCTCACCCTGCTCCCAGTGCTCCCAGTCAAACTTGTACCTGCCCCCAGTGCTCTTTCACCCTTGACCCCAACTCCCAGTGCTCCCAGTACAGCTTTTACCCTGCCCCCAGTGCTCCCAGCACAGCCTCCCAGCACAGCCCTCACCCTGCCCCCAGTGCTCCCAGTCCTTCCCAGTGCTCCCAGTACAGCTTTTACCCCTCTCCCAGTGCTCCCAGTATGGCCCTCACCCTGTCCCCAGTGCTCCCAGTGCTCCCAGTATGGCACTCACCCTGCCCCCAGTGCTCCCAGTCCCTCCCAGTGCTCCCAGTTCTCCCACACCCTCCTTATCAGGAGGCCGCACCCAGCCCAGCCCAGCCCGGGGCACCCCGGGGGGGTCCCAGGTGAATTTTGGGGGGTCCCAGGTCCATTTTGAGGGGTCCCAGACACACCAAAACCCCCCCAACCCCTTCCTGTTCCCCCCCAAAAAGGGGAAACTGAGGCACGCAGCCAAAGCTGCGCTGGCCCTTTAAGAGCCAGGTGTGCTGCGCCCCTCCCCCACAGAATTTTGGGATAAAAAACCGGGATTTTGGGGGGGGGGGGGGGGGGGATTAAAAATTCACCCCAGAGGGGTCAAACCCCCCCCCCCAAAAACGACCCCCCCCCAAATCCAGACCCCCAAATTTGACCCCCCAAATTTCACCTCAAATTTGAGACCCCCCAAAATTCACCTCAAATTTGGGACCCCCCCAAATTCACCTCAAATTTGGGACCCCCAAAATTCACCTCAAATTTGGGACCCCTCAAATTCACCTCAAATTTGAGACCCCCCCCAAAATCCAGACCCCCAAATTTGGCCCCCCAAATTTCACCTCAAATTTGAGACCCCCCACATTTCACCTCAAATTTGGGAGCCCCCCCAAAATTCACCCCCAAATTTGAGACCCCCAAAATTCACCCCAAATTTGAGACCCCCAAAATTCACCCCCAAATTTGGGACCCCCCAAATCCAGACCCCCAAATTTGACCCCCCCAAAAATTCACCTCAAATTTGGGACCCCAAAATTCACCTCAAATTTGGGACCCCCAAAATTCACCTCAAATTTGAGACCCCCCAAATTCACCCCAAATTTGAGACCCCCCCCAAACCCAGACCCCCAAATTTTAACTGCGACCCCCCCCCCAAAATTCACCTCAAATTTGGGACCCCTCAAATTCACCTCAAATTTGAGACCCCCAAAATTCACCCCAAATTTGGGACCCCCCCCCAAACCCAGACCCCCAAATTTTAACTGTGCCCCCCCTCAATTCACCCCAACAAGGCCGGACCCCCCCCCCCCAAAATTAAACAGGAGAAGACCCCCCCCCAAATTTTACCTCAGATTTGAGCCCCCCAATTTCCCCTGAGGTCAAATCCCCCCCCCCCTCAATTTTGCCTCAGTTTCCCCCTCACGATCCTCAACTCCCCCCCCCATTTTACCTCAGGTCTGACCCCCCCCCCCAAAATCACCCAGACAGGACCAGACCCCCCCCATTTTACCTCAGATTCGAGCCCCCCTCAATTTCCCCTCAGGTTTTAAACCCCCAATTTCCCCTCAGTTCTGAACCCCCCCCTCAATTTTGCCTCAGTTTCCCCCTCACGTTCCTCAACTTCCCCCAATTTTACCTCAGATTTGAGCCCCCCCCAATTTCCCCTCAGGTTTTAACCCCCCAATTTCACCTCAGCTCAGACCCCCCCTCAATTTCCCCTCAGTTCAAATCCCCCCCCTCAATTTTACCTCAGTTTCCCCCTCACGATCCTCAACTCCCCCCCCCATTTTACCTCAGGTCTGACCCCCCCCAAAATCACCCAGACAGGACCAGACCCCCCCCATTTTACCTCAGATTTTAACCCAATTTTACCCCAGTTCTGACCCCCCCCCCTCAATTTTACCTCAGTTTCCCCCTCAATTTCCCCTGAGTTCAAATCCCCCCCCTCAATTTTACCTCAGTTTCCCCTCAGTTCTGACCCCCCCCCTCAATTTTACCTCAGTTTCCCCCTCACGTTCCTCAACTTCCCCCCCCCAAAAATCTCCCAGACAGGACCAGACCCCCCCATTTTACCTCAGATTTGAGCCCCCCCCAATTTCACCTCAGGTTTTAACCCCCCAATTTTACCTCAGCTCAGACCCCCCCCTCAATTTCACCTGAGTTCAAATCCCCCCCCTCAATTTCACCTGAGTTCAAATCCCCCCCCTTAATTTCCCCTCAGTTCTGAACCCCCCCCCCTCAATTTTGCCTCAGTTTCCCCCTCACGTTCCTCAACTTCCCCCCATTTTACCTCAGATTTGAGCCCCCCCCAATTTCCCCTCAGGTTTTAACCCCCCAATTTCACCTCAGCTCAGACCCCCCCTCAATTTTACCTCAGTTCAAATCCCCCCCCCTCAATTTTACCTCAGTTCT
>JBBLMP010000049.1:0-102026 GCA_038429875.1 Poecile montanus
AGAGGAAGATGAGGACGAGGAAGATGAGGATGAGGAGGAGGACGATGAGGAGGACGAGGATGATGAAGGCGAGGCCGAAGGCCGCTCACCGTGTCTGGCAGTACTCCCCCTTCTCCACCAGCAAGGGGTGAGGCCGGAAAACCAACTCGATCTCGCTGCTTCCGGCTTCCGCTTCCGCTTCCGGGCTGCCCCTCCCCCCCGGCCCCGCCCCTCCCCCACCCCCCGGCCCCGCCCCTTCCGCCGCCGCTTCCGCCTCCGCGTCGGGACCGGAATCGTCGGAAGCGCGGGAACGTTTCCGGCTGGGCCCCGGCGGCTCCGGAGGCGTCCCCAGGGATTCCAGAGCTTCCTCGCCTCCGGAAAAGGCGGCGGGGTCGGATTCGGCCGCCAACTTCCGGACGCGTTGGGCTCTGAGGGAGAGGAAGAGGAAGAGAGAGGGGTGAGGTGGAGGGGAATGAATGGGGAGGGTGGGGAATGAATGGGAAAATAAATGGGAAAATGAATGGGAAAATAAATGGGAAAATGAATGGGAAAATAAATGGGAAAATGAATGGGAAAATAAATGGGAAAATGAATGGGAATGGAGGGAAAATGAATGGGAAAATAAATGGGGATGGAGGGAAAATAAACGGGAATGGTGGGAAAAATAAATGGGAAGGGAGGGAAAAATAAATGGGAATGAAATGGCGGGAAAAATAAATGGGAATGGCGGGAAAATAAATGGGAAAATAAATGGGAAAATGAATGGGAATGGAGGGAAAAATAAATGGGAAAATAAATGGGAAAATAAATGGGAATGGAGGAAAAATAAATGGGAATGGCGGGAAAAATGAATGGGAATGGCGGGAAAATGAATGGGGATGGCGGGAAAATGAATGGGAAAATAAATGGGAAAATAAATGGGAAAATGAATGGGAATGGAGGGAAAATAAATGGGAAAATGAATGGGAAAATAAATGGGAATGGTGGGAAAAATAAATGGGGATGGCGGGAAAAATGAATGGGAATGGAGGGAAAATAAATGGGAAAATAAATGGGAAAATAAATGGGAATGGCGGGAAAATGAGTGGGGATGGCGGGAAAAGAAATGGGAAAATGAATGGGAATGGAGGGAAAATGAATGGGGATGGAGGGAAAATGAATGGGGATGGCGGGAAAATGAATGGGAAAATAAATGGGAAAATAAATGGGAATGGTGGGAAAATAAATGGGAATTGAGGGAAAATAAATGGGAAAATAAACGGGAATGGAGGGAAAATAAATGGGAATGAAATGGCGGGAAAAATAAATGGGAATGGCGGGAAAATAAATGGGGATGGCGGGAAAATGAATGGGGAGGGTGGGAAAAATGAATGGGAATGGAGGGAAAATAAATGGGAAAATAAATGGGAATGGAGGGAAAATAAACGGGAATGGAGGGAAAAATAAATGGGAATGGAGGGAAAATAAATGGGAAAATAAATGGGAAAATAAACGGGAAAATAAATGGGAATGGTGGGAAAAATAAATGGGAAAATGAATGGGAATGGAGGGAAAATAAATGGGAAAATGAATGGGAATGGAGGGAAAATAAATGGGAATGGAGGGAAAATAAATGGGAAAATGAATGGGAATGGTGGGAAAATAAATGGGAATGGGAATGGCGGGAAAAATAAGGAGGGAATGGAAATGGCGGGAAAATAATCAGGAATGGCGGGAAAAATAAATGGGAATGGTGGGAAAATAAATGGGAATGGAGGGAAAATAAATGGGAAAATAAATGGGAAAATAAATGGGAATGGAGGGAAAATAAATGGGAAAATAATTGGGAATGGAGGGAAAATAAACAAGAATGGCGGGAAAAATGAATGGGAATGGAGGGAAAAATAAATGGTGGGAAAAATAATCGGGAATGAAAACCTCGGGAATTCCGGGAATTCCATCCAGACCTGAACCTGATCAGGAATTCCAGGAATTTTTATGGATTTGAGTGAATTTTTTGCCATTTCTGAGCCATTTCTGAGCCATTTCTGAGCCGGTTTTGAGCCATTCCCGCCCCGATTTTCGCGCCGTTTTCACCCAAACCCCCCAAAATCCCGGAAAACCTCTGGAATTCCGGGAATTCCATCCAAACCTGCACCTGACCAGGAATTCCAGGAATTTTTATGGATTTGAGTGAATTTTTTGCCATTTTTGCCATTTTTGAGCCGTTTTTGAGCCATTTCTGAGCCATTCCCGCCCCGATTTTTGCGCCGTTTTCACCCAAACCTCCCCAAAATCCCGGAAAACCTCTGGAATTCCGGGAATTCCATCCAAACCTGCACCTGACCAGGAATTCCAGGAATTTTTATGGATTTGGGTGCATTTGGGTGAATTTTTTGCCATTTTTGAGCCATTTCTGAGCCGTTTCTGAGCCATTTCTGAGCCATTCCCGCCCCGATTTCCGCCCCGTTTTCACCCAAACCTCCCCAAAATCCTGGGAAACCTCTGGAATTCCGGGAATTCCATCCAGACCTGCACCAAATCAGGAATTCCAGGAATTTTTATGGATTTGAGTGAATTTTTTGCCATTTTTGAGCCGTTTTTGAGCCATTTCTGAGCCATTCCCGCCCCGATTTTCGCCCCGTTTTCACCCAAACCTCCCCAAAATCCCGGAAAACCTCTGGAATTCCAGGAATTCCATCCAGACCTGCACCTGACCAGGAATTCCAGGAATTTTTATGGATTTGAGTGAATTTTTTGCCATTTCTGAGCCATTTCTGAGCCGTTTCTGAGCCGTTTCTGAGCCATTTTCGCCCCGATTTTCGCGCCGTTTTCACCCAAACCTCCCCAAAATCCCGGAAAACCTCGGGAATTCCGGGAATTCCATCCAAACCTGTGCATGGCCTGCATCTTGAGCCCCTCCTCGATGCTGGAGCTGAGGGCCTGCTGGTTGTGGAGGCGGCTGAGCTTGGCCAGGACCCGGTCCTGGTGAGCTTCGTACTCGTCGCGGCTCGGGTAAATCTTGGAGATGAGGGCGTCGAAATTGGGGTCGGGGCGCAGGGAACGCTTGGAAACCAACTTCTTCCGGCAGGTGGGACACTCCTTGTTCCTGGGGAAAAGTGGGAAAAAAATCCAGGGAAAAGGGGAAAAAATTCTGGGAAAAAACGGGGAAAAAATGGGGAAAATACGGGGAAAAAATCCCGGGAAAAATGGGGAAAAATGGGGGGAAAATGGGGGAAAAATGGGGAAAAAAGGGGAAAAATGGGGAAAAAATGAGGGAAAATTGGGAAAAAGTGGGGGAAAAAGTGGGGGGAAAAATGGGGAAAAATGGGGAAAAATGGGGGGAAAAATGGGGAAAAAATGGGGGGAAAATTGCAGAAATTTGGGGAAAAATGGGAGAAAAATGGGGGGAAAAATGGGGAAAAAACAGGGAAAGAAAAGGAAGAAACTGGGGAAAAAATGGGGAAAAATGGGGAAAAAATGGGAGAAAAATGGGGAAAAAATGGGGAAAAAATGGGGGAAAATGGGGAAAAAATGGGGGAAAAAGTGGGGGAAAAATGGGGAAAAATGGGGAAAAAATGGAGAAAAAATGAGGGAAAATGGGGAAAAAGTGGGGGAAAAATGGGGAAAAATGGGGAAAAAATGGGGAAAAAATGAGGGAAAATGGGGAAAAAGTGGGGGAAAAAGTGGGGGGAAAAATGGGGAAAGAAAAGGAAAAAACTGGGGAAAAAAATGGGGAAAAAATGAGGGGAAAATGGGAAAAAAGTGGGAGAAAAAGTGGGGGAAAAATGGGAAAAATGGGGAAAAAATGGGGGAAAAAGGGGGAAAAAAGGGGGAAAAAAGGGGGGAAATGGGAATGGGAAATGAGGTTTTTCTGGCAGGTGGGACACTCCTTGTTCCTGGGGAAAAGTGGGAAAAAATCCAGGGAAAAGGGGAAAAAATTCTGGGAAAAAACGGGGAAAAAATGGGGAAAAATGGTGAAAAAATTGGGGAAAAAAGGGGGGAAAATGGGGGGAAAATGGGGGAAAAATGGAAAGAAAATTGGGGAAAAATTGGGAAAAATTAGGAAAAATCTGGGAAAAAAATGGGGAAAGAAAAGGAAAAAACAGGAAAAAATGGGGGGGGAAAATGGGGAAAAAATGAGGGAAAATGGGGAAAAAATGGGAAAAAAATGGGGAAAAAATGGGGAAAAAATGGGAGAAAAATGGGGAAAAATAAGAAAAATATGGGGGAAAAATGGGGAAAGAAAAGGAAAAAACTGAGGAAAAAATGGGGAAAAAATGAGGGAAAATGGGAAAAAAGTGGGGGAAAAATGGGGAAAAATGGGGAAAAAGTGGGTGAAAAAATGTAGCAAAAAATGGGGAAAAAATGTAGAAAAAGTGGGGGAAAATGGGAAAAAATGGGGAAAAAATGGGGGAGAAATGGGAGAAAAATGGGGGGAAAATGGGGAAAAATGGGGATGGGAAAGGGGAAATAAATGAGGTTTTTCTGGCAGGTGGGACACTCCTTGTTCCTGGGGAAAAGTGGGAAAAAAATCCAGGGAAAAGTGGGAAAAAAATCCTGGGAAAAAATGGGGAAAAAATGGGGAAAATACGGGGAAAAAATGGGAAAAAAATGGGGAAAAAATGGGGGAAAAATGGGGGAAAAATTGGGAAAAATGGGGAAAAATCAGGGAAAAAAAATTGGGAAAGAAAAGGAAAAAACAGGAAAAAATGGGGGGGAAAAATGGGGAAAAAATGAGGGAAAATGGGAAAAAAATGGGAAAAAAATGGGGAAAAAATCCATGGAAAAATGGGAATTGGGAATGACACACGGGTGACACAGGTGACACACGGGTGACACACAGAGGTGACACACAGGTGACACAGGTGACACAGGTGACACAGGTGACACAGGTGACACACAGGTGACACAGGTGACACACAGGTGACACACAGGTGACACACAGGTGACACAGGTGACACACAGGTGACACACAGGTGACACACAGGTGACACACAGGTGACACAGGTGACACAGGTGACACACAGGTGACACACAGGTGACACACAGGTGACACAGGTGACACAGGTGACAGACAGGTGACACACAGGTGACACAGGTGACACAGGTGACACAGGTGACAGACAGGTGACACACAGGTGACACAGGTGACACAGGTGACACAGGTGACAGACAGGTGACACACAGGTGACACAGGTGACACAGGTGACAGACAGGTGACACACAGGTGACACAAACAGGTGACACAGGTGACACAGGTGACAGACAGGTGACACACAGGTGACACAGACAGGTGACACAGGGGGTGACACTGGGGTGACACAGGTGACACAGGTGACACAGGTGACAGAGGTGACACACAGGTGACACACAGGTGACACAGGTGACAGACAGGTGACACACAGGTGACACAGGTGACAGACAGGTGACAGACAGGTGACACAGGGGGTGACACAGGTGACAGAGGTGACACAGGTGACACAGGTGACACAGGTGACACAGGTGACACTCACCCGCTCCTCAGCGCGGTGACGATGCAGTCGGAGCAGAAGCGGTGCAGACACAGGGGGTGACACAGGGGGTGACAGGTGACACACAGGTGACAGAGGGGGTGACAGAGGTGACACAGGTGACACAGGGGGTGACACAGGTGACAGACAGGTGACAGAGGTGACACTCACCCGCTCCTCAGCGCGGTGACGATGCAGTCGGAGCAGAAGCGGTGCAGACACAGGGGGTGACACAGGGGGTGACAGGTGACAGAGACAGGTGACAGAGGTGACACAGGTGACACAGGGGGTGACACAGGTGACAGACAGGTGACACTCACCCGCTCCTCAGCGCGGTGACGATGCAGTCGGAGCAGAAGCGGTGCAGACACAGGGGGTGACACAGGGGGTGACAGGTGACAGAGACAGGTGACACAGGTGACACAGGTGACACAGGTGACACAGGGGGTGACACAGGTGACACAGGGGGTGACACAGGTGACACAGGTGACACAGGGGGTGACACAGGTGACACAGGTGACACAGGGGGTGACACAGGTGACACTCACCCGCTGCGGAGCGCGGTGACGATGCAGTCGGAGCAGAAGCGGTGCAGACACAGGGGGTGACACAGGGGGTGACAGGTGACACAGGGGGTGACACAGGGGTGACACAGGTGACAGAGGTGACACAGGTGACACAGGGGGTGACACAGGTGACACACAGGTGACACAGGGGGTGACAGAGGTGACACAGGTGACACAGGTGACACAGGTGACAGAGGTGACACTCACCCGCTGCGGAGCGCGGTGACGATGCAGTCGGAGCAGAAGCGGTGCAGACACTCCTTGGTGGTCATGGTGTTCTTGAGCATGTCCAGGCAGATGGGGCACATCAGCTCCGAGTGCAGCGAGCGCGGGGACACCGCGATCTCCGTCCCGTCCATGATGGCCTCCTGGGGACATTGGGGACACCCTGAGAGCCCTGGGGACACCCTGAGAGCCCTGGGGACACCCTGACACCCATGGGGACATTGGGGACATTGGGGACACCCCATGGACATCCCATGGTCACATCAGCTCCGAGTG
Organism: Poecile montanus; assembly: GCA_038429875.1. Lineage (NCBI taxonomy): Eukaryota > Metazoa > Chordata > Aves > Passeriformes > Paridae > Poecile > Poecile montanus. The sequence continues at coordinate 6,539 of JBBLMP010000049.1, forward strand.
CAGCGAGCGCGGGGACACCACGATCTCCGTCCCGTCCATGATGGCCTCCTGGGGACATTGGGGACATCATTGGGGACACCCTGACACCTCCTGGGGACACTGGGGACATTGGGGACACCCTGAGAGCCCTGGGGACACCCTGACACCCATGGGGACACCCCATGGACACCCCATGGTCACATCAGCTCCGAGTGCAGCGAGCGCGGGGACACCGCGATCTCTGTCCCGTCCATGATGGCCTCCTGGGGACATTGGGGACATTGGGGACACCCTGAGAGCCCTGGGGACATTGGGGACACCTCCTGGGGACATTGGGGACACCCCATGGGGACACCGCGATCTCCGTCCCGTCCATGATGGCCTCCTGGGGACATTGGGGACATTGGGGACACCTCCTGGGGACACTGGGGACATTGGGGACACCCTGAGAGCCCTGGGGACACCCTGAGAGCCCTGGGGACACCCTGACACCCATGGGGACATTGGGGACATTGGGGACACCCCATGGACACCCCATGGTCACATCAGCTCCGAGTGCAGCGAGCGCGGGGACACCGCGATCTCCGTCCCGTCCATGATGGCCTCCTGGGGACATTGGGGACATTGGGGACACCCTGAGAGCCCTGGGGACACCCTGACACCTCCTGGGGACATTGGGGACACCCTGACACCCATAGGGACACCCCATGGACACCCCATGGTCACATCAGCTCCGAGTGCAGCGAGCGAGGGGACACCGCGATCTCCGTCCCGTCCATGATGGCCTCCTGGGGACATTGGGGACATCATTGGGGACATTGGGGACACCTCCTGGGGACATTGGGGACACCTCCTGGGGACATTGGGGACATCAGAGACACCTCCTGGGGACATTGGGGACACCCTGAGAGCCCTGGGGACATTGGGGACATCATTGGGGACATTGGGGACATCACTGGGGACACCCTGACAGTCCTGGGGACATCACTGGGGACATTGGGGACACCTCCTGGGGACATTGGGGACACCCTGAGAGCCCTGGGGACACTGGGGACACCCCATGGGGACATTGGGGACACCCTGATGGCCCTGGGGACACCCTGAGAGCCCTGGGTACATTGGGGACATCCCATGGGGACATTGGGGACACCCTGATGGCCCTGGGGACATCAGGGACACCCTGACACCTCCTGGGGACATTGGGGACATCATTGGGGACATTGGGGACACCCTGACACCCCATGGGGACATTGGGGACACCCTGAGATCCCTGGGGACATTTTGGGGACATTGGGGACACCCTGACAGCCCTGGAGACACTGGGGACATCATTGGGGACATTGGGGACATCATTGGGGACACCCTGACACCCCCTGGGGACATTGGGGACACCCCATGGTGACACCGCGATCTCGTCCATGATGGCCTCCTGGGGACATTGGGGACATCATTGGGGACATGGGGGACATCAGAGACACCTCCTGGGGACATCAGGGACACCCTGACACCTCCTGGGGACATTGGGGACATTGGGGACACCCCATGGGGACACCGCGATCTCCGTCCCGTCCATGATGGCCTCCTGGGGACATTGGGGACATCAGAGACACCTCCTGGGGACATTGGGGACATCATTGGGGACATTGGGGACATCACTGGGGACACCCTGACAGTCCTGGGGACCTCACTGGGGACATTGGGGACACCTCCTGGGGACATTGGGGACACCCTGATGGCCCTGGGGACACTTTGGGGACATCACTGGGGACATTGGGGACATCACTGATGGCCCTGGGGACATTGGGGACACCCCATGGGGACATTGGGGACACCCTGATGGCCCTGGGGACACTTTGGTGACAATTTGAGGAAATTTGGGGACAATTTTGGGGACAATTTGAGGAAATTTTGAGAAAATTTGGGGACAATTTGAGGACACTTTGGGGACAATTTGGGGACAATTTGGGGACATTTTTGGGGACAATTTTGGGACATTTTTGGGGACATTTTTGGGGACAATTTGAAGAAATTTGGGGACAATTTGGGGACACCCTGGGGACACTTCAAGGACATTTCAGGAACAATTTGGGGACACTTTTGGGGACAATTTGAGGAAATTTTGAGGAAAATTTGGGGACAATTTGGGGACACTTTGGGGACATTTTGGGGACAATTTGAGGGAATTTTGAGGAAATTTTGGGGACACTTTGAGGACAATTTGGGGACAATTTTGGCAACAATTTTGGCAACAATTTTGGGGACACTTTGGGGACAATCTGGGGACAATTTTGGCAACAATTTTGGGGACAATTTGGGGACATTTTTGGGGACAATTTGGGGACATTTCAGGAACAATTTGGGGACATTTTGGGGACAATTTGAGGAAATTTTGGGGACAATTTTGGGACAATTTGAGGACACTTTGGGGACAATTTGGGGACATTTTTGGGGACAATTTGGGGACTTTTTGGGACAATTTGGGGACAATTTGGGGGACATTTTTGGGGACAATTTGGGGACATTTTTGGGGACAATTTTGGGACAATTTGGGGACAATTTTGGGGACATTTTGGGGACAATTTGGGGACATTTTGGGGACATTTTTGGGGACAATTTGAGGAAATTTTGAGGAAATTTTTGGGACATTTTTGGGACAATTTTGGGACAATTTGGGGACAATTTTGGGGACAATTTTGGGATAATTTTGGGGACATTTTGGGGACAATTTGAGGAAATTTTGAGGAAATTTTGGGGACATTCTGGGGACATTTTGGGGACAATTTGGGGACATTTTTGGGACAATTTTGGGGACAAAATTTTCCCCCAAATTTTTGCCCCCCAAATTTGGGATTTTTCCCCAAATTCTGACCCCAAATTTTGGGATTTTTCCCCAGATTTTAACCCCAAATTTCGAGGTTTTCCACCAAATTCTGACCCCAAAATTTTGGGATTTTCCCCCCAAATTTTGCCCCAAAATTTCCAGATTTATCCCCAAATTTTCTCCTTTTTCTCCCAAATTTTAACCCCAAATTTTGGGATTTTCCCCCCAAATTTTGCCCCAAAATTCCGGGATTTTTCCCCAAATTTTCTCTTTTTTCTGCCAAATTTTGCCCCCAAATTTTGGGATTTTTCGCCAAATTCTGACCCCAAATTTTTGGATTTTTTCCCCAAATTTTAACCCTAAAATTTCTCTTTTTTCTCCCAAATTCTGACCCCAAATTTTGGGATTTTCCCCCCAAATTTTATCCCAAAATTCCCGGATTTTTCCCCAAATTTTCTCCTTTTTCTCCTAAATTTTGACCCCAAATTTTGGGATTTTTCCCCAAATTTTAACCCCAAATTTCGAGGTTTTCTCCCAAATTTTGCCCCCAAATTTTGGGATTTTTCCCCAAATTCTGACCCCAAATTTTTGGATTTTTTTCCCCAAATTTTAACCCCCAAATTTCTCTTTTTTCTCCCAAATTCTGACCCCAAATTTTGGGATTTTCCCCCCAAATTTTGCCCCAAAATTCCGGAATTTATCCCCAAATTTTCTCCTTTTGCTCCCAAATTTTGACCCCAAATTTTGGGATTTTCCCCCCAAATTTTGCCCCAAACTTTCTCTTTTTTCTGCCAAATTTTGACCCCAAATTTTGGGATTTTTCCCCAAATTCTGACCCCAAATTTTGGGATTTTCCCTCCAAATTTTGCCCCAAAATTCCGGAATTTATCCCCAAATTTTCTCCTTTTTCTCCCAAATTTTGACCCCAAATTTTGGGATTTTCCCTCCAAATTTTGCCCCAAATTTTCTCTTTTTTCTGCCAAATTTTGACCCCAAATTTTGGGATTTTTCCCCCAAATTCTGACCCCAAATTTTGGGATTTTCCCCCCAAATTTTGCCCCAAAATTCCCAGATTTTTCCCCAAATTTTCTCCTTTTTCCCCAAAATTCTGACCCCAAATTTTGGGATTTTCCCCCCAAATTTTATCCCAAAATTCCCGGATTTTTCCCCAAATTTTCTCCTTTTTCTCCCAAATTTTGCCCCCAGATTTTGGGATTTTTCCCCAAATTTTGACCCCAAATTTTTGGATTTTTTCCCCAAATTTTAACCCCAAAATTTCTCTTTTTACTCCCAAATTTTGATCCCAAATTTTGGGATTTTCCCCCCAAATTTTGCCCCAAAATTCCCAGATTTTTCCCCAAATTTTCTCCTTTTTCTCCCAAATTCTGACCCCAAATTTTGGGATTTTCCCCCAAATTTTAACCCCCAAATTTCGAGGTTTTCTCCCAAATTTTAACCCCAAATTTTTGGATTTTTCCCCAAATTCTGACCCCAAATTTTTGGATTTTTTCCCCAAATTTTAACCCCAAAATTTCTCTTTTTTCTCCCAAATTTTTCCCCCAAATTTTGAGATTTTCCCCCAAAATTTTGACCCCAAAATTCCCAGATTTTTCCCCAAAATTTTCTTCTTTTTCCCCCAAATTTTGCCCCCAAATTTTGGGATTTTCCCCCCAAATTTTATCCCAAAATTTCCCCTTTTCCCGCCAATCCAACCCCTCAAACTTCCCCTTCCCCCCCCTTAAATTTCTCCCGCCAAATCCCGCCATTTATCCCTCAATCCCCTCCCCCTCCCCCCTCATTCCCCACCCCAAATTTCGGGAATTTTTGGGAATTTTTGGGAATTTTGGGAATTTTTTCCCGGATTTTACCTGCGGCGTTCGGTGCAGCTCGTACAGACTCAGCTCCCAGGTCTTGCTGGCGCTCTGCGCGCTGGCGGGGGCGGCCATCACCCCAAGAATCCCCACAAGAATTCCCAAAAAAACCCAAAATTCCCGCCGGAATCCCCAAATTTTTTTTTCCCGCCGAGATTCCCAAAAAATTTCCCCCCCCCCCCCAAAAGCGGCCGCGCGACGCCGCCGCCGCTTCCGGGTGGCGCCGCTTTGATGACGTCAGAGCGGTGCGGGCCAATGGGAAGAGCCGCTGGGTTGGACCAATCACAGCCTCTAATGGGCGAAGTTATGCAAATTAGATCGGCTCAGACATCGTTTGGGGGCGTGGTTATGCAAATGAGAAGAACCCGGGTACCGCTTTGGGGCGTGGTAATGCAAATGAGAGCGGATCTGATTCCGTTTGGGGGCGTGGTTATGCAAATTAGAGCGAATCAGACAATGTATTTGGTGGCGTGATTATGCAAATGAGAGCGGCTCAGATAGACTTGGGGGCGTGGTTATGCAAATGAGCATGGCTCCGGGGCCGTTTGGGGGCGTGGTTATGCAAATGAGTACGACCCGGACATAGCTTTTGGGGGCGTGGCTATGCAAATGAGAGCAGCTCATATGTGGGTTTGGGGGCGTGGTCATGCAAATGAGCGCTGCTCATATAAGGATGAAGCGTGGTTATGCAAATTAGCGCGACTCGGGCGGTTTTTGGGCGTGGTTATGTAAATGAAGGGGCGTTGTTATTGCCTTATATGGTAATGGGGCGTGGTTATGCCCTTATATGGTGAATGTGGGCGTGGTCTGGGAGCGCGGGCTCGGCTCCGGGCGGGGGAAGCGTTCGGAGCTTCCCAGTTTGTCCCAGTTTGTCCCAGTTCGTCCCAGTTGGTCCCAGTTGGTCCCAGTGGGTCCCAGTTCCTCCCAGTTTGTCCCAATTGGTCCCAGTCCCTCCCAGTCCATCCCAGTTCCATCCCAGTCCATCCCAGTTCCCCCCAGTTCCCTCCCAGTCCCTCCCAGTCCCTCCCAGTCCATCCTAGTTTTATCCCAGTCCATCCCAGTTCTCTCCCAGTTTGTCCCAGTTCCCTCCCAGTCCCTCCCAGTCCCTCCCAGTTTTATCCCAGTCCATCCCAGTTCTCTCCCAGTTTGTCCCAGTTCCCTCCCAGTCCCTCCCAGTCCATCCCAGTTCCCTCCCAGTTCCCCCCAGTTCCCTCCCAGTTTGTCCCAGTCCCTCCCAGTTCCCTCCCAGTCCATCCCAGTTCCCCCCAGTTCCCTCCCAGTTCATCCCAGTCGCTCCCAGTCCATCCCAGTCCATCCCAGTTCCCTCCCAGTTCCCCCCAGTTCCCTCCCAGTTTGTCCCAGTTCCCCCCAGTCCCCCCCAGTTCCCTCCCAGTTCCCTCCCAGTTCCCTCCCAGTCCCTCCCAGTTTGTCCCAGTCCCTCCCAGTTCCCTCCCAGTCGCTCCCAGTCCATCCCAGTCCATCCCAGTTCCCTCCCAGTCCATCCCAGTCCCTCCCAGTCCCTCCCAGTCCCTCCCAGTCCATCCCAGTTCATCCCAGTCCATCCCAGTTCCCTCCGGGAATTCTTTCCGTAGGAAAATAGAAATTTTTTATTGGGAATTTTCAGATCCGGGAATGTCGGGAGGAGCCGAAATTCCCGGGAATTCCTCCCCAAAAAAAAACCGGGATCGGAAATTCCCAAATTCCCGGCGGGAAAAATCGGGAATTTGGGGGGAAAATCGGGAATTTGGGGGGGAAAATCGGGAATTTGGGGGAAAAATCGGGAATTTGGGGGGGAAAATCGGGAATTTGGGGGGAAATGGGGAAAAAATCGGGAATTTCGGGGGGAAAATCGGGAATTTTGGGTGAAAAATCGGGAATTTGGGGGGGGGGGGAAAGTAGAAAAATCGGGAATTTCCAGGGAAAATCGGGAATTTGGGGGGGAAATGGGGAAAAAATTGGGAATTTGAGGGGAAAAATCGGGAATTTTGGGGGGAAAATCGGGAATTTGGGGGGGAAAAATCGGGAATTGGGGGGGGAAAGGAGAAAAATCGGGAATTTCCAGGGAAAATCGGGAATTTGGGGGGGAAAATTGGGAATTTTGGGGGGAAAAAGGGGGAAAAATCGGGAATTTGGGGGGGAAAATCGGGAATTGGGGGGGGAATGCAGAAAAATCGGGAATTTCCAGGGAAAATCGGGAATTTAGGGGGGAAATGGGGAAAAAAATTGGGAATTTGGGGCGAAAATGGGGGAAAAAATCGGGAATTTAGGAGGGAAAAATCGGGAATTTTGGGGGGAAATGGGAAAAAATCGGGAATTTTTTGGGGAAATCCCGGGAATTTGGGAAGAAATTGGGGAAAAAATCGGGAATTTCAGGGAAAATAGGGAAAAATCGGGAATTTCGAGGGAAAAATCGGGAATTTGGGGGGGAAAATCGGGAATTTGGGGGGGAAAAATCGGGAATCTGAGGGAAAAAATCGGGAATTTTGGGGGGGAAAATTGGGAATTTTGGGGGGAAATTCGGGAATTTTGGGGTTTTTATCCCAGGAAACAGACGGGTCCCAGCTCGATTCCCGAATTTTGGGGATTTTTGGGAATTGCGGCCGGATCCAGGTGGAAATCCAGGATCGGGAGCAGCTCCGGGCGGGAGGAGCGGAATTCCAGGAGGAGCCGCCCGGAGCCGCCCCGGGGCTGCGGGAAAAGGAGGAAAATCGGGAATTTTATCCCAAAAACCATCCGGGAATCCCAAAATCCCGAATTCCAACCCCAAATTCCCATTTTTCCCCCCAAATTCCCGCTTTTCCCACCCGGAATTCCAAAAAATCCCAAATTCCAACCCCAAATTCCCGATTTTCCCACCCCAAATTCCCAAAAAATCCCCAAATTCCAACCCCAAATTCCCATTTTTCCCCCCAAATTCCCGCTTTTCCCACCCGGAATTCCAAAAAAATCCCCAAATTCCAACCCCGAATTCCCGATTTTCTCCCCCAAAATTCCCGATTTTTCCCCCAAAATTCCCGAATTTCCCCCAAAATTCCCATTTTTTCCCCCAAAATTCCCGAATTTACCCCCAAAATTTCCATTTTTCCCCCAAAATTCCCATTTTCCCCCAAAATTCCCGAATTTACCCCCAAAATTCCCATTTTTCCCCCCAAAATTCCCAGTTTTCCCCCAAAATTCCCATTTTCCCCCCAAATTCCCATTTCCCCCCAAAATTCCCGATTTTCCCCCAAAATTCCCATTTTCCCCCCAAAATTCCCATTTTTCCCCCCAAATTCCCATTTTTCCCCCAGAATTCCCATTTCCCCCCAAAATTCCCATTTTTCCCCAAAAAATTCCCATTTTCCCCCCAAAATTCCCATTTTTCCCCCCAAAATTCCCGAATTTCCCCCCAAAATTCCCATTTTCCCCAAAAAATTCCCATTTTTCCCCCCAAAATTCCCATTTCCCCCCAAATTCCTGATTTTCCCCACAAAATTCCCTTTTTTTTCCCCCCAAAATTCCCCTTTACTCCCCTCAAATTCCCAATTTCCCTCAGAAATTCCCATTTCCCCCCAAAATTCCCGAATTTCCCCCCAAAATTCCCAATTTTCCCCCCAAAATTCCCAAATTTCCCCCCAAAATTCCCGATTTTCCCCAAAAATTCCCGATTTTTCCCCACCCCGCATCCATCCTCCACGATCCTCGCTCCTTCCCATCCCAGCTCCTCCTCATTCCCCGCCAGAATCCTCAGGAAATTCCAGGAATTCCCGGGAATTCCCTCCCCGGCTTCCCGGGCTGGGGAATTTTGGGAATTCCCGGTTTTCCTCTGGGAATTCCCGGTTTTTTTTTGGGAATTCTCGGGGCAGGGCAGGGAGAGGCTCTGGCGGGAGGAGGAGCTGAGGAGGCGGAGGAAGCTGAGCTGGACCCGCGGGAGCCGCCGGAATTCCCGGTCCCGGTAGGAAAACTGCGGGAAAAAGGAGAGGAAATGGCGGGAAAATCAGACGGGAATGGCGGGAAATTGGGGGGGGAATGGCGGGAAAATGACAGGGAATGGCGGGAAAAGGAGGGGGAGGAAGGAGGGAAATTCAGGGGGAAATGGCAGGAAATTGAGGGGGGGAATGGCGGGAAAATCAGGGTGGAATGGCGGGAAAATGAGAGGGGAAAAGGCGGGAAAAGGAGGGGGAATGGCGGGAAAATGAGGGGGAAAAAGGCGGGAAAAGGAGGGGGGAATGGCGGGAAAATCAGGGGGGAATGGCGGGAAAATGAGGGGGGAAAATGGGAATTTTTGGGGGGGAAAATTGGGAATTCGGGGGAAAAAATCGGGAATTTGGAGAGGAAATGGCGGGAAAATCAGGGGGGAAAAGGCGGGAAAATGAGGGGGGATGGTGGGAAAATCAGGGGGGAATGGCGGGAAATTGGGGGGGAATGGCGGGAAAAGGAGGGGGAGGAAGGAGGGAAATTGAGGGGGAAATGGCAGGAAATTGAGGGGGGGAATGGCGGGAAAATGAGGGGGAAAAAGGCGGGAAATTGAGGGGGGAAAAGGCGGGAAAATGAGGGGGAATGGCGGGAAAATCAGGGGGGAATGGCGGGAAATTGGGGGGAGAATGGCGGGAAAAGGAGGGGGAGGAAGGAGGGAAATTGAGGGGGAAAAGGCGGGAAAATCGGGGGGAATGGCGGGAAAATGAGAGGGGAATGGCGGGAAATTGGGGGGGAATGGCGGGAAAATGAGGAGGGAATGGCGGGAAATTGAGGGGGAAAAGGCGGGAAATTGAGGGGGGAAAGGCGGGAAAATGACAGGGAATGGCGGGAAAAGGAGGGGGAGGAAGGAGGGAAATTGAGGGGGAAATGGCAGGAAATTGAGGGGGGGAATGGCGGGAAAATTGGGGGGGAATGGCGGGAAATTTGGAGAAAAAAATTAGGAATTTTGGGGGAGAAATGGGGAATTTTGGGGGGAAAATGAGAATTTTGGGTGGAAAAATTGGGAATTTGGGGGGAAAAAGTGGGAATTTGGGGGGAAAATGGGGATTTGGGGGGAAAATGGAGGGAATTTGAGGGGGGAATGGCGGGAAAATCAGGGGGGAAAAATGGCGGGAAAATTGGGGAGAAAAAGGCGGGAAATTGGAGGGGGGAAAATGGGAATTTTGGGGGAAAAATTGGGAATTTGGGGGGAAAATCGGGAATTTGGGTGGGAAAATTGGGAATTTTGGGTTGAAAAAGTGGGAATTTAGGGGAAAAATTGGGAATTGGGAATAAAAATGGGAATTTGGGGGAAAAATTGGGAATTGGGAATAAAAATGGGAATTTGGGTGGGAAAATTGGGAATTTGGGTGGAAAAAGTGGGAATTTGGGTGGGAAAATTGGGAATTTGGGGGGAAAAATTGGGAATTGGGAATAAAAATGGGAATTTGGGTGGGAAAATTGGGAATTTGGGTGGAAAAATTGGGAATTTTGGGTGGAAAAAATGGGAATTTGGGTGGGAAAATTGGGAATTTGGGTGGGAAAAATCGGGAATTTGCGTGGGAAAAATTGGGAATTTGGAATAAAAATGGGATTTTGGGTGGAAAAAGTGGGAATTTGGGTGGGAAAATTGGGAATTGGGAATAAAAATGGGAATTTGGGGGAAAAATGGGGAATTTTGGGTGGAAAAATGGGGAATTTGGGTGGGAAAATTGGGAATTTGGGCTCCTGACCCTTCGGCCTCCCCGGGATCGGCTGAGCCAGAGCGGGGCCGGATTTTCCTGGTCCGGATCCGGATCCGGGAGCGGCACCTGGAAAATCGGGAATGAGAAAATCCCGGGAATTCTGGGATCCAAATCCTCGGGAATTTGGGGAAATTTGGGATTCAAATCCTCGGGAATTCTGGGAATTTTGGGATCCCAAATTCTTGGGAATTTTTGGGAATTTTGGGACCCCAATTCTTGGGAATTCTGGGAATTTTGGGATTCAAATCCTCGGGAATTTGGGGAAATTTGGGATTCAAATCCTCGGGATTTCTGGGAATTCTGGGATCCCAATCCTTGGGAATTCTGGGATTCAAATCCTTGGGAATTCTGGGAATTTTGGGATCCCAAATTCCTGGGAATTTTTGGGAATTTTGGGACCCCAATTCTTGGGAATGTGGGGAAATTTGGGATTCAAATCCTCGGGAATTCTGGGAATTTTGGGATCCCAATTCTTGGGAATTCTTGGGAATTTTGGGATCCCAATTCTTGGGAATTCTGGGAATTCTGGGATCCCAAATCCTCGGGAATTCTGGGAATTTTGGGATCCCCAATTCTTGGGAATTCTGGGAATTTTGGGATCCCAATCCTTGGGAATTCTGGGATTCAAATCCTCGGGAATTCTGGGAATTTTGGGATCCCCAATTCTTGGGAATTCTGGGAATTCTGGGTTTGAATCCTTGGGAATTTTGGGATCAAATTTTCCAGGAATTTTTCCCAGAATTTTTCAGAGATTTTTCCCTGGGATTTTCCCTGGAATTTTCCTGGGATTTTTCCAGGGATTTTTCCCAGATTTTTCCATGAATTTTCCATGAATTTTCCTGGTATTTTCCGGGGATTTTTCCAGGATTTTTCCCATAATTTTCCTGGGATTTTCCCTGGGATTTTTCCAGGATTTTTTCCAGGGATTTTCCCCAGAATTCTCCCGGGATTTTTCCGGGGATTTTCCATGGATTTTTTCCCAGGATTTTTCCAGAATTTTCCCAGGAATTTCCCCATAATTTCCCCAGAATTCCTGAGATTTTTCCCATTATTTTTCCCAGGATTTTTCCAGGGATTTTTTCCCAGAATTTCCCGAGAATTTTCCCAGAATTCCCAGGATTTTTCCAGGGATTTCCCCAGAATTTTCCCAGAATTTTCCCCTTGATTTCCCCAGAATTCCCTGGATTTTTCCCAGGATTTTCCAGGGATTTTGTCCCGGGATTTTTCCCAGATTTTCCCCCTTGATTTCCCCAGAATTCCTGGGATTTTTCCCGGGATTTTTCCAGGGATTTCCCGGGGATTTTTTCCCGGGATTTTTCCCAGAATTTTCCCCTTGATTTCCCCAGAATTTCCCCAGAATTCCCAGGATTTTTCCCGGGATTTTTTCTGGGGATTTTCCCGAGATTTTTTCCAAGAATTTTCCCAGAATTTTCCCCAGAATTTCCAGGATTTTTCCCAGGATTTTCCCTGGGATTTTTCCCAGATTTTTCCCTTTGATTTCCCCAGAATTCCCGGGATTTTTCCCAGGATTTTCCCCGGGATTTTTCCAGGGATTTTCCAGGGATTTTCTCCCAGGATTTTTCCCAAAATTCACGGGATTTTTCCCGGGATTTTTCCCAGATTTTTCCCCTTGATTTCCCCAGAATTCCTGGGATTTTTCCCGGGATTTTTCCCGGGATTTTCCCAGAGTCTTCCCCTTGATTTCCCCACAATTCCCGGGATTTTTCCCAGAATTTTCCCCGTAATTTCCCCAGAATTCCCAGGACTTTTCCAGGGATTTTTCCTGGGATTTTCCAGGGATTTTTTCCCAGAATTTTCCCCAGAATTCCCCGGATTTTTCCCGGGAATTTCCCCATAATTTCCCCAGAATTCCCAGGATTTTTCCCAGAATTTTCCCAGAATTTTCCCCATAATTTCCCCAAAAATTCCGGGATTTTTCCCAGGATTTTCCCCAGAATTCCTGGGATTTTTCCCAGGATTTTTCCCCAGAATTCCCGGGATTTTTCCCCAGAATTCCCGGGATTTTTCCCCAGAATTCCCAGGATTTTTCCCAGAATTCCCAGGATTTTTCCCAGAATTCCCAGGATTTTTCCCAGGATTTTTCCCCAGAATTTTCCCAGAATTTTCCCCATAATTTCCCCAGAATTCCCAGGATTCTTCCCAGAATTTCCCCGGGATTTTCCCCAGATTTTTCCCGGGATTTTTCCCCAGAATTCCCAGGATTTTTCCCGGGATTTTCCCCAGAATTCCCGGGATTTTTCCCCAGAATTCCCAGGATTTTTCCTGGGATTTTTCCCCAGAATTCCCGGGATTTTTCCCGAGCACAGACCCGCTGGAATTCCGGGAACACGCAGCTCTCCCCTCCGGCCGTGAAGTTACAGAAAACCCTGACGGAATCCCGGGAACATCCCTGGTTGGGATCGATCCAATACTCCCCTGAATTCCAGGAAAAAAAAAACCGGGATCAGACCCCAAAAATTCCCAAAATCCCCCAAAAAACCGGGAATTCATCCCAAAAATTCCCCTCCACGAACCATCCTGGAGCTGGGGGTGGCCGAGCTTGAGGTCCTGGCAGGTCCTGGCCGGATGATCCCGAGATCCCGGAGGATTCCGGAGCCGCTCCAGCTCCGATTTTAGGGAATCCAGGAATTCCAGGAGGAGGCTGGAAGGTTCTGGATGCTGGAATTCCGGGAATTCCAGGGAACGCTTGGATTTCTTGGGAATTTGGATGGGGAGGGGTTGGATGGTTTCGCCTGGAGGGCCCTGGAATGGGATTTTTGGGATTTTAGGTGGGGAAATTCCGGGAAAATCCTGGGATTCCTCACGGGAAATTCCCGGGATTCTGCCCAAATTCCCGCTGGGAATTTTGAAAATGAATGGGAAAAATTCACCCTGGAAAATGCCGGAAAATTCATCCAAATTCCCGCTGGGAAAGTCCTGAATCCCAAATTCCCCAAATCCCAAATTTCCCAAATCCCAAATCCCTAAAACCCCAAATCCCAAATTTCCCAAATCCCAAAAACCCCAAATCCCAAATTTCCCAAATCCCAAATCCCAAAAACCCCAAATCCCAAATTTCCCAAATCCCAAACTTCCCAACCCCAAAAATCCCAAATCCCCCCAAAAATCCCAAATCCCAAAATCCCAAATTCCAAATTCCCAAATCCTGAATTTCCAAAATCCCAAATCCCGAATTCCCCGAAATCCCAAATCCCAACCCCAAAATCCTGGATCCCAAATAATTCCCAAATCCCGAATTCCCAAACCCCAAATTCCCGAATTCCCAAATCCCAAAATTCCAAATCTCCCAAATCCCAAATCCCGAATTCCCAAATCCTGAATTCCCAAATCCTGAATTCCCAAATCCCAAATTCCTGAATTCCCAAATCCCTGAATTCCCAAATCCCCCCAAAAACCCCAATTCCCAAATCCCAAATCCTGAATTCCCAAATCCCGAATTCCCAAATCCCCCCAAAGCCCAAATCCCAAGACCCCAAATCCTGAATTCCCAAACCCCAAATCCCTGAATTCCCAAATTCCCCAAATCCTGAATTCCCAAATTCCCAAATCCCAAATCCTGAAATCCCAAACCCCAAATTCCCAATTCCCAAATCCCAAAAACCCCAAATCCCAAATTCCCAATTCCCAAATTCCAAAATCCCCAAATCCCTCCCAAAAACCCCAATTCCCAAATCCCAAAAACCCCAAATCCCGAATTCCCAAATCCTGAATTCCCAAACCCCAAAATCCCAAATCCCGAATTCCCCCAAATCCCAAATTCCCAAATCCCAAATTCCCCCCAAAAACCCCAATTCCCAAATCCCAAAAACCCCAATTCCCAAATTCCCAAAAACCCCAAATCCCAAATTCCCAAATTCCCAATTCCCAAATTCCCAAATCCTGAATTCCCAAACCCCAAATCCCTGAATTCCCAAATACTGAATTTCTGAATTCCTAAAATCCCAAATTCCCCCAAATCCCAAATTCCCAAATTCCCAAATCCCAAATCCCAAAAACCCCAAATCCCAAATTCCCAAATCCTGAATTCCCAAACCCCAAATCCCTGAATTCCCGAATTCCCAAATTCCCAAATCCCGAATTTCTGAATTCCTAAAATCCCAAATTCCCCAAAACTCCAAATCCCAAATTCCCAAATCCCAAAATTCCGAATCCCCCAAAACCCCAAATCCCAAAACCCCAAATCCCTGAATTCCCAAATCCCGAAATTCCCACAGAATTCCCATGGAATTCCCAAATTCCCGCAGAATTCCCGTTTTTCCTCACGGGGTGTCCGGGTGCTCCGGGGGGTCCTCGCTCTCCTTTGGGTCCCGCTTGGCCCTGCCGGGATTGGGGCAATTTTAGGGGATTTTGGGGAATTTTGGGAATTTTGGGGATATTTTGGAATTTTTGGGGGTTTTTTGGGAATTTTTTGGGAGTTTTTTGGGATTTTTTTTATTTTTTGGGGATTTTTTTTGGAATTTTGGGGAATTTTTTGGGAATTTTTTGGGATTTTTGGAGGGAATTTTTGGGGATATTTTGGGATTTTTTTGGGGGGATTTTTGGGATTTTTTGGGGAATTTTTTTGGCAATTTTTGGGATTTTTTGGGATTTTTTGTGGAATTTTTATGGAATTTTTGGGGATTTTTTGGGATTTTTTGGAATTTTGGGGGGAATTTTTTTTTTATTTTTGGGAATTTCTTGGGGATTTTTTGGGGATTTTTTTGGGATTTTTGGGGGATTTTTTTGGGAATTTTTTGGGGATTTTTTTGGTTTTTTTTGGCTTTTTTTGGGATTTTTTTGGGATTTTTTGGGATTTTTTGTGGAATTTTTGTGGAATTTTTGGGGATTTTTGGGGGATTTTGGGGATTTTTTGGGGGATTTTTGGGGGGATTTTTTGGAATTTTGGGGGGAATTTTTTTTTATTTTTGGGAATTTCTTGGGGATTTTTTGGGGATTTTTTTGGGATTTTTGGGGATTTTTCATGGAATTTTTGGGGATTTTTTGGGGGATTTTTGGGATTTTTTGTGGAATTTTTATGGAATTTTTGGGGGATTTTTTGGGGATTTTTGGGGGATTTTGGGGATTTTTTGGGGATTTTTTGGGGGATTTTTGGGAATTTTTGGGGGGAATTTTTGGGATTTTTGGGAATTTTGGGGGGATTTTTGGGATTTTTTGGGTGTTTTTGCGGATTTTTCATGGAATTTTTTGGGATTTTTTGGGGGATTTTTGGGATTTTTTGGGGAATTTTTTTGGCATTTTTTGGGATTTTTTGGGGATTTTGGGGGATTTTTTTGGGGATTTTTCATGGAATTTTTGGGGATTTTTTGGGAGATTTTTGGCATTTTTTGGGGAATTTTTTTGGCATTTTTTGGGATTTTTTGGGATTTTTTGTGGAATTTTTATGGAATTTTTGGGGATTTTTTGGGATTTTTTGGAATTTTGGGGGGAATTTTTTTTTTATTTTTGGGAATTTCTTGGGGATTTTTTGGGGATTTTTTTGGGATTTTTGGGGATTTTTGGGGGATTTTTTTGGGAATTTTGGGATTTTGGGGATTTTTTGGGATTTTTTTTGGCATTTTTTGGGATTTTTTCGGGATTATTTTGGGATTTTTTGTGGAATTTTTGTGGATTTTTGGGATTTTTTGGGGGATTTTTTGGGATTTTTGGGGGATTTTTTGGGGATTTTTTTTTAATTTTGGGGGATTTTTTTTGATTTTTGGGATTTTTTGGGGATTTTTGGGGATTTTTGGGGATTTTTCGTGGAATTTTTGGGGCTTTTTTGGGATTTTTTTGGATTTTTTCGGGATTTTTTTTTATTTTTTGTGGAATTTTTGTGGATTTTTGGGATTTTTTGTGGAATTTTTGTGGAATTTTTTGGGATTTTTGGGGGATTTTGGGGGAATTTTTTTGGGAATTTTGGGATTTTTGGGATTTTTTGGGGAATTTTTTTGGGGACTTTTTGGGATTTTCTTGGGATTTTTTGGAATTTTTTCGTGAGTTTTTTGGGATTTTTGGGGGGGATTTTTGGGGGGAATTTTTGGGAATTTTTGGGAATATTTTCAGGATTTTTGGGTTTTTTTTGCGGATTTTTGGGGGTTTTTGGGATTTTTTGTGGAATTTTTGGGGATTTTTTGGGGGATTTTGGGGGAATTTTTTTGGGGGGGAATTTTTGGGATTTTGGGGGGATTTTTTGGGGAATTTTGGGAATTTTTGGGATTTTTTTGAATTTTTTCAGGATTTTTGGGGGAATTTTTTGGGGATTTTTTTGTGGATTTTTGGGGATTTTTGGGGATTTTTGGGGGATTTTTGGGGGATTTTTGGTGGAATTTTGGGAATTTTTGGGGGAATTTTTTTGGCATTTTTTGGAATTTTTGTGGAATTTTTTGGGATTTTTGGGGGATTTTGGGAATTTTGGGAATTTTTTGGATTTTTTGGAATTTTTGGGGTTTTTGGGGCAATTTTTTTGATTTTTGGGGATTTTTCGTGGAATTTTTGGGGATTATTTTGGGGATTTTTGGGGATAATTTTGGGATAATTTTGGGATATTTTTGGGATATTTTTGGGGTGATTTTGGGGTGATTTTGGGGTTTTTTGGGATAATTTTGGGATATTTTTGGGATATTTTTGGGATGTTTTTGGGGTTTTTTGGGGATATTTTTGGGGTGATTTTGGGATAATTTTGGGATAATTTTGGGATAATTTTGGGATATTTTTGGGATAATTTTGGGATAATTTTGGGATAATTTTGGGATAATTTTGGGATATTTTTGGGGTGATTTTGGGGTGATTTTGGGGTTTTTTGGGGATATTTTTGGGGATATTTTTGGGGTTTTTTGGGGATATTTTTGGGATATTTTTGGGATATTTTTGGAGATATTTTTGGGGTGATTTCGGGGTATTTGGGGGATATTTTTGGGGTTTTTTGGGGTGATTTTGGGGTTTTTTGGGGATATTTTTGGGCTGATTTTGGGGCTTTTTGGGGATATTTTTGGGGTGATTTTGGGGTGATTTTGGGGTGATTTTGGGTTTTTTGGGGATATTTTTGGGGTGATTTTGGGGTGATTTTTGGGGTTTTTTGGGGATATTTTTGGGGATATTTTTGGGGTGATTTTGGGGTGATTTTGGGGATATTTTTGGGGTGATTTTGGGGTGATTTTGGGGTGTTTTTGGGTTTTTTTGGGGTCTCACCGTGGCTCCTTTGGCTCCTTTGGGCCCGGCCGGACCCTGGGGGGGGGAGGGGAACAAAAAAGAAAAGGGGGGGGGGGGGGAGGGGTCAAAGGGGGGGAGGGGAAACCCCTCCCCCACCCCCCCCAAAATTCCCAAAATTTGGGGGAATTTTTGGGAATTTTGGGGAAGGGAATTTTGGGGATTTTGGGGAAATTTTTGGGAATTTTTGGGAATTTTGGGAAAGGGATTTGGGGGAATTTTGGGAATTTTGGGAAAGGGAATTTGGGGATTTTTTTGGGATTTTTGGGAATTTTGGGAAAGAGAATTTTGGGAATTTTGGGGATTTTTGGGAATTTTAGGAAAGGGAATTTGGGGATTTTTTTGGGAATTTTGGGAATTTTGGGATGGGGGAATTTGTGGGAAAAGGGAATTTTGGGGGAATTTGGGGAGGGGAAATTTGGGGATTTTTGGGAATTTTGGGGAAGGGAATTTTGGGGATTTTGGGGAATTTTTTGAAAGGAATTTGGGGGAATTTTGGGAAGGGAATTTTGGGGATTTTTGGGAATTTTGGGAAAGGGATTTGGGGGAATTTTGAGGGATTTTGGGAAAGGAATTTGGGGGATTTTTGGGGAAATTTTGGGAAAGGGAATTTTGGGATTTTTTTGGGATTTTTGGGAATTTTGGGAAAGGAATTTGGGGGAATTTTGGGAAGGGAATTTTGGGGATTTTTGGGAATTTTGGGAAAGGGATTTGGGGGATTTTGGGGGATTTTGGGAAAGGGAATTTTGGGAATTTTGGGAAAGGATTTTGGGAATTTTGGGAAAGGGATTTGGGGGAATTTTGAGGGATTTTGGGAAAGGGATTTGGGAGAATTTTCAGGGATTTTGGGAAGGGAATTTTTGGGAATTTTGGGGAAGGGATTTTGGGGATTTTTGGGGAAATTTTGGGAAAGGGAATTTTGGGATTTTTTGGGGATTTTTGGGAATTTTGGGAAGGGAATTTTGGGGAATTTGGGGAATTTTGGGATGGGGGAATTTGTGGGAAAAGGGAATTTTGGGGAGGAGAAATTTGGGGATTTTGGGGAATTTTGGGAAGGGAATTTTCAGGAGGGGAATTTTGGGTGATTTTGGGGAATTTTGGGAGAATTTTGGGAGTTTTGGGGTCACTCACGGGGAGTCCGGGGGGTCCCGATGGTCCCAAGGCTCCGGCGGCTCCGGGAATTCCCTGGGAATTTGGGGAGGGAAAGACCCCCCCAAAAATTACCCACCCCAAATCCCCCAAATCCCCCCAAAATTCCCCAAATCCCCCCAAAATTCCCCAAATCCCCCCAAAATTCCCCAAATCCCCCCAAAATTCCCCAAATCCCCCCAAAATCCCATTTTTCCCCCCAAATCCCCCCCAATCCCAATTTTTTCTCCCAAAATCTCAATTTTCCCACCAAAATTCCCATTTTTTTCCCATTTTTTCCCCATTTTTCCCCATTTTTTTCCATTTTTCCCATCTTTTCCCGGTTTTCCCCCAAAATTCCCATTTTCCCCCCAGAATTCCCATTTTTCCCCCAAAAAATCCCATTTTTTCCCCATTTCCCCCATTTTTTCCCGATTTTCCCATTTTCCCCATTTTTCCTCCCAAAACTCACCATTTTCCTCCCAAAAATCCCAATTTTTTCTCATTTTCCCCCCAAAAATTCACATTTTCCCCCCAAAAAATCCCATTTTTTCCCAATTTTTTCCCATTTTCCCCCCCAAATCCCCCTTTTATTCCAAAAATCCCAATTTTCCTCCCAAAATTCCCATTTTTCCCCCATTTTCCCTCCAAAAATCCCAATTTTTTCCCATTTGTCCCCCAAAAAATCCCTTTTTTTCCCCATTTTCCCCCATTTTTTCCCATTTTTTCCCCAGTTTTTCCCATTTTCCCCATTTTTTTCCCAATTTTCCCACTTTTCTCCCCATTTTTCCTACCAAAACTCCCATTTTCCCCCCAAAAAATCCCAATTTTTTCCCATTTTCCCCCCCAAAAATTCCCATTTTTCCCCCAAAAAATCCCATTTTTTCCCAATTTTTTCCCATTTCTTCCCCCAAAATTTCCCAGATTTTCCCTTTTCTTCCCCAATTTTTCCCATTTGAACGTTTTCCCAATTTTCCCATTTTTCCCCCATTTTACCTCCCAAAAATCCCAATTTTTTTCCCATTTTTCCCCCAAGAAATTCCCATTTTCCCCCCCAAAAAAATCCCATTTTTCCCCATTTTTCCCCCAAAAAATCCAATTTTTTTCCATTTTTTTCCCATTTTTTCCCCCAAATTTCACATTTTTTCCCATTTTTCCCATTTTTCCCAATTTTCCCATTTTTTCCCCCATTTTCCCCCCAAAAAATCCCATTTTTCCCCATTTTTCCCCCCCAAAATCCCATTTTTTCCCCCAAAAAATCCCATTTTTTTCCCCAAAAATCCAATTTTTCCCCATTTTTCCCCCAAAATTCCCATTTTTCCCAAAATCTCCATTTTTTGCCCCATTTTTCCTCACCGTCTCCCCCTTTTTCCCGGAATTTCCAGGATTTCCGGGCCGGCCCCGCTCTCCTTTGTCCCCCCAAAATCCCATTTTTTTTCCCCATTTTTCCCCCATTTTTCCCCATTTTTTCCCATTTTTCCCAATTTTCCCATTTTTCCCCCATTTTACCTCCCAAAAATCCCAATTTTTTTCCCATTTCTGCCCCAAAAACTCCCATTTTCCCCCCAAAAAATCCCATTTTTCCCCATTTTTCCCCCAAAAAATCCAATTTTTTCCATTTTTTCCCCATTTTTCCCCCATTTTTCCCCATTTTTTCCCATTTTTCCCAATTTTCCCATTTTTCCCCCATTTTACCTCCCAAAAATCCCAATTTTTTTCCCATTTCTGCCCCAAAAATTCCCATTTTCCCCCCCAAAAAATCCCATTTTTCCCCATTTTTCCCCCCAAAAATCCAATTTTTTTCCATTTTTTTCCCATTTTTTCCCCCAAATTTCACATTTTTTCCCATTTTTCCCAATTTTCCCAATTTTCCCATTTTTCCCCCCATTTTCCCTCCCAAAAATCCCAATTTTTTCCCATTTCCCCCCCCAAAAATTCACATTTTTCCCCCTAAAAAATCCCATTTTTTCCCCGTTTTTTCCCCAAAATTCCCATTTTTTTCCCATTTTCTCCCATTTTTCCCCCCAAAATTCCCATTTTCCCCCCCAAAAATTCCCATTTTTCCCCCCCAAAAATTCCCATTTTCCTCCCCAAAATTCCCAATTTTTCCCCCCAAAATTCCCATTTTCACCCCCAAAAATTCCCATTTTTCCCCCCCAAAAATTCACATTTTTCCCCCAAAAATTCCCATTTTCCTCCCCAAAATTCCCAATTTTTCCCCCCAAAATTCCCATTTTCACCCCCAAAAATTCCCATTTTTCCCCCCCAAAAATTCACATTTTTCCCCCAAAAATTCCCATTTTCCCCCCAAAAATTCACATTTTTCCCCCCAAAAAATCCCATTTTTTTCCCATTTTTTCCCCGTTTTTTCCCCAAAATTCCCGTTTTTTCCCATTTTTCCCAAAATCCCCATTTTTCCCCCCATTTTTCCTCACCGTCTCCCCCTTTTTCCCGGAATTTCCAGGATTTCCGGGCCGGCCCCACTCTCCTTTGTCTCCAAAAATCCCAATTTTCCCTTTTTTCCCCATTTTTTCCCCGTTTTTTCCCATTTTTCCCCCAAATTTCACGTTTTTCCCATTTTTCCCAATTTTCCCCCCATTTTTCCACCCAAAACTCCCATTTTCCCTCCAAAAATTCACATTTTTCCCCCCAAAAAATCCCATTTTTTTCCCATTTTTTCCCCGTTTTTTCCCCAAAATTCCCGTTTTTTCCCATTTTTCCCAAAATCCCCATTTTTCCCCCCATTTTTCCTCACCGTCTCCCCCTTTTTCCCGGAATTTCCAGGATTTCCGGGCCGGCCCCGCTCTCCTTTGTCCCCCCAAAATCCCATTTTTTTTCCCCATTTTTCCCCCATTTTTCCCCATTTTTTCCCATTTTTCCCAATTTTCCCATTTTTCCCCCATTTTACCTCCCAAAAATCCCAATTTTTTTCCCATTTCTGCCCCAAAAATTCCCATTTCCCCCCCCAAAAAAATCCCATTTTTCCCCATTTTTCCCCCAAAAAATCCAATTTTTTTGCATTTTTTCCCATTTTTTCCCCAAAATTCACATTTTTTTCCATTTTTCCCAAATTTTCCCATTTTTCCCCCATTTTCCCTCCCAAAAATCCCAATTTTTTCCCATTTCCCCCCCAAAAATTCCCATTTTCCCCCCAAAAATTCACATTTTTCCCCCCAAAAAATCCCTTTTTTTTCCCATTTTTTCCCCGTTTTTTCCCAAAATTCCCGTTTTTTCCCATTTTTCCCAAAATCCCCATTTTTTGCCCCATTTTTCCTCACCGTCTCCCCCTTTTTCCCGGAATTTCCGGGATTTCCGGGCCGGCCCCGCTCTCCTTTCTCTCCCGGCTCCCCGGGGGGTCCCAACAGCCCCAGGAGCCCCGGGTGGCCCTGGAATGGGGAGAAAAAACGGGAATTTGGGAAAAAGGGGAATTTTGGGGGAAAATTGGGAATTTTGGGGAAAAAAATTGGGAATTCTGGGAAAAAAAGGGGATTTTTTGGGGAAAAAATGGGAATTTTTGGGGGAAAAAATGGGAAATTGGGGGGGAAAAATGGGAATTTTGGAGGGGAAAATGGGAATTTTGGGGAAAAATGGGAATTTTTGGGGTAAAATGGGAATTTTTTTGGGAAAAATGGGGATTTTGGGGAAAAAGGGGGATTTTGGGGGGAAAATGGGAATTTTGGGGGGAAATTGGGAATTTTGGGGGAAAAATGGGAATTTTGGGGGGAAAATTGGGGATTCTGGAAAAAAAATGGGAATTTTTGGGGAAAAAATGGGAATTTTGGGGGGGAAAAGGGGGATTTTTGGGGGGAAAATGGGAATTTTGGGGGGAAAATCGGGAATTTTGGGGAAAATGGGAATTTGGGGAAGGAAAATGGGAATTTTGGGGAAAAAATTGGGAATTTGGGGGAAAATGGGACTTGGGGGAAAATTGGGAATTTTGGGGGGAGGAAAAATGGGAATTTTTTGGGGGAAAAACGGGAATTTTGGTGGGGAAAAAATGGGAATTTTGGGGGGAAAATGGGAAATTTTGGGGGAAAATGGGAATTTTTGGAGGGAAAAAGGGGAAAAAGGGGATTCCGAGGGGATTTGGGGTTTCCCAACCATTGAAATTTGGGAATTCGGGTGGAATTTGGTTGGAATTTTGTGGGAATTCTGTGGGAATTTGGGAATTTGGAATTTTGTGGGAATTTTTTGGGAATTTTTTGGGAATTTTGTGGGAATTCTGTTGGAATTTGGGAATTTGGTTGGAATTTTGTGGGAATTTGGTTGGAATTGGGTTGGAATTCGGGAATTTTTTTGGAATTCGGGAATTTTGTAGGAATTGAGTTGGAATTGGGTTGGAATTCCAGGAATTTTGTGGGAATTGGGTTGGAATTCCGGGAATTTTGTGGGAATTTGGGTTGGAATTCCGGGAATTTTGTGGGAATTGGGTTGGAATTCCGGGAATTTTGTGGGAATTGGGTTGGAATTCTGGGAATTTTGTGGGAATTGGGTCGGAATTCCAGGAATTTTGTGGGAATTTGGGAATTCTGTTGGAATTCCGTCTCTCACCTTCTCTCCCTTGGCTCCGGTGTCTCCCTTCAGGCCGGGGAGGCCGGGGGGGCCCTGCGGAATTCCGGGAATCAAATCCGGGAATTTCGGGAATTCCGGGAATGGGGAGAAATCCCCAATCCCAGATTTTTTTGGGGGGGATCTCTCAGGTTTTGGGATTCCCAAATTTTTGGCGATTCCCAATTTTTGGGATTCCAATTTTTGGGATTCCATTTCTTTGGGATTCCAAATTTTTATGATCTCAGTTTTTTGGGAATTCCAAATTTTTTGGGGATCTTCCATTTTTTGGGATCCCAATTTTTGGGATCTCAGGTTTTTGGGGATTCCAAATTTTTTGGGATTCCAAATTTTTGGGATCTCAGATTTTTGGGATCCCATTTTTTGGGATTCCCAGTTTTTTGGGATCCCATTTTTTGGGGATTTCCCAATTTTCAGGATTCCAAATTTTTGGGATTCCCATTTTTGGGATTCCATTTTTGGGGATCTCCCAATTTTGGGGATCTCAGTTTTTTGGGATCTCCCATTTTTTGGGATTCCCAATTTTTGGGGTCTCAGGTTTTTTGGGATTCCAAACTTTCAGGATTCCAAATTTTCTGGTTTCCCAATTTTTGGGGATTCCCAATTTTCGGGATTCCCATTTTTTGGGATTTCCAATTTTTGGGATCTCAGTTTTTTTGGGATTCCCAAATTTTGGGATCCTTTTTTGGGGGGATTCCCAATTTTTGGATTCCCATTTTTTTGGGATTTCCCAATTTTTTGGGGGATTCCCCATTTTTTGGGATTCCATTTCTTTGGGATTCCAAATTTTTATGATCTCAGTTTTTTGGGAATTCCAAATTTTTGGGGATCTTCCATTTTTTGGGATCCCAATTTTTGGGATTCCATTTTTTTTTGGATCTCCCATTTTCTGGGAATTCCCCATTTTTTGGGATCCCATTTTTGGGGAATTTCCCAATTTTTGGGGATTCCCATTTTTTGGGGATTTCCCAATTTTTGGGATTCCAAATTTTGGGGGATTCCAAGTTTTTGGGATTCCCATTTTTTTAGGATCCCATTTTTTTGGGGATTTCCCAATTTTTTTGGGAGATTTCCCAATTTTTTGGGATCTCCCATTTTTTGGGATTCCAAATTTAATGATCTCAGTTTTTTGGGAATTCCAAATTTTTGGGGATCTTCCATTTTTTGGGATCCCAATTTCTGGATCTCCAATTTTTGGGATTCCCATTTTTTGGGATTCCCATTTTTTGGGATTTCCCAATTTTCAGGATTCCAAATTTTTGGGATTCCCAAATTTTTGGGATCCTTTTTTTTGGGGATTCCAAATTTTCCAGGATCCCATTTTTTTGGGGATTTCCCAATTTTTGGGATTCCCAAATTTTGGGATCCTTTTTTTGGGGGATTCCAAATTTTTTGGGATTCCCATTTTTTGGATTCCCATTTTTTGGGATTCCCATTTTTGGGGATTCCAAATTTTCAGGATTCCCATTTTTTTGGGATCTCAGTTTTTTGGGAATTCCCATTTTTTGGGAATCTCAGGTTTTTTTGGATTCCAAATATTTGGGATCCCATTTTTTGGGATCTCAGTTTTTTTGGGATCTCAGTTTTTTGGGATCCCATTTTTTTTAGGATCCCATTTTCTGGGAATTCCCCATTTTTTTGGGAAGGAGGGAATTTTGGGATTCCCAATTTTTGGGATTCCAAATTTTTGGGATCTCAGTTTTTTGGGATTCCCATTTTTTTAGGATCCCATTTTTTTAGATCCCATTTTTTTTTCAGGATTCCCATTTTTTGGGATCTCCAATTTTTGGGATCTCAGGTTTTTTGGGATCTCCCATTTTTTGGGATCCCAAATTTTTTGGGGAATTTCCCAATTTTTTGGGATTTCCATTTTTTGGGATTCCCAATTTTTGGGATCCTATTTTCTGGAAATTCCCATTTTTTGGGATTCCTGTTTTTTGGGATCTCCCATTTTTGGGGGATTCCAAATTTTTGGGATCTCAGTTTTTTGGGAATTCCAAATTTTTTTGGATCTCCCATTTTCTGGGAATTCCCCATTTTTTGGGATCCTTTTTTTTGGGGATCCAAATTTTTGTGATCCCATTTTTTGGGAATTCCCCATTTTTCTGGGAATTCCCATTTTTTTGGGAAGGAGGGAATTTTGGGATCCCATTTTTTGGGGGATTCTCCATTTTTTGGGATCTCAGTTTTTTGGGATTCCATTTTTTTTAGGATCCCATTTTCTGGGAATTCCCCATTTTTCTGGGAATTCCCATTTTTTTGGGGAAGGAGGGAATTTTGGGATCCCGTTTTTTGGGATCTCTCACTCACCAGGGGTCCGGGGGGTCCGGCCTGGCCGGGGCTTCCCGGTTTTCCTTGTTCTCCCTAAAAAACACCGGGAAAAATTCCCTGGCCCCAATCCCAGATTTTGGGATCCCAAATCCCAGAATTTCGGGTCCCAATCCCAGATTTTGGGATCCCAAATCCCAGAATTTTGGGTCCCAATCCCTGAATTTTTAATCCAAATCCCGAATTTTTGACCCAAATCCCAAATCCTGTGGCCCAAATCCCAAAGTTTTGGCCCAAATCCTGAATTTTGGGGTCCCAATCCCTGAATTTTTGATCCCAATCCCAGATTTTGGGGTCCTGATCCCAGATTTTGTCTCCCAATCCCGGATTTTGGGGTCCCAATCCCAAATTTTGGGGTCCCAATCCCAGATTTTGGGTCCCAAATCCCAGATTTTCGCCTCCCAATCCCAAATTTTGGGTCCCATTCCCAGATTTTGGGGTCCCAATCCCAGATTTTGGGTCCAAATCCCAAATTTTGGGGTCCCAATCCCAGATTTCGTCTCCCAAATCCCAGATTTTGGGTTCCAAATCCCAAATTTTTCCTCCCAAATCCCAAATTTTCGTCTCCCAATCCCAAATTTCGTCTCCCATTCCCGGATTTTGGGGTCCCATTCCCAGATTTTGGGTCCCAATCCCAAATTTTGGGGTCCAAATCCCAGATTTTGTCTCCCAATCCCAGATTTTCATCTCCCAATCCCAGATTTTCATCTCCCAATCCCAGATTTTTTGTCCCAATCCCAAATTTTGGGTCCCATTCCCAGATTTTGGGGTCCAAATCCCAAATTTTCGTCTCCCATTCCCGAATTTTCATCTCCCATTCCCAGATTTTGTCTCCCATTCCCGGATTTTGGGTCCCAATCCCAGATTTTGGGTCCCAATCCCAAATTTTCGTCTCCCAATCCCAGATTTCGTCTCCCAATTCCCAAATTTTGCCTCCCAATCCCGAATTTTCATCTCCCATTCCCAAATTTTGGGTCCCAATCCCAAATTTTGGGGTCCCAATCCCAAATTTTGGGGTCCCATTCCCAGATTTTGGGATCCCATTCCCGAATTTTGGCTCCCAATCCCAAATTTTTCCTCCCAATCCCAAATTTTCGTCTCCTGATCCCGAATTTTCATCTCCAAATCCCAGATTTCGGCTCCCAAATCCCGGATTTTGGGTTCCAAATCCCAAATTTTTCCTCCCAAATCCCACAATTTTTGTCTCCCAATCCCAAATTTTGGGGTCCCAATCCCAAATTTTCATCTCCTGATCCCAAATTCTTGGCTCCAAATCCCAGATTTCGTCTCCCAAATCCCAAATTTTGTCTCCCAATCCCGAATTTTTGTCTCCCAATCCCAAATTTTGGGGTCCCAATCCCAGATTTTCGCCTCCCAATCCCAAATTTTGGGTCCCAATCCCAGATTTTCGACTCCCAATCCCAGATTTTGGGGTCCCAATCCCAAATTTTCGCCTCCATTCCCGAATTTTGGGTCCCAATCCCAAATTTTTGATCCCAATCCCAGATTTTGGGGTCCCATGCCCAAATTTTTGATCCCAATCCCAGATTTTGGGTTCCAAATCCCAAATTTTGCTTCCCAAATCCCAAATTTTCGTCTCCCAATCCCAAATTTCGTCTCCCATTCCCGGATTTTGGGTCCCAATCCCAAATTTTCGATCCCAATCCCAAATTTTGGGTCCCATTCCCAGATTTTGGGGTCCAAATCCCAAATTTTCGTCTCCCATTCCCGAATTTTCATCTCCCATTCCCGAATTTTGTCTCCCATTCCCGGATTTTGGGTCCCAATCCCAAATTTTGGGGTCCCAATCCCAGATTTTCGCCTCCCAATCCCAAATTTTGGGGTCCCAATCCCAGATTTTGGGGTCCCAATCCCAGATTTCGTCTCCCAAATCCCAAATTTTGGGGTCCCATTCCCAGATTTTGGGTCCCATTCCTGAATTTTGGGGTCCTGATCCCAAATTTTGGGGTCCCAATCCCAGATTTCATCTCCCAAATCCCAAATTTTGCCTCCCAATCCCGAATTTTTGGCTCCCAATCCCAAATTTTGGGGTCCCAATCCCAGATTTTGGGTCCCATTCCCAGATTTTGGGTCCCAATCCCAAATTTTTGATCCCAATCCCAAATTTTGGGTTCCAAATCCCAAATTTTGCCTCCCAAATCCCAAATTTTCGTCTCCCAATCCCAAATTTTGGGGTCCCAATCCCGGATTTTGGGGTCCCAATCCCAGATTTTGGGGTTCCAATCCCAGATTTTCGACTCCCATTCCCAGATTTTGGGTCCCAATCCCGAATTTTGGGTCCCAATCCCAAATTTTGGGGTCCCAATCCCAGATTTTGGGGTCCCATTCCCGAATTTTGGGGCTCCGTTCTCACCACGGCTCCCGGCAGCCCCCGGAGCCCCTCGGATCCCGATTTTCCGGCCGTTCCCGCCGCTCCCACGGCTCCGGTTTTCCCGGGAGCTCCTCGCGCTCCCGGCTCCCCCTGCGGGAATTCCGGGAATTCCGGGGGGATTTGGGGAATTTTGGGAATTTTGGGGGGATTCTGGGGGAATTTTGGGGGGATTTGGGGGATTTTGGGAATTTTGGGGGGAATTCTGGGAATTTGGGGGGGATTTTGGGGGAATTCCAGGAATTCCGGGGTGGATTTGGGGAATTTTGGGAATTTTGGGGGGAATTTGGAGGAATTCTGGGAATTCTGAGGGGATTTGGGGGAATTTTGGGGGGATTTTGGGAATTTTTGGAATTCTGGGGTGGATTTGGGGCATTTTGGGGATTTTGGGGGGAATTTGGAGGAATTTTGGGAATTCCAGAGGGGATTTTGGGAATTTTGGGGGAATTTTGGGGGAATTCTGGGGAATTTTGGGAATTCTGGGGGGGATTTGGGGGATTTTGGGAATTCCAGAGGGGATTTGGGGGATTTTGGGGGGTTTTGGGGGGAATTCCGGGAATTTGGGGAAATTTTGGGAATTCCAGGGTGGATTTGGGAATTTTGGGGGGATTTTGGGGGGAATTCTGGGAATTTGGGGGGATTTGGGGAATTTTGGGGGATTTGGGGGGAATTCTGGGGATTCTGGGGGATTTGGGGGGAATTCTGGGAATTTGGGGGAATTTTGGGAATTCCAGGGTGGATTTGGGGGAATTTTGGGGGGAATTTTGGGATTTTTGGGGGGATTTGGGGGATTTGGGGGTTTCCAAGAGGAATTTTGGGAATTCCAGGGGGATTTTGGGGGGAAATTTGGGAATTCCAGGAGGAATTTGGGGATTTTTGAAGGAATTTCAGGAATTCTGGGGAGATTTGGGAAATTCCGGTTGGAATTTTGGGAATTCCGGTTGGAATTTTGGGATCACCCACCTTGGCTCCTTTCCCACCCCGGCGCCCCTCGGGACCTCGGGATCCGGCCGGACCCTGCGGAAAACCGGGAAAAATCGGGAAAAATCGGGAAAAAGCGGGAAAAAGTGGGAAAAAGTGGGAAAAAGTGGGGGGAGGGGAGCGGGGTTTGGGGGGATTTTTCCAGGATTTTTCCGGGATTTTTCCAGGATTTTCCCAGGATTTTTCCGGGATTTTTCCAGGATTTTTCTGGGGATTTTCCCAGAATTTTTCTGGGGATTTCTCCAGGTTTTTTTCTGGGATTTTTCCAGGATTTTTCTGGATTTTTCCAGGATTTTCCCAGGGATTTTTCTGGGATTTTTTCCAGGAATTTTTCTGGGATTTTTCCCAGGGATTTCCCCAGGATTTTCCAGGATTTTTCTGGGATTTTTCCAGGATTTTCCTGGGATTTTTTCAGGATTTTCTCTGGGATTTTCCCAGAATTTTTCCGGGGATTTTCTGGGGATTTTTCCGGGGATTTTCCCTGGATTTTCCCAGGATTTTTCCAGGATTTTCCTGGGGATTTTCCTTGGATTTTTCCAGGATTTTTCCCAGGATTTTTCCGGGGATTTTTCCAGGATTTTTCCGGGGATTTTTCCAGGATTTTCCTGGGGTTTTTCCAGGTTTTTTTCTGGGATTTTTTCCAGGATTTTCCAGGATTTTCCCAGGATTTTCCCAGGATTTTTCCAGGATTTTCCCAGGATTTTTCTGGGATTTTTCTGGGGATTTTCCCAGATTTTTTCTGGGGATTTTTCCAGGATTTTTCTGGGATTTTTCCAGGATTTTTCTGGGAGTTTTCCAGGATTTTCCCAGGATTTTTCCAGGATTTTTCTGGGGATTTTCCCAGAATTTTTCTGGGGATTTTTCCAGGTTTTTTTCTGGGATTTTTCCAGGATTTTTCCGGGATTTTTCCAGGATTTTCCCAGGATTTTTCCGGGATTTTTCCAGGATTTTTCCAGGATTTTTCTGGGATTTTTCCAGGATTTTCCTGCGGATTTTTCCAGGATTTTTCTGGGGATTTTCCCAGGATTTCCTGGGGTTTTTCCAGGATTTTTGGGAGATTTTTCCAGGATTTTTTCTGGGGTTTTTCCCGGATTTTCCTGGGGATTTTCCCAGGATTTTTGGGGGATTTTTCCAGGATTTTACTGGGATTTTCCAGGATTTTTTCTGGGATTTTTCCAGGATTTTCCCAGGATTTTTCTGGGTTTTTTTCTGGGGATTTTTCCAGGATTTTCCCTGGGATTTTCCCAGAATTTTTCTGGGATTTTTCCAGGATTTTCCTGGGGTTTTTCCAGGTTTTTTTCTGGGATTTTTTCTGAGATTTTCCCAGGATTTTTCTGGGATTTTTCCAGGATTTTTCCGGGATTTTTCCAGGATTTTTTCTGGGATTTTTCCAGGATTTTCCCAGGATTTTTCCAGGATTTTCCCAGAATTTTTCTAGGATTTTTCCAGGATTTTCCTGGGATTTTTCCAGGATTTTTCCAGGATTTTTTCTGGGATTTTTCCAGGATTTTTTCTGGGATTTTTCCAGGATTTTCCTGGGATTTTTCCAGGATTTTTTCTGGGATTTTTCCAGGATTTTCCTGGGGATTTTTCCAGGATTTTCCTGGGAATTTCCAGGATTTTTTCTGGGGATTTTTCCAGGATTTTCCTAGGATTTTTCTGGGATTTTTCCAGGATTTTTTCTGGGGATTTTTCCAGGATTTTTCTGGGAGTTTTCCAGGATTTCCCTGGGATTGTTCCAGGATTTTCCTGGGATTTTTCCAGGATTTTTTCTGGGATTGTTCCAGGATTTTTTCTGGGATTTTTCCAGGAATTTTTCTGGGAGTTTTCCAGGATTTTCCCAGGATTTTTCCGGGATTTTTTCTGGGAGTTTTCCAGGATTTTCCCAGGATTTTTGGGAGATTTTTCCCAGGATTTTTCCCAGATTTTCCTGGTATTTTCCTGGTATTTTCCCAGTATTTTCCCGTTGTTTTTCCAGGATTTTCCCGGGGATTTTCCCAGTGTTTTCCCGGTGTTTTTCTGGGATTTTCCCGGGGATTTTCCCGGGATTTTCCTGGGCATTTTCCTGGGATTTTCCCATTGTTTTTCTGGGACTTTCCCAGGATTTTTTCCAGGATTTTCCCAGGATTTTTCCCGGGGATTTTCCCAGTATTTTCCCAGTGTTTTTCCGGAATTTTCCTGGGGATTTTCCCAATATTTTCCTGGTATTTTCCCAGGATTTTTCCCAGATTTTCCCAATATTTTCCCAGTATTTTCCCGGTGTTTTCCCAGGGGATTTTCCCAGTGTTTTCCCGGTGTTTTTCCGGGATTTTCCCGGGATTTACCCTCTTGCCGGGGGGCCCGGGGGGGCCGTTCTCTCCCGTCGGACCCGGAGAGCCCTGAGGAGGAAAATTCGGGAATTTCGGGATCCGGGCCGGGATTTGGGATCCCCGAAATTCCCGAGGTTCTGCAAAGTCCCAGCGGTGCCGAAAAACGGGATCCCAAAATTCCCAAAAATTGGGATCCCAAAACTCCCCAAAATTGGGATCCCAAAATCCCCAAAAATTGGGATCCCAAAATTCCCAGAGATCCCAAAATCCCCAAAAATTGGGATCCCAAAACTCCCCAAAATTCCCAAAAATTGGGATCCCAAAACTCCCAAAAATTTGGATCCCAAAACTCCCCAAAATTCCCCAAAATCAGGATCCCCAAAATTCCCAAAATTCCCAAATTTCCCAGGGATTGGGATCCCAAAATTCCCAAAAATTGGGATCCCAAAATTCCCCAAAATTCCCCAAAATTGGGGTCCCCAAAATCCCCAAAAATTCCCCAAAAATTTGGATCCCAAAATTCCCAAAGATCCTAAATTTCCCAAGGATCAGGATCCCAAAATTCCCAAAAATTGGGATCCCCAAAATTGCCAAAAATTCCCAAAAATTCCCCAAAAATTAGAATCCCAAAATTCCCAAAAATCCCAAATTTCCCAATGATCAGGATCCCAAAATTCCCAAAGATCGGGATCCCAAAATTCCCCAAAATTCCCAAAAATTGGGATCCCCAAAATCCCCAAAAATTCCCCAAAAATTTGGTCCCCAAAATTCCCAAAGATCCCAAAATTCCCAAGGATCAGGATCCCAAAATTCCCAAAGATCGGGATCCCAAAATTCCCCAAAATTCCCAAAAATTCCCCAAAAATTGGGATCCCAAAATTCCCAAGGATCCCAAAATTCCCAAAGATTGGGATCCCAAAATTCCCCAAAATTCCCAAAAATTCCCCAAAAATTCGGATCCCAAAATTCCCAAAGATCGGGATCCCAAAATTCCCAAAAATTGGGATCCCAAATTCCCAAAGATCCCCAAATTCCCCAAGATCAGGATCCCAAAATTCCCAAAAATGCCCCAAAAATCAGGATCCCCAAAATTCCCAAATTTCCCAGGGATTGGGATCTCAAAATTCCCAAAAATTGGGATCCCAAAATTTCCCAAAATTCCCCAAAATTGGGATCCCAAAATTCCCCAAAATCAGTATCCCCAAAATTCCCAAAATTCCCAAATTTCCCAGGGATTGGGATCCCAAAACTCCCAAAAATTGGGATCCCAAAATTCCCAAAAATTGGGATCCCAAAATTCCCAGAGATCCCAAAATCCCCAAAAATTGGGATCCCAAAACTCCCCAAAATTCCCCAAAATCAGGATCCCCAAAATTCCCAAAATTTCCCAGGGATTGGGATCCCAAAATTCCCAAAAATTGGGATCCCAAAACTCCCAAAAATTTGGATCCCAAAACTCCCCAAAATTCCCCAAAAATCAGGATCCCCAAAATCCCCAAATTTCCCAGGGATTGGGATCTCAAAATTCCCAAAAATTGGGATCCCAAAATTCCCCAAAATTCCCCAAAATTGGGATCCCCAAAATTCCCAAAAATCAGGATCCCCAAAATTCCCAAAATTCCCAAATTTCCCAGGGATTGGGATCCCAAAACTCCCAAAAATTGGGATCCCAAAACTCCCAAAAATTGGGATCCCAAAATTCCCCAAAATCAGGATCCCCAAAATTCCCTAATTTCCCAGGGATTGGGATCTCAAAATTCCCAAAAATTGGGATCCCAAAATTCCCCAAAATTCCCCAAAATTCCCCAAAATCAGGATCCCCAAAATTTCCAAATTTCCCAGGGATTGGGATCTCAAAATTCCCAAAGATCGGGATCCCCAAATTCCCAAAAATTGGGATCCCAAAATTCCCAGAGATCCCAAAACCCCCAAAAATTTGGATCCCAAAACTCCCCAAAATTCCCAAAAATTGGGATCCCCAAAATTCCCAAAAATTGGGATCCCCAAAATCCCCAAAAATTCCCCAAAATTGGGATCCCAAAACTCCCAAAAATTTGGATCCCAAAATTCCCAAAATTCCCCAAAATCAAGATCCCCAAAATTCCCAAATTTCCCAGGGATTGGGATCTCAAAATTCCCAAAAATTGGGATCCCAATATTCCCCAAAATTCCCAAAAATTGGGATCCCAAAATTCTCAAAAATCAGGATCCCCAAAATTCCCAAAATTCCCAAATTTCCCAGGGATTGGGATCCCAAAACTCCCAAAAATTGGGATCCCCAAAATCCCCAAAAATTGGGATCCCAAAATTCCCCAAAATTCCCCAAAAATCCCCAAAACTCAGGATCCCCAAAATCCCCAAAAATTCCCCAAAAATTGGGATCCCAAAATTCCCAAAGATCCCAAATTTCCCAAGGATCAGGATCCCAAAATTCCCAAAAATTTGGATCCCCAAAATTCCCAAATTTCCCAAAATCACCAAAATTCCCAGGGGTTGGGATCCCAAAATTCCCAAAGATCGGGATCCCAAAATTCCCAAAAATTTGGATCCCAAAATTCCCAAAAATTGGGATCCCAAAATTCCCCAAAATCAGGATCCCCAAAATTCCCAAAATTCCCAAATTTCCCGGGGATTGGGATCCCAAAACTCCCAAAAATTGGGATCCCAAAATCCCCAAAAATTCCCCAAAAATCAGGATCCCCAAAATTCCCAAATTTCCCAGGGATTTGGATCCTAAATTTCCCAAAGATCGGGATCCCAAAATTCCCCAAAATTCCCAAAGATTGGGATCCCAAAATTCCCAAGGATCCCAAAATTCCCAAAAATTGGGATCCCCAAAATTAACAGAGGTCCCAAAATTCCCAGAGATCCCAAAATCCCCAAATTTCCCAGGGATCAGGATCCCAAAATTCCCAAAAATTGGGATCCCCAAAATTCCCAAATTTCCCAAAATCGCCAAAATTCCCAGGGATGGGGATCCCAAAATTCCCAAAGATCGGGATCCCAAAATTCCCCAAAATTCCCAAAAATTTGGATCCCAAAATTCCCAAAGATCGGGATCCCAAAATTCCCAAAAATTCCCAAAAATTCCCCAAAAATTCCCAAAAATTCCCAAAAATTCCCCAAAAATTCCCCAAAAATTCGGATCCCAAAATTCCCAAAGATCCCCAAATTCCCCAAGGATTTGGATCCAAAAATTCCCAAAAATTGGGATCCCAAAATTCCCCAAAATTCCCCAAAATTCCCCAAAAATTCGGATCCCAAAATTCCCAAAGATCCCAAAATTCCCAAAGATCGGGATCCCAAAATTCCCCAAAATTCCCCAGAATTCCCAAAAATTCCCCAAAAATTCCCCAAAAATTGGGATCCCAAAATTCCCAAAGATCCCAAATTTCCCAAAGATCGGGATCCCAAAATTCCCAAAA
Source organism: Poecile montanus (assembly GCA_038429875.1). Taxonomy (NCBI): domain Eukaryota; kingdom Metazoa; phylum Chordata; class Aves; order Passeriformes; family Paridae; genus Poecile; species Poecile montanus. The sequence continues at coordinate 41,226 of JBBLMP010000049.1, forward strand.
ATTCCCAAAAATCCCCCCAAAACTGGGATCCCAAAATTCCCAAAGATCCCAAAATTCCCAAAGATTGGGATCCCAAAATTCCCAAAAATTCCCAAAAATTCCCCAAAAATTGGGATCCCAAAATTCCCAAAGATCCCAAAATTCCCGAGGCTCGGGATCTCAGCCTGGGCATTCCCAGAAATCCTGGGAATTGCCGGAAATCCCGGGAATTCCGTGGGAATTCCGTGGGAATTCCGGGATTTGGGCTCTCACCGCCTCCCCGGGTTCTCCGTCCTCTCCTCGTTCGCCTTTGGCTCCGTCCTGGCCCTGCCAGAACCCCAAAATCCCGGGAATTTCCCCCAAATCCCGGGAATTTCCCCAAATCCCGGGAAAAAAACCCCAAATTTCCCCAGAAAATCCCAAAATTCCCACCCAGAAATCCCAAAATTCCCCCCAAATCGCTCCCAAGTTTCCCAAAATTCCCCCAAAATCTCATCAGGAAATCCCAAAATTCCCCCCAAATCCCAAAATTCACCTCAAATTCCCAAATTTTTTCCCCCAAATTCCCAAAATTCCCCTGAATTTAACCCAAATTCCATCAGGAAATCCCAAAATTCCCCTCAAAATTCCCAAATTTCCCCCCAAATTCCCAAAGTTCCCCCAAAAGCCCCAAATTCCTGCCCCAACCACTCCCAAAATTCCAAAAATTCCCAAAATTTCCCCCAAATCCCATCAGGAAATCCCCAAATTCCCCCCAAATTCCCAAATTTCCCCCCAAATTCCCAAATTTTCCTCCCAAAAACCCCCAAATTCCCAAAATTCCCCCCAAATCCCCAAATTTTCCCCCCAAAATTCCCAAAATCCTCGAATTTCCCCCCAAAATTCCCAAAATTCCCCCCAAATCCCCCAATTCCCTCCCAAAATTCCCCAAAATCCCAAAATTTCCTCCCCCCAAATTCCCAAAATTCCCCCTCAAAATCCCCCAAATTCCCAAATTTCCCCCCAAATTCCCAAATTTCCCCTCAGAATTCCCAAAATTCCCCAAATCCCAAAATTTCCCCCCCAAAATTCCCCAAATTCTCCCAAAATCCCCAAAATTTCCCCCCCAAAATTCCCAAAATTCCCCTCCAAAATTCCCAAAATTCCCCCTCAAAATCCCCCAAATTCCCAAATTTTCCCTCAAATTCCCAAATTTTCCCCCAAATCCCCAAAATTCCCCCCAAATTCCCAAATTTCCCCCCAAAATTCCCAAATTTCCCCCAATCCCAGCGCTCACCCTGGCTCCGATCTCTCCGGGGGCTCCGGGATCTCCGGGGAATCCAACGGGACCCTAAAAAAAAATTCCCAAAAAAATTCAGGAAAAATCCCAGGATTTTCTGGGAAAGGTTTGGGAATTCCGGGAATTTTTTGGGAATTTTTTGGGAATTTTTTGGGAATTTTTTGGGAATTTTTTCCGGGTCTTACGGGGTTTCCTTTGGGGCCGTCGTCTCCGGGGGGGCCTTTCCCGCCCGCGGCTCCGGCGGCTCCGGAGGCTCCGGATTCTCCTTTTTCCCCACGATCCCCACGGGGACCCTGGGAATAAAAAACGGGAAGGGAAAAAATTGGGAATTTTTTGGGAATTTTTGGGGATTTTTGGGATTTTTGGGGATTTTTGGGGATTTTTGGGGATTTTTTTGGAATTTTTTGGGATTTTTTTGGGAATTTTTGGGGATTTTTTGGGGATTTTATTGGGATTTTTGGGGGATTTTTTTGGGAATTTTTGGGGATTTTTGGGGGGATTTTTTGGGAATTTTTTGGGAATTTTTGGGGATTTTTTGGGGATTTTTTTGGGAATTTTTGGGGATTTTTGGGGGGATTTTTTGGGGATTTTTGAGGGATTTTTTTGGGGGGATTTTTTGGGATTTTTTGGGAATTTTTTGGGAATTTTTTGGGAATTTTTGGGATTTTTTGGGATTTTTGGGGATTTTTTGGGGGATTTTTTGGGGGATTTTTTTGGGAATTTTTGGGTGATTTTTGGGATTTTTTGAGTTTTTTGGGGGATTTTTTTTAGGAATTATTGGGGAATTTTTTGGAATTTTTGGGGATTTTTTGGGGATTTTTTTGAATTTTGGGGGTTTTTTGGGGGTTTTTGGGAATTTTTGGGGATTTTTTTGGGGGATTTTTTGGGGATTTTTGAGGGATTTTTTGGGGGGGATTTTTTGGGGGATTTTTTTGGGATTTTTTGGGAATTTTTTTGGGGATTTTTTTGGGGATATTTTGGGGATTTTTTTGGGGATTTTTTTGGGTTTTTTGGAATTTTTGGGGAATTTTTTGGGGATTTTTGGGAATTTTTGGGGATTTTTTTGGGATTTTTTGGAATTTGGGGGGAGTTTTTGGAATTTTTTGGGGATTTTTTGGGATTTTTTGGGGATTTTTTGGGGAATTTTTTTGGGGGATTTTTTGGGATTTTTTGGGGGATTTTTTGGGGGATTTTTTTTTATTTTTTGGGGATTTTTGAGGATTTTTTGGGGGATTTTGGGGATTTTTTGGGGATTTTTTGGGATTTTTTGGGATTTTTTTGGGGATTTTGGGGATTTTTTGGGGATTTTTTGGGGGATTTTTTGGGGATTTTTGAGGGATTTTTGGGGGGATTTTTTGGGATTTTTTGGGAATTTTTTGGGAATTTTTTGGAAATTTTTTGGGATTTTTTGGAGGAATTTTTAAAAAATTTTTTCGGATTTTTTGGAGGATTTTGGGGGGATTTTGATGGGAATTTTTTTGGAATTTTTGGGGAATTTTTGGGGATTTTTGGGGGGATTTTTTGGGAATTTTTTGGGAATTTTTTGGGAATTTTTGGGATTTGTTTTTTGATTTTTGGGGATTTTTTTTTTATTTGTTTGGGATTTTTTGAGGGGATTTTTTGGGGATTTTTTTGGGGAATTTTTTTGGGAATCTTTGGGGATTTTTGGGGATTTTTGGGGGGATTTTGGGGGGGGAGATTGGGGGAGGGGAACTGACCTTGATTCCCGGTTCTCCTGGAATTCCCGGAGTTCCGGGTTCGCCGGGATCACCCTGGGGGAAAGGGAGAAAAATTCAGGAATGTTGGTTGGGAATTCTGACTGAAAAACCCAAAATTCCAATGGGAAACCTCAAAATTCCAATGGAAAACCCAAAATTCCAATGGAAAACCCAAAATTCCAACCAAAACCTAAAAATTCATCCAGAACTTCCTGAATTCCAACCAAAACCCCAAAATTCCAACCCAAATCCCAAAATTCCAAAGGAAAATCCCAAAATTCCAATGGAAAAACCCCAAAATTCCAACCCAAACCCCCAAATTCCAACGGAAAATCCCAAAATTCCAATGGAAAATCCCAAAATTCCAACAAAACCCCAAAATTCCAACCCAAATCCCAGAATTCCAACGGAAAATCCCAAAATTCCAACAAAACCCCAAAATTCCAATGGAAAATCCCAAAATTCCAACGGAAAAACCCAAAATTCCAATGGAAAATCCCAAAATCCCAACAAAACCCTAAAATTCCAACCCAAATCCCAAAATTCCCAATAAAAAACCCAAAATTCCAACTAAAAACCCCAAAATTCCAACCCAAATCCCAAAATTCCAACAGAAAATCCCAAAATTCCAACGGAAAATCCCAAAATTCCAACCCAAATCCCAAAATTCCAACGGAAAATCCCAAAATTCCAACCAAAATCCCAAAATCCCAACAAAACCCCAAAATTCCAATGGAAAATCCCAAAATTCCAACGGAAAATCCCAAATTCCAATGGAAAATCCCAAAATTCCAACCCAAATCCCAAAATTCCAATGGAAAATCCCAAAATTCCAACCCAAACCCAAAATTCCAATGGAAAATCCCAGAATTCCAACCCAAATCCCAAAATTCCAATGGAAAATCCCAAAATCCCAACAAAACCCCAAAATTCCAACAAAACCCCAAAATTCCAACCCAAATCCCAAAATTCCAATGGAAAATCCCAAAATTCCAACAGAAAAACCCAAAAATCCAACAGAAAATTCCAAAATTCCAACAGGAATCCCAAAATTCCAACTAAGAACCCAAAAATCCCAATAAAAACCCCCAAAATTCCAATTAAAATCCCAAATTTCCATTAAAAAAACCCCAAAATTCCAACCCAAACCCCAATATTCCAACCGAAATCCCAAAATTCCAACCCAAATCCCAAAATTCCAACAGAAAACCCCAAAATTCCAATAAAATCCCCCAAAATTCCAATGGAAAATCCCAAAATTCCAACAGAAAATCCCAAATTTCCATCAAAAAACCCCAAAATTCCAACCCAAACCCCAAAATTCCACCAGAAAACCCCAAAATTCCAACCCAAATCCCAAAATTCCAACGGAAAATCCCAAAATTCCAACTAAAAACCCCCAAATCCATCCAGAACTTTCTGAATTCCAACCAAAACCCCAAAATTCCAATGGAAAATCCCAAAATTCCAACTAAAATCCCAAATTTCCATCAAAAAAACCCAAAATTCCAAAAGAAAACCCAAAATTCCAACTAAAAACCCAAAAATCCCAATAAAAACCCCCAAAATTCCAATTAAAATCCCAAATTTCCATTAAAAAAACCCCAAAATTCCAACAAAACCCCAAAATTCCAAATAAAACTCCAAAATTCCAATGGAAAATCCCAAAATTCCAACCCAAACCCCCAAAATTCCAATTAAAATCCCAACTTTCCATTAAAAAAACCCAAAATTCCAACAAAATCCCAAAATTCCAATGGAAAAATCCCAAAATTCCAACGGAAAAACCCAAAATTCCAACCCAAACCCCCAAAATTCCAATTAAAATCCCAAATTTCCATTAAAAAAACCCAAAATTCCAACAAAATCCCAAAATTCCAACAGAAACCCCAAAATTCCAACAGAAAATCCCAAAATTCCAATGGAAAATCCCAAAATTCCAATGGAAAATCCCAAAATTCCAACAAAACCCTAAAATTCCAACCCAAATCCCAAAATTCCAACGGAAAATCCCAAAATTCCAACGGAAAATCCCCAAATTCCAACCCAAATCCCAAAATTCCAACAGAAAATCCCAAAATTCCAACCCAAACCCCAAAATTCCCAATAAAAAACCCAAAATTCCAACTAAAAACCCCAAAATTCCAAGCCAAACCCCAAAATTTCAATGGAAAAACCCAAAATTCCAACGGAAAACCCCAAAATTCCAACGGAAAATCCCAAAATCCCAACAAAAACCCCAAAATTCCAATGGAAAATCCCAAAATTCCATCAGGAATCCCAAAATTCCAACGGAAAACCCAAAATTCCAACGGAAAAACCCAAAATTCCAACAGAAAAACCCAAAATTCCAATGGAAAATCCCAAATTCCCAACCCAAATCCCAAAATTCCAATGGAAAATCCCAAAATTCCAACTAAAAACCCCAAAATTCCAACGGAAAATCCCAAAATTCCAACGGAAAATCCCAAAATTCCAACAGAAAATTCCAAAAATCCAACAGAAAATTCCAAAATTCCCAATAAAAAACCCAAAATTCCATCAAAAAACCCCAAAATTCCAACCCAAATCCCAAAATTCCAATGGAAAATCCCAAAATTCCAACCCAAACCCCCAAAATTCCAACGGAAAATCCCAAAATTCCTCCTCCCCTCCCCCCCAGAATTCCCGGGATTCACCTTCTCTCCGGGGGGTCCCAAATTCCCGACGCCTCCGGGAGGTCCCTGAGGTCCCTGGATTTGGGAAAGGAACGGAAAATTTGGGAATTGGAGATTCCCAAGTTTTTTTGGGAATTTTTTGGGAATTTTTCGGGGATTTTTTGGGGATTTTTCGGGGATTTTTTGGGGATTTTTTGGGAATTTTTTGGGAATTTTTTGGGAATTTTTTGGGAATTTTTTGGGAATTTTACTCACGTCGGCTCCGGAAGCTCCGGAGGGGCCTCGAGGTCCGGGAGGGCCGGGGGGACCCTGGAAAAATGGGAATTTTTTAGGGAATTTTTGGGAATTTTTGGGGGAAATTTTGGGGATTTTTGGGGGGAATTTTTTGGGATTTTGGGGGATTTTTTGGGAATTTATCAGGAATTTTTTGGGAATTTTTTGGGGATTTTTGGGGGATTTGGGGGGATTTTGGGGAATTTTTTTGTGAATTTGTTTGGATTTTTGGGGGGAATTTTTTTGGGAATTTTTGGGGATTTTTGGGGATTTTTTGTGGATTTTTTTGGAATTTATCAGGAATTTTTGGGGAATTTTTTGGGAATTTTTTGGGGGATTTTTGGGGGATTTGGGGGGATTTTTGGGAATTTTTTAGGGAATTTTTGGGAATTTTTGGGGGAAATTTTGGGGATTTTTGGGGGGAATTTTTTGGGATTTTGGGGGATTTTTTGGGAATTTATCAGGAATTTTTTGGGATTTTTTTTGGAATTTTTGGGGGATTTTTGGGGGATTTTGGGGGATTTTTTTGGGAATTTTTGGGGATTTTTGGGGGATTTTTGGGAATTTTTGGGGGAATTTTTTGGGGGATTTTTTTTTATTTTTTAGGGGAATTTTTTTGGGAATTTTTGGGGAATTTTGGGGATTTTTTGGGAATTTTTGGGGGAATTTTTGGGGATTTTTTGGGGATTTTTGGGGAATATTTTAGGGAATTTTTGGGAAATTTTTGGGAAATTTTTTGGGGAAAGTGGGAATTTTTTGGGATTTTTGGGGGATTTTTTGGGGAATTTTGGGAAAATTTGGGGGGAATTTTTGGGGAATTATTTTGGGAATTTTTTTGGGGGGGGAATTTTTTGGGAATTTTTAAGGGAATTTTTTGGGAAAATTTTGGGAATTTTTGGGGGAATTTTGGGGGATTTTTTTTGGGAATTTTTGAGGGGAATTTTTTGGGGTTTTTGGGGAATTTTTGGGATTTTTGGGGATTTTTGGGGAATTTTGGGGGGATTTTTTTGAGAATTTTTGGGGAATTTTTGGGGGATTTTGGGGGGAATTTTTTGGGAATATTTTGGAAATTGTTGGGAAATTTTGGGGAATTTTGGGGGAATTTTTTTGGGAATTTTTGGGAATTTTTTGGGGAAATTTTGGGGATTTTTGGGGGGATTTTTTTGGGATTTTTGGGGATTTTTTGGGAATTTATCAGGAATTTTTTGGGAATTTTTTTGGAATTTTTGGGGGATTTGGGGGGGATTTGGGGGGATTTTGGGGAATTTTTTTGTGAATTTGTTTGGATTTTTGGGGGGAATTTTTTTGGGAATTTTTGGGGATTTTTGGGGATTTTTTGTGGATTTTTTTGGAATTTATCAGGAATTTTTGGGGAATTTTTTGGGAATTTTTTGGGGGATTTTTGGGGGATTTGGGGGGATTTTGGGGAATTTTTTTGGGAATTTTTGGGAATTTTTTGGGGAAATTTTGGGGATTTTTGGGGGGAATTTTTTGGGATTTTTGGGGATTTTTTGGGAATTTATCAGGAATTTTTTGGGATTTTTTTTGGAATTTTTGGGGGATTTTTGGGGGATTTTGGGGGATTTTTTTGGGATTTTTTTGGGATTTTTGGGGGATTTTTGGGAATTTTTTAGGGAATTTTTGGGGGGATTTTTTTTTTATTTTTTAGGGGAATTTTGGGGGGAATTTTTGGGGAATTTTGGGAATTTTTGGGGGAATTTTTGGGAAATTTTTTGGGATTTTTTGGGAATATTTTAGGGAATTTTTGGGAATTTTTGGGAAATTTTTGGGGGAAATTTTGGGGATTTTTTGGGAACTCTTCGGGATTTTTTGGGGATTTTTTTGGGAAATTTTGGGGATTTTTTGGGGGAATTTTTTGGGATTTTTGGGGATTTTTGGGGGATTTTTGGGGTATTTGGGGGGATTTTGGGGAATTTTTTTTCGGAATTTGTTTGGATTTTTTGAGGGAATTTTTTTGGGAATTTTTGGGAATTTTTTGGGATTTTTTGGGAATTTATCAGGAATTTTTTGGGAATTTTTTGGGAATTTTTTGGGGGATTTTTGGGGTATTTGGGGGGATTTTGGGGAATTTTTTTGGGAATTTTTGGGGATTTTTGGGGATTTTTTGGGATTTTTTGGGAACTTATCAGGAATTTTTGGGGAATTTTTGGGGAATTTTTTTGGGGATTTTTGGGGGATTTGGGGGAAATTTTGGGGATTTTTGGGGGGAATTTTTTGGGATTTTTGGGGATTTTTTGGGAATTTATCAGGAATTTTTTGGGAATTTTTTTGGAATTTTTGGGGGATTTTTGGGGATTTTTTTGGGAATTTTTGGGGGATTTTTGGGGATTTTTGGGAATTTTTGGGGGAATTTTTGGGAAATTTTTGGGGATTTTTTGGGAATATTTTAGGGAATTTTTTGATAATTTTTGGGAATTTTTTGGGGAAATTTTGGGGATTTTTTGGGAACTCTTTGGGATTTTTTGGGGATTTTTTTGGGAATTTTGGGGAAATTTTGGGGGAATTTTTTTGGGGAATTTTTTGGGAATTTTTTTTGGGGGGGGAATTTTTTTGGGAATTTTTGGGGATTTTGGGGGAATTTTGGGGATTTTTTTTGGGAATTTTGGGGGGATTTTTTGGGAATTTTTTGGGGGGAATTTTTTGGGGGAATTTTGGGGATATTTGGGGAATTTTTTTTATTTTTGGGGGAATTTCTTGGGGAATTTTTGGGGATTTTGGGGGAATTTTGGGGATTTTTGGGAATTTTGGGGGAAATTTTTTGGGGAATTTTTGGGAATTTGGGGGGGAATTTTTTGACAATTGTTGGGAATTTTTGGGAATTTTTTGGGGAATTTTTGGGGAATTTTTTGGCAATTGTTGGGAATTTGTGGGAATTTTTGGGGAATTTTTGGGGAATTTTGAGGGGAATTTTTGGGGGATTTTTGGGGAATTTTTGGGGAATTTTTTGGGAATTTTTGGGGGATTTTTGGGGAATTTTTGGGGGATTTTTGGGGAATTTTGAGGGGAAATTTTGGGGAATTTTTGGGGAATTTTGAGGGGAAATTTTGGGGGATTTTTGGGAAATTTTGGGGGATTTTTGGGGAATTTTTGGGAATTTTTGGGGAATTTTGAGGGGAAATTTTGGGGCATTTTGGGTGGATTTTTTGGGATGTTTGGGGGATTTTTTGGGAATTCTTTGGGAATTTTGGGAGGCTCACCAGGGGTCCAACGTCGCCCGTCTCTCCCTTGTCCCCGGCCGGACCCGGAGAACCCTGGAAGGGAAAAAAAATCGGGAATTTCGGGAATTTTTTTGGTTTTTTTCCAATTCCAGGTCATAATTCAGAATTCCAGGGGTTTTGGGGTGGATTTTTGGGGTGAAATTTGGATTTTTGGGGTTTTTTATTCAATTTTTTGTGTGGAATTTGGGGTGTTTTTTTTGTTTTTTCCCCATTCCAGGGATTTGGGGATTTGGGATTTGGGATTTTTGGGATTTGGGGTGGATTTTTGGGTGGAATTTGGGGTTTTTTGGGGCTCACCTGGAGGCCGATGGGGCCGGGGGCGCCGTTGAATCCTCGGGTTCCTTCGTCCCCCTTCACCCCAAAATGTCCTTGGGGTCCCCTCGGCCCCGGCTCCCCATCGGCGCCCTGGGGGGGGAGGGGAAAAAAGGGGGTGAGAGACCCCAAAATCCCACCCCAAAATTCCCAAAATTCCCAAAAATCCCACCCCAAAATTCCCAAAAATTCCACCAAAAAATCCCACAGAAAATCCCCAAAATCCCACCCCAAAATCCCCAAAATTCCCAAAAATCCCACCCCAAAATTCCCAAAAATCCCACCCCAAAATTCCCAAAATTCCCAAAAATCCCACCCCAAAATTCCCAAAATCCCACCCCAAAATTCCCAAAAATCCCACCCCAAAATTCCCAAAATCCCACCCCAAAATTCCCAAAAATCCCAAAAATCCCACCCCAAAATTCCCAAAAATCCCACCCCAAAATTCCCAAATATCCCGCAGGAAAATCCTGAAAATCCCACCCCAAAATTCCCAAAAATCCCACCCCAAAATTCCCAAAATTCCCAAAAATCCCACCCCAAAATTCCCAAAAATTCCACCAAAAAATCCCACAGAAAATCCCCAAAATCCCACCCCAAAATTCCCACTTTTCCCCCCAAAATTCCCAATTTTCCCCCCAAAATTCCCAATTTCCCCCCCAAAATTCCCAATTTTCCCCCCAAAAATTCCCAAATTCCCTCAAAATTCCCAATTTTCCCCCCAAAATTCCCAAAATCCCCTCAAAAATTCCCAGAATTCCCCCCAAAATTCCCAAATCCCCCCAAAATCCCCAATTTCTCCCCCAAAATTCCCAAATTCCCCCCAAAATTCCCAAATTCCCCCAAAAAATCCCAATTTTCCCCCCAAAATTCCCAATTTTCCCCCCAAAATTCCCCAAATTCCCCCCAAAAATTCCCCCAAAATCCCCCCAAAAATTCCTAGATTTCTTCCCAAAATTCCCAAATTTCCCCTCAGAATTCCCAAATCCTCCCCAAAATCCCCAATTTTCCCCCAAAATTCCCAAAATTCCTTCCAAAATCCCAGAATTTTCCCCAAAATTCCCAATTTTCCCCCCAAAAGTCCCAAATTCCCCCAAAAAATCCCAATTTTCCCCCCAAAATTCCCAAATTTTCCCCAAAATTCCCAATTTCCCCCCCAAAATTCCCAAATTTCCCCCAAAATTCCCAATTTTCCCCCCAAAATTCCCAATTTTCCCCCCAAAATTCCCAATTTCCCCCCCAAAAATTCCCAAAATTCCCCCAAAATTCCCCAAATTCCCCCCAAATTCCCAATTTTCCCCCAAAATTCCCAATTTTCCCCCCAAAAATTCCCAAATTCCCCCAAAAAATCCCAATTTTCCCCCCAAAATTCCCAAATTTTCCCCCAAAATTCCCAAATTTTCCCCAAAATTCCCAAAATTCCCCCAGAATTCCCAAAATTCCCCCGGAATTCCCGATTTTCCGCTCACGGCCGCTCCGGGCTGTCCCACTCCCCCGATGGGGCCGGGGGGTCCTGGGGGTCCCTAAAAAAAAATTGGGAAAAGGTTGAAAAATTCCCAAAATTTTTTGGGAAAATTCCCAAAATTTTTGGGAATTTTTGGGAATTTTTTGGGAATTTTTGGGAATTTTTTTGGAATTTTTTGGGAATTTTTTGGGAATTTTTTGGGAATTTTGGACTCACGTGCTCCCCTTTGGATCCTTTGGGACCTTTGGGACCCGGCTCGCCGCCCTCGCCCTGGAAAATTCCGGAATTTTGGGGGAAATTTGGGAATTTTGGGGGAAATTGGGGATTTTGGGGGGAAATTTGGGAATTTTGGGGGAAAACGGGGATTTTGGGGAAAATTCTGGGAATTTGGGAGGGAAAATTGGGGATTTTGGGGAAAAATTTGGGAATTCTGGGGGAAATTTGGGAATTTTGGGGGAAATTTGGGGATTCTGGGGGAAATTTGGGGATTTGGGGGGAAATTTGGGAATTTTGGGGAAAAATTCTGGGAATTTGGGGGGAAAATTGGGAATTTTGGGGGAAATTTGTGGATTTTGGGGGAAATTTGGGAATTTTGGGACTTTTGGGGTGGAATTTTGAGAATTTTGGGGGAATTTTGGGAATTTTGGGGTGGATTTTGGGGGCATTTGGGGAATTCTGGGGGGATTTTGGGTATTTTAGGGTGGAATTTTGGGAATTCTGGGGTAAAATTTAGGAATTTTGGGGGAAATTTTGGGATTTTGGGGGAAAATTTGGGCTTTTGGTGTGGATTTTGGGAATTTTGGGTGGAATTTTGTAAATTTCAGGGTGGAATTTTGGGTATTTTGGGATGGAGTTTTGGAAATTTTAGGGGAAATTTGGGGAATTTTGGGGTGGAATTTGGTAATTTTGGGTGGATTTTGGGTATTTTGGGGTGGATTTGGGGAATTTTGGGGGAATTTGGGGGATTTTGGGGTGGATTTGGGGGATTTTGGGATGGAATTTTGGGAATTTTGAGGTGGATTTTGGGATGGAATTTTGGGGTGGATTTTGGTAATTTTGGGTGGATTTTGGGAATTCTGGGGGAATTTTGGGAATTTTGGGGTGGATTTTGGGAATTTTGGGTGGATTTTGGCAATTTCTGGGTGGAATTTTGGGTATTTTGGGGTGGATTTGGGGAATTTTGCGTGGATTTGGGGATTTTGGGTGGATTTTGGGAATTTTGGGTGGATTTTGGGAATCTTGGGGTGGAATTTTGGGGAATTTTGGGGGGAAATTTTGGGAATTTTGGGGTGGATTTTGGGAATTTTGGGTGGAATTTTGGTAATTTTGGGGTGGAATTCTGGGGAATTTTGGGGTGGAATTTGAGGAATTTTGGGATGGAATTTTGGAAATTTTCGGGTGGATTTTGGGGTGGAATTTTGGGGAATTTTGGGATGGAGTTTTGGAAATTTTGGGGGAATTTGGGGGATTTTGGGGTAGATTTTGGTAATTTTGGGTGGATTTTGGGAATTTTGGGGGAATTTTGGGAATTTTGGGGGTCCCCACCTTGTCTCCGTCGTCACCGGGAGCTCCGGGGGGTCCGGAGGGTCCCGGCAGCCCGAGGGGTCCCTGGATCCCGTCGCGCCCTGGGGGGCCCGAGCCGCCCTTTTCTCCCTAAAAAATCCCAAATTTCGGGAATTTCCCCAAATTCCCGGAGCCTCAGAACCCCAAAATCTGAATTCCCGACGTGGAAAACCCCAAATTCCACCCAAAAAACACCAAATTCCACCCAAAAACCACCAAATTCCACCCAAAAACCCCCAAATTCCACCCAAAAAACACCAAAATTGATCAAAAAAACCCAAAATTGACCAAAAAACCCAAATTCCACCCAAAAAAATCCAAAATTGACCAAAAAATCCCAAATTCCACCCAAAAAACCCCAAAATTGACCAAAAACCCCCAAATTCCACTCAAAAAACCCCAGAATTGATCAAAACCCCTAAAATCGACCCCAAAAACCCCAAATTCCACCCAAAAAACACCAAAATTGACCAAAAAACCCCAAAATTGACCCAAAAACCTCAAAATCGACCCAAAAACCCCCAAAATTCCAACCCAAAAATCCCAAATTCCACCCAAATCCCAAAATTTCTCCTCCCAACCCCTCCAAGAATTCCCAGAATTCCCAAAATTCCCAGAATTCCCAAATTTCGGGATCCACCGAGACCCCAAATCCCAAAATTTCCTCCCCAAATCCCAAAATTTCCCCCCAAAATCCCAAAATTTCCCCTGAATTTCCCCTCTAACAACTCCCAGAATTCCTAAAATTCCCAAAATTCCCAGAATTCCCAAATTTCGGGATCCACCGAGACCCCAAACCCCCAAATCCCAAAATTTCCCCCCAAAATCCCCAAATTTCCCCTTCCCAACCCCTCTAACAACTCCCAGAATTCCCAGAATTCCCAAAATTCCCAGAATTCCCAATTTTTGGGACCCACCGAGACCCCAAAGCCCCAAATTTCCCCCCAAAATCCCAAAATTTCCCCCAAATTTCCCCTCTAACGACTCCCAGAATTCCCAGAATTCCCAGAATTCCAGGAATTCTCAAAATTCCCAAATTTCGGGATCCACCAAGACCCCAAACCCCCCAAAACCCAAAATTTCCCTTGAAAATCCCAAAATTTCCTCTGAAAATCCCAAAATTTCCCCCCAAATCCCAAAATTTCCCTCCAAAATCCCAAAATTTCCCCTTCCCAACCCCTCTAACAGCTCCCAGAATTCCCAAAATTCCCGAAATTCCCAGAATTCCCAAATTTTGGGACCCACCAAGACCCCAAATCCCAAAATTTCCCCTGAAAATCCCAAAATTTCCCCCCAAAATCCCAAAATTTCCCCCCCAAATCCCCAAAATTTCCCCTTCCCAGCCCCTCTAACGACTCCCAGAATTCCCAAAATTCCCGAAATTCCCAGAATTCCCAATTTTTGGGACCCACCAAGACCCCAAATCCCGAAATTTCCTCCGAAAATCCCCAAATTTCCCCCCAAAATCCCCAAATTTCCCCCAAATTTCCCCTCTAACGACTCCCAGAATTCCTAAAATTCCCAGAATTCCCAAAATTCTCAAAATTCCCAAATTTCGGGACCCACCAAGACCCCAAATCCCAAAATTTCCCTTGAAAATCCCAAAATTTCCCTCCAAAATCCCAAAATTTCCCCCCAAAATCCCAAAATTTCCCCTTCCCAACCCCTTTAACAACTCCCAGAATTCCTAAAATTCCCAGAATTCCAGGAATTCCCAATTTTTGGGACCCACCAAGACCCCAAACCCCCCAAAACCCAAAATTTCCTCCGAAAATCCCAAAATTTCCCCCCAAAATCCCAAAATTTCCCCCAAATTTCCCCTCTAACAACTCCCAGAATTCCTAAAATTCCCAGAATTCCAGGAATTCCCAATTTTTGGGACCCACCAAGACCCCAAATCCCAAAATTTCCCCCAAAATCCCCAAATTTCCCCCAAATCCCCAAAATTTCCCCTTCCCAACCCCTGTAACGACTCCCAGAATTCCCAAAATTCCCAGAATTCCCAAATTTTGGGACCCACCGAGACCCCAAATCCCAAAATTTCCCTTGAAAATCCCAAAATTTCCCCCCAAAATCCCCAAATTTCCCCCCAAAATCCCAAAATTTCCCCCAAATTTCCCCTGTAACAATTCCCAGAATTCCCAAAATTCCCAAAATTCCCAGAATTCCCAAATTTTGGGATCCACCGAGACCCCAAAGCCCCAAAATTCCCCCCAAATCCCAAAATTTCCTCTGAAAATCCCCAATTTCCCCCCAAAATCCCAAAATTTCCCCCCAAAATCCCAAAATTTCCCCCAAATTTCCCCTCTAACAACTCCCAGAATTCCCAGAATTCCCGGATTTCCAGGAATTCCCGGAATTCCCGGGATTCCTCACCGGGCCTCCTTTGTCTCCGGGTGCTCCGGGGGGTCCGGGGGGTCCGGGGCGTCCGGGGGGACCCGCGGGACCCCCAGAGCCGGGAGAGCCCCCGGAGCCGGGAGAGCCCTGGGGGGGGAGGGGAGGAAGAGGATGAAGAGGATGAAGGGGATTATTGGCGGGAAAAAATTGGCGGGAAAAAAAAATTGGCGGGAAAAAAATTGGCGGGAAAATTGGGGAAATGGAGGGGAAAAAAATGGCGGGAAAATCGGGAAAATTCCTGGGGAAATGGCGGGGAAATTAGGGAAATGGTGGAAAATGGCGGGAAAAAATGACGGGAAAATCGGGGAAATGGCGGGAAAAAATGGCGGGAAAAATGGTGGGGAAATGGCGGGAAAATCGGGGAAATGGCGGGAATTATTGGTGGGGAAAATGGCGGGAAAATTAGGAAAATGGCGGGAAAAAATGTCGGGAAAATCGGGAAAAAATGGTCGGGAAAATGGCGGGAAAATTGGGGAAATGGTGGGAAAAAATGGTGGAAAAAAATGGCGGGAAAAAATGGTGGGAAATTAGGGGAAAATGGCGGGGAATATGACAGGAAAATCGGGGAAATGGCAGGAAAAAATGGCGGGAAAATCAGGGAAATGGTTGGAAAAAATGGTGGGAAAAAAAGGCGGGAAAATAGGGAAAATGGTGGGGGGAAATGGCGGGAAAATCAGGGAAATGTTGGGGAAAAATGGCGGGAAAATCGGGGAAATGGTGGGAAAAAATGGCAGGAAAAAATGGCGGGAAAATGGCGGGAAAATCGGGGAAATGGCGGGAAAAAATGGCGGGAAAAAATGGCGGGAAAATAGGGAAAATGGTGGGGGGAAATGGCGGGAAAATTGGGGAAATGGTGGGGAAAATGGCGGGAAAATGGTGGGAAAATGGCGGGGAAATGGTGGGAAAATCGGGACAATGGTGGGGGGAAATGGTGGGGAAAATGGTGGGAAAATCGGGGGAAATGGTGGAAAATGGCGGGAAAAAATGGCGGGAAAATCGGGGAAATGGCGGGAAAAAATGGTGGGGGAAATGGCGGGAAAATAGGGAAAATGGTGGGGGGAAATGGCGGGAAAATCAGGGAAATGTTGGGAAAAAATGGCGGGAAAATCGGGGAAATGGCAGGAAAAAATGGCGGGAAAAAGGGTGGGAAATTAGGGGAAAATGGTGGGGAAAAATGGTGGGAAAAAATGGCGGGAAAAATGGTGGGAAAATCGGGGAAATGGCGGGGAAAAAATGGTGAGAAAATTGGGGAAATGACGGGGGGAAAAATGGTGGGAAATCAGGGAAATGGCGGGAGAAAATGGCGGGAAAAATGGCGGGGAAATGGCGGGAAAATCGGGGAAATGGCGGGAATTATTGGTGGGGAAAATGGCGGGAAAATTAGGAAAATGGCGGGAAAAAATGGCGGGAAAAAATGGCGGGAAAAATGGTGGGAAATTTGGGGAAATGGTGGGAAAATGGCGGGAAAAAATGGTGGGGAAAATGGCAGGAAAATCGGGGAAATGGTGGGAAAATGGTGGGAAAATAGGGAAAATTTCAGGGGAAATGGCGGGAAAATCGGGGAAAATGGCAGGGGAAAATGGCGGGAAAAAATGGCGGGAAAATAGGGAAAATGGTGGGGGGAAATGGCGGGAAAATCAGGGAAATGTTGGGAAAAAATGGCGGGAAAATCGGGGAAATGGCAGGAAAAAATGGCGGGAAAAAGGGTGGGAAATTAGGGGAAAATGGTGGGGGAAAATGGTGGGAAAAAATGGCGGGAAAAATGGTGGGAAAATCGGGGAAATGGCGGGAAAAAAATGGTGAGAAAATTGGGGAAATGACGGGGGGAAAAATGGTGGGAAAATCGGGGAAATGGCGGGAGAAAATGGCGGGAAAAATGGTAGGAAAATTGGGGAAATGGCAGGAAAAAATGGTGGGGAAAATGGCGGGAAAATCGGGGAAATGGCGGGAAAAAATGGCAGGAAAAAATGGTGGGAAAATAGGGGAAAATGGTGGGGGAAAATGGCGGGAAAAATGGCGGGAAAAATGGTGGGAAATTTGGGGAAATGGTGGGAAAATGGCGGGAAAAAATGGTGGGGAAAATGGCAGGAAAATCGGGGAAATGGTGGGAAAATGGTGGGAAAATAGGGAAAATTTCAGGGGAAATGGCGGGAAAATCGGGGAAAATGGCAGGGGAAAATGGCGGGAAAAAATGGCGGGAAAATCGGGGAAATGGCGGGAAAAAAATGGTGAGAAAATTGGGGAAATGACGGGAGAAAATGGCGGGAAAAATGGCGGGAAAATCGGGGAAATGGTGGGAAAATGGCGGGAAAATATGGTGGGAAAATCGGGGAAATGGCAGGAAAAAATGGCGGGAAAAAATGGCCGGAAAATAGGGAAAATAGTGGGGGGAAATGGCGGGAAAATCGGGGAAATGGTGGGGGAAAATTAAGGGAAATGGCGGGAAAAAATGGTGGGAAATTAGAGGAAAATGGCGGGGAACATGACAGGAAAATCGGGAAAATGGCGGGAAAAAATGGTGGGAAAATCAGGGAAATGGCGGGAAAAAATGGCGGGAAAATCGGGGAAATGGCGGGAATTATTGGTGGGGAAAATGGCGGGAAAATAGGGGAAAATGGCGGGGGAAAATGGCGGGAAAAAATGGCGGGAAAAATGGCGGGAAAATCAGGGAAATGGTGGGAAAAAATGGTGGGAAAATCGGGAAAATTCCTGGGAAAATGGCGGGAAAATCGGGGAAATGGCGGGAAAGAAATGGTGAGAAAATTGGGGAAATGATGGGAGAAAATGGCAGGAAAAATGGCGGGAAAATCGGGGAAATGGTGGGAAAATGGCGGGAAAATATGGTGGGAAAATCGGGGAAATGGAGGGGAAAATGACGGGAGAAAATGGTGGGGGAAAATGGCGGGAAAATAGGGGAAAATGGCGGGGAAAAATGGCAGGGAAAATGGCGGGAAAATCGGGGAAACGGTTGGAAAAAATGGTGGGAAAAAAAGGCGGGAAAATAGGGGAAAATGGCGGGAAAAAATGGTGGGAAAAAATGGCGGGAAAACCGGGAAAATGGTGGGAAAATGGCGGGAAAATAGGGAATATGCCGGGAAAATATGGCGGGAAAATTGGGGAAATGGCGGGAAAAAATGGCGGGAAAATCGGGGAAATGGCGGGAAAATCCGGGAGATGGAGGGAATTATTGCAGGGGAAAAAAGGGAATTATTGGTGGGAAAATCGGGAAAAAATTCCTGGGAAAATCAGGGGGAAAAGGCGGGGAAATCAGGGAATAATTCCCGGGAAAATCGGGAAAAAGGGCGGGAATTATTGCCGGGAAAATCGGGGGTGGAATTCCCGGGAAATCGGGGCTGGAAAAGGCGGGAATTTGGGGCCGGGAAAAGGCGGAATTCCCGGGAAAATGGGGGTGGAAAAAAGGGGAATTTGGGGCTGAATCCCAGGATTTTGGGCAGGAATTCCAGGATTTGGGGCTGAATCCCAGAATTTGGGGCTGAATTCCAGGATTTGGGGCTGAATTCCAGGATTTTGGGGCTGATTTCTGGGATTTTGGGCCAAAATTCCAGGATTTTGGGGCTGAATCCCAGGATTTTGGGCTGGAATTCTGGGATTTGGGCCGGAATCCTGGGATTTTGGGGATGAATTCCAGATTTTTTGGGGCTGAATCCTGGGATTTTGGGCTGGAATTCCAGGATTTTGGGGCTGAATCCTGGGAATTTGGGCTGGAATTCCAGGATTTTGGGCCAGAATTCCAGGATTTTGGGGCTGAATTCCAGGATTTTGGGGCTGAATCCTGGGAATTTGGGCTGAATTCCAGGATTTTGGGCCAGAATTCCAGGATTTTGGCAGAAATTCTGGGATTTGGGTCAGAATTCCAGGATTTTGGGTCAGAATTCCAGGATTTTGGGTCAGAATTCCAGGATTTTGGCTGGAATTCCAGGATTTGGGGCAGAAATTCTGGGATTTGTGGCTGAATTCCAGGATTTTGGGGCTGAATCCTGGGATTTGGGACAGGAATTCCAGGATTTGGGGCTCAATCCCAGAATTTGGGGCTGAATCCCAGGATTTGGGGCTGAATTCCAGGATTTTGGGGCTGATTTCTGGGATTTTGGGCAGGAATTCCAGGATTTTGGGGCTGAATCCCAGAATTTGGGGCTAAATCCAGGGATTTTTGGCAGGAATTCCAGGAATTTAGGGCTGGAATTCCAGGGGTTTTGGCAGAAATTCTGGGATTTGGGTCAGAATTCCAGGATTTTGGGCCAGAATTCCAGGATTTTTGGCCAGAATTCCAGGATTTTGACCGGAATTCCGGGATTTTTCCAACTCACCGCCGGCCCGGGAGGTCCCGCGGGTCCCTCGGATCCTTTCAAGCCTCCCCCTCCCTGGAAAAGAAAAATTCCCGGGAATTTTAGGCCGGGAATTTTCCAGGAATTTTTTTTTTCCGGGAATTTTTTTTCCCAGAATTTTTTGGGAATTTTTTTGGGAATTTTTTGGGAATTTTTTGGGATAACTGACGGGAATTCCGGGAAGGCCTCGCTCTCCTGGGAATCCTCGGAATCCGGCGGGGCCGTCCTTGCCCGGGGGGCCCGAAGGACCCGGATCGCCCTAAAATTCGGGAAAAACACCAAAAAAATCGGGAATTCTGGGATTTTCCGGGAGTTTCCAGAAAATTCCCGGTTTTTGGAGGCGTTGGGAATGGGAATTTTCACTCCTGGATTCACGAAATTCCCAAAATTCCACAAATTTTTGAGGCACCGGGACACCAAACCCCCCCAAAATCCCGGAATTTTCCCCCCAAATTCCCAAATTTTCCCCCAAATTCCCAAAATTCCAGAATATTCCTGAAATTCCTGAATTTTCAGGGACACCCAGCGCCCAAAATTCCCAAATTTCCCACCCCAATCTCCCAAAAAATCCCAGAATTCCCTGAAAATTCCCCAAAAATTCCCAAAACTCCCAGAAATTCCCATAAAATTCCCCCAAAATCCCAAAAAAATCCCCCCAAAATCCCCCAAAATTCCCAAAAAAATCCCCAAAAATTCCAAAAATCCACCCAAATTCCCAGAAATTCCCCAAAACTCCCAAAAATCTCCCCAAAACTCCCCAAAAATTCCCAAAAATTCCCATAAATTCCCAAAAATAAAAAAAAATCCTAAAAAATCCCAAAAAAAATCCCTCAAAATTCCCCAAAAATTCCCAAAATTCCCCAAAAATTCCCCAAAATTCCCAGAATTCCCAAAAATCCCCAAAAAATCCCCCAAATCCCCAAAACTCGCCCAAAATCCCCAAAAATTCCCCAAAAATTCCCCAAAATTCCCCAAAATCCCCCCAAAATCCCAAGATGCCCCCAAAATCCCCAAAAAATCCCTGAAAATCCCCAAAATTCCTGAAAAATTCCCAAAAATTCCCCAAAATTTCCCAGAATTCCCAAAAAATCCCCCCAAATTCCCAAAAATCCCCAAAATTCCCAAAAATTCCCAAAAATTCCCAAAATTCCCAAAACTCCCCCAAAATTCCCCAAAAATTCCCCAAAAATTCCCAAAAATTCCCAGAATTCCCAAAAATCCCAAAAAAATCCCCCAAATCCCCAAAACTCACCAAAAATCCCCCAAAATTCCCCAAAAATTCCCTGAAAATCCCCAAAATTCCCCCAAAATTCCCCAAAATTCCCAAAAAATTCCCAAAATTCCCAAAAAATTCCCAGAATTCCCAAAAAATCCCCCCAAATTCCCAAAAATCCCCAAAATTCCCAAAAATTCCCAAAAATTCCCAAAACTCCCCAAAAATCCCCCAAAATCCCCCAAAATTCCCCAAAAATCCCAAAAATTCCCAAAACTCCCCCCAAATTCCCCAAAAATTCCCATAAATTCCCAAAAATCCAAAAAAAATCCTCCCAAAATCCCAAAAAAATCCCCCAAAATTCCCAAAAAATTCCCAAAAATCCCCCAAAATTCCCCAAAAATTCCCAGAATTCCCAAAACTCCCCCAAAATTCCCCAAAAATTCCCATAAATTCCCAAAAATAAAAAAATCCTAAAAAATCCCAAAAAAATCCCCCAAAATTCCCTAAAAATTCCCAAAAATCCCCAAAAATTCCCAAAAATTCCCAAAAATCCCCAAAAAATCCCCCCAAATTCCCAAAATTCCCCAAAATTCCCAAAAATTCCCAAAACTCCCCAAAAATCCCCCAAAATCCCCCAAAATTCCCCAAAATTCCCCCAAAATTCCCCAAAGATTCCCAAAAATTCCCCAAAATCCCCCAAAAATCCCAAGATTCCCCCCAAAATCCCCAAAAATTCCCTGAAAATCCCAAAAATTCCCCCAAAAATTCCCCAAAATTCCCCAAAAATTCCCAGAATTCCCAAAAAAATCCCCCCAAATTCCCAAAAATCCCCAAAACTCCCCCAAAATTCCCAAAAAATCACCCCAAAATTCCCCAAAAATCCCCCAAAATTCCCAAAAAATTCCCAAAAAATTCCAAAAATCCCCCCAAATTCCCAAAAATCCCAAAAAAATCCCTCAAAATTCCCCAAAAATTCCCAAAATTCCCCAAAAATTCCCCAAAATTCCCAGAATTCCCAAAAATCCCCAAAAAATCCCCCAAATCCCCAAAACTCGCCCAAAATCCCCAAAAATTCCCCAAAAATTCCCCAAAATTCCCCAAAATCCCCCCAAAATCCCAAGATGCCCCCAAAATCCCCAAAAAATCCCTGAAAATCCCCAAAATTCCTGAAAAATTCCCAAAAATTCCCCAAAATTTCCCAGAATTCCCAAAAAATCCCCCCAAATTCCCAAAAATCCCCAAAATTCCCAAAAATTCCCAAAAATTCCCAAAATTCCCAAAACTCCCCCAAAATTCCCCAAAAATTCCCCAAAAATTCCCAAAAATTCCCAGAATTCCCAAAAATCCCAAAAAAATCCCCCAAATCCCCAAAACTCACCAAAAATCCCCCAAAATTCCCCAAAAATTCCCTGAAAATCCCCAAAATTCCCCCAAAATTCCCCAAAATTCCCAAAAAATTCCCAAAATTCCCAAAAAATTCCCAGAATTCCCAAAAAATCCCCCCAAATTCCCAAAAATCCCCAAAATTCCCAAAAATTCCCAAAAATTCCCAAAACTCCCCAAAAATCCCCCAAAATCCCCCAAAATTCCCCAAAAATCCCAAAAATTCCCAAAACTCCCCCCAAATTCCCCAAAAATTCCCATAAATTCCCAAAAATCCAAAAAAAATCCTCCCAAAATCCCAAAAAAATCCCCCAAAATTCCCAAAAAATTCCCAAAAATCCCCCAAAATTCCCCAAAAATTCCCAGAATTCCCAAAACTCCCCCAAAATTCCCCAAAAATTCCCATAAATTCCCAAAAATAAAAAAATCCTAAAAAATCCCAAAAAAATCCCCCAAAATTCCCTAAAAATTCCCAAAAATCCCCAAAAATTCCCAAAAATTCCCAAAAATCCCCAAAAAATCCCCCCAAATTCCCAAAATTCCCCAAAATTCCCAAAAATTCCCAAAACTCCCCAAAAATCCCCCAAAATCCCCCAAAATTCCCCAAAATTCCCCCAAAATTCCCCAAAGATTCCCAAAAATTCCCCAAAATCCCCCAAAAATCCCAAGATTCCCCCAAAATCCCCAAAAATTCCCTGAAAATCCCAAAAATTCCCCCAAAAATTCCCCAAAATTCCCCAAAAATTCCCAGAATTCCCAAAAAAA
This sequence comes from Poecile montanus, assembly GCA_038429875.1. Taxonomy (NCBI): domain Eukaryota; kingdom Metazoa; phylum Chordata; class Aves; order Passeriformes; family Paridae; genus Poecile; species Poecile montanus. The sequence goes on from JBBLMP010000049.1 coordinate 63,818, forward strand.
TCCCCCCAAATTCCCAAAAATCCCCAAAACTCCCCCAAAATTCCCAAAAAATCACCCCAAAATTCCCCAAAAATCCCCCAAAATTCCCAAAAAATTCCCAAAAAATTCCAAAAATCCCCCCAAATTCCCAAAAATCCCAAAAAAATCCCCCAAAATTCCCCAAAAATTCCCAAAAATTCCCCAAAAAATCCCCAAAAAATCCCCAAAAATTCCCAAATATTCCCCCAAAATTCCCAAAAATTCCCCAAAAATTCCCCAAAATTCCCCAAAATTCCCCAAAAATTCCCCAAAATTCCCCAAAATCCCCCCAAATTCCCAAAACTCCCCAAAAATTCCCTGAAAATCCCCAAAACTTCCCAAAAAATCCCCAAAATCCCCCAAAATTCCCTGAAAATTCCCAAAAATTCCCCCAAAAATCCTCCCAAAATCCCCCCAAAATCCCCCAAAATTCCCCAAAACTCCCCAAAATTCCCAAAAATTCCCAGAATTCCCAAAAATTCCCGGAATTCCCGACCTTGGCTCCGTCCTTTCCGGGGGTTCCGGGCAGTCCCTGCTCTCCGGGGGGTCCGGGGGGTCCTGGGTGGCCCCTCCCCCCCAGCGGCCCCGACTCTCCCGGTGATCCCTAAAAAAAATTGGGAATTTTGGGGGAATTTGGGGAATTTTTGGGAATTTTTTGGGGATTTTTTGGGAATTTTTTGGGAATTTTTTGGGAATTTTTTGGGAATTTTTGGGGAATTTTGGGGGGGGTCTCACCTGAGCTCCGACCACGCCGGGGGGGCCGGGAGGGCCCGGCTTGCCTTGGAATCCCTGGAAATTTGGGAATTTTGGGGGAAATTTGGGAATTTTGGGGGAAATTTGGGAATTTTTGGGGAATTTGGGAATTTTGGGGAGGATTTGGGGGGGAAATTTGGGAATTTTAAGGGGAATTTGGGGAATTTTGGGGAAAAAAGGAGGAATTTGGGAGGGATTTTAGGAGGAATTTTGGGGAGATTTTGGGGAATTTTGGGAGGATTTGAGGGGAAATTTGGGAATTTTGGGGGGAATTTGGGAATTTTGGGGGGAATTTGGGAATTTTGGGAGAAAATTTGGGAATTTTGGGGGGATTTTGGGAATTTTGGGGAGGATTTGGGGGGATTTGGGGAATTTTGGGGGAGATTTTGGAATTCTGGGGGGGATTTGGCAACTTTGGGAGGAAATTTGGGAATTTTGGGGGAATTTAGGAGGATTTGGGGGGATTTTGGGAATTTTTGGGGGAATTTGGGAATTTTTGGGGAAATTTGGGAATTTTGGGGGAGATTTTGGGGAATTTGGGAGGATTTGAGGGGAAATTTGGGAATTTTGGGGGGATTTTGGGAATTTTGGGGGAATTTGGGAATTTTGGGGAAATTTGGGAATTTTGGGGAAATTTGGGAATTCTGGGGGGATTTGGGGAATTTTTGGGGGGATTTGGGGATTTTTTGGGGGGATTTGGGATTTTTGGGGGGAAATCTGGGAATTTTGGGGGAAATTTGGGAATTTTGGGGGAAATTTGGGAATTTTGGGAAGATTTGAGGGGAAATTTGGGAATTTTGGGGGAGATTTGGGAATTCTGGGGGGGATTTTTGGGAATTTTGGGGGGAAATTTGGGAATTTTGGGGAAATTTGGGAATTTTGGGGAGGATTTAGGGGGATTTTGGGAATTTTGGGGGAGATTTTGGAATTCTGGGGGGGATTTGGCAACTTTGGGAGGAAATTTGGGAATTTTGGGGGAATTTAGGAGGATTTGGGGGGATTTTGGGAATTTTTGGGGGGATTTGGGAATTTTGGGGGAATTTGGGAATTTTTGGGGAAATTTGGGAATTTTGGGGGAGATTTTGGGGAATTTGGGGGGATTTGAGGGGAAATTTGGGAATTTTGGGGGGGATTTTGGGAATTTTTGGGGGAATTTGGGAATTTTAGGGAGAATTTAGGGAATTTTGGGAAAAAAAGGAGGAATTTGGGATGGATTTTAAGGGGAAATTTGGGAATTTTGGGGGGATTTTGGGAATTTTGGGGGAAATCTGGGGAATTTGGGGGAATTTAGGGGGATTTGGGGGATTTGGGGATTTTTTGGGGGGATTTTTGGGAATTCTGGGGGGAAATCTGGGAATTTTGGGGGAGATTTCGGAATTCTGGGGGGGATTTGGGAACTTTGGGGGGAAATTAGGGAATTTTGGGGGGATTTTGGGAATTTTGTGGAAATTCGGGAATTTTGGGGGAGATTTTGGGGAATTTGGGGGGATTTGAGGGGAAATTTGGGAATTTTTGGGGGGATTTTGGGCATTTTTGGGGGAATTTGGGAATTTTAGGGAGAATTTAGGGAATTTTGGGGAAAAAAGGAGGAATTTGGGATGGATTTTAAGGGGAAATCTGGGAATTTTGGGGGGGATTTGGGAATTTTGGGGGAGATCTGGGAATTTTGGGGGAATTTAGGGGGATTTGGGGGAAATTTGAGAATTTTGGGGAGGATTTGGGAATTTTTGGGGGGAATTTGAGGAATTTTGGGGAAAAAAGGAGGAATTTGGGATGGATTTTAAGGGGAAATTTGGGGATTTTGGGAGAAAATTTGGGAATTTGGGGGGGATTTTGGGAATTTTGGGGGAATTTGGGAATTTTGGGGGGATTTGGGGATTTTTTGGGGGATTTTTGGGAATTTTGTGGGAATTTGGGAATTTTGGGGGGGATTTGAGGGGAAATTTGGGAATTTTGGGGGAATTTTTGGGATTTTGGGGGAGATTTGGGAATTTTGGGGATTTTTTGGGATTTTTTGGGATTTGGGGGGAGAAAGGTGGGAAAAAAGGGGAATTTGGGGGGAAAAATTGGGAATTTTGGGGGGATTTGGGGAATTTTTGGGGGGAAATTTGGGAACTTTGGGGGGAAATTTGGGAATTTTTGGGATATTTGGAACTCAGGGATTTTGGGGCTTTTCCAAGAAGAATTTTTGGGAATTCTGGGCTGGATTTTGGGTGAAATTTGGGCTATTTTGGGTCACTCACGGCGTCTCCTCTCTGCCCGGGGTGTCCGGGAATTCCGTCCTTTCCTGGGGGTCCCTTGGAAAACCCAAAAATTCCCCTCAGGATGGGCTCAAATCTCGGGAAAATCCCAAATTTTCCCAAAATTTCAGGATTTTCCCCAAATTCTGGAGCTTTTCCCATTTTGGGGGAATTTCCCCTCATTTTTTCCAATTTTTTTTCCTCAATTTTTGGACATTTTTAACCAAATTTTGGGGAATTTTTCCCCTTTTTTGAGATTTTTTTCCCCCAATTCTTGGTCATTTTTAACCAAATTTTTGGATTTTTTCCCAATTTTGGGTTTTTTTTCCTCTTTTTTGAGATTTTTTCCCCATTTTTGGGATTTTTCCCCTCATTTTTTTCAAGTTTTTTTCCTCAAATTTTGTTCATTTTTAACCAATTTTTTGGGTTTTTTTCCCAATTTTGGGGGTTTTTTTTTTTCCTCTTTTTTGGGATTTTTTCCCCATTTTTGGGATTTTTCCCCCAATTTCAGATTTTTTTTCCAATTTTGGACTTTTTTTCCCAATTTTTGAGGATTTTTTTTCCTCAATTTGGGGGGATTTTTTTTCCTCATTTTTTTCAAGTTTTTTCCCCAATTTTTTTTGTAATTTTTAACCAAATTTTTATATTTTTTCCCTTTTTAAAAAATTTTTTCCCCATTTTTGGGGATTTTTCCCCATTTTGGGGGAATTTTCCCTCATTTTTTTCAAGTTATTTTCCTCAATTTTTGGGCATTTTTAACCAAATTTTTGGATTTTTTCCCAATTTTGAGGATTTTTTTTTCTCCTTTTTTGAGATTTTTTTCCCATTTTTGGGAATTTTTCCCCAATTTGGGGATTTTTTCCACTATTCTGGATTTTTTTTCCCATTTTTGGTGGATTTTCCCTTTTTTTTGGAAGTTTTTTCCTCAATTTTTGGGCATTTTAAACCAAATTTTTGGGATTTTTTTCCCCTTTTTTGAGATTTTTTTCCCCCAATTTTTGGTCATTTTTAACCAAATTTTTGGATTTTTTCCCAATTTTTGGGATTTTTTCCCCTTTTTTGAGATTTTTTCTCCAATTTTTGTATTTTTTCCCATTTTTGGATTTTTTTCCCCATTTTTGGGATTTTTCTCCCCAATTTAAGATTTTTTTCCCATTTTTTCATATTTTTTTATTTTGTTTGAATTTTTTCCCCCAATTTTTGGATTTTTTTCCCATTTTTGGGATTTTTTCCCATTTTGGGGGAATTTCCCCTCATTTTTTCCAATTTTTTTCCTCAATTTTTGGTCATTTTTAACCAAATTTTGGGGATTTTTTTTCCCCTTTTTTGAGATTTTTTCCCCCAATTTTTGGTCATTTTTAACCAAATTTTTGCATTTTTTCCCTTTTTTTAAAATTTTTTTCCCCATTTTTTGCGATTTTTTCCCATTTTGGGGGAATTTTCCCCTCATTTTTTCCAATTTTTTTTCCTCAATTTTTGTTCATTTTTAACCAATTTTTTGGGTTTTTTCCCAATTTTGGGGGGTTTTTTTCCTCTTTTTTGAGATTTTTTTTCCCAATTTTGGATTTTTTTTTCCATTTTTGGGATTTTTTTCCTCATTTTGGGGGGATTTTCCCCCATTTTTTGGAAGATTTTTCCCCAATTTTTGGAACTTTTTAACCAAATTTTTGTATTTTTTCCCTTTTTTAAAATTTTTTCCCCATTTTTGGCAATTTTTTCCCATTTTCGGGAGATTTTCCCCCAATTTGGGGATTTTTTCCCCATTTTGGGGGAATTTTCCCCCATTTTTTTCAAGTTTTTTTCTCGATTTTTGGACATTTTAAACCAAATTTTTTTATTTTTTCCCAATTTTTTGTGTTTTCTCCCCAATTTTTCTATTTTTTTCCCATTTTTGGGATTTTTTTCCCATTTTTGGGATTTTTTTTCCCATTTTGGGGGGATTTTCCCCCTTTTTTTGAAGTTTTTTTCCTCAATTTTTTTGTCATTTTAAACCAATTTTTTTGCTTTTTTTCCTCTTTTTTTTTTTTTTTTTAATTTTTTCCCATTTTTGGGATTTCTTCCCCCAATTTTCAGGATTTTTCCCAATTTTTTGCAGTTTTTTCCCCTGATTTTTGCACTTTTTTCCCCAAATTTCATCCCCCCCCCCCAATTTTGCTTATTTTCCCCAAAACTTCAGGTTTTCCCCAAAATTTTGTTTTTTTCCCACAATTATGTTTTTTTCCCCCAAAAATTTCAATTTTTCCCCCCCAAAAATTCGGTTTTTTTCCCCCCAATTTCAGGTTTTTCCCCAAAATTTCATTTTTTTTCCCCCAAATTTCATTTCTTTACCCCAAAATTTCTTCTTTTTTCATGAAAAATTTTGTTTTTCTCCCACAATTTTGATTTTTTCCCAAAATTTGGGTCTTTTGCCCCAAAATTTGGGGTTTTTTCCCCAAAATTTTGGTTTTTTCCCAAAATTTGTGGGTTTTGCCCCAAAATTTGGGGTTTTTTTTGGTACTCACGGGGGGCCCTTTGGGGCCGGGGAATCCGTTCGGGCCCTGGGGGCCGGGGCTGCCCTGGGGGGAAGAGATTCCAAAAAGAATTCCCAAAAATTCCCAAAAATTCCCCAAAATTCCCCAAAATTCCCAAAAATTCCCAAAAATCCCCCAAAATTCCCAAAATCCCATCCCAAAAAACCCCCAAAAATAATTTAAAAAAAAATCCCCCCAAAATTCCCAAAAATTCCCAAAATCCCATCCCAAAAAACCTCAAAAATAATTTAAAAAATGCCCCAAAATTCCCCAAAATCCCGTCCCAAAAATTCCCAAAATTCCCTAAAAAACCCAAAAATCCGATCCCCAAAAACCCCAAAATCCCCCTCAAAAAAAATCCCTAAAAATTCCCAAAAATATTCCCAAAAATGTTCCCAAAAATTCCCAAAAATTCAAAAAAAAATCCCTCAAAATTCCCTCAAAATCTTCCTCAAATTCCCCCCAAAATTCCCAAAAATTCCCCAAATCCCGTCCCCAAAATTCCCAAAAATTCCTAAAAATCCCGTCCCAAAAATTCCCAAAAAATTCCCAAAAATCCCCAAAAATCCCGTCCCAAAAATTCCACAAAATTCCCCAAAAATTCCCAAAAAATTCCCAAAAATCCCGTCCCAAAAATTCCCCAAAATTCCCAAAAATCCCCAAAAATCCCATCCCAAAAATTCCCCAAAATTCCCCAAAAATTCCCCAAAATCCCAGTCCAAAAATTCCCAAAAATTCCTAAAAATCCCATCCCAAAAATTCCCCAAAATTCCCAAAAATCCCCAAAAATCCCATCCCAAAAATTCCCAAAAAATTCCCAAAAATCCCATCCCAAAAACCCCCCAAAAATTCCCCCAAATTCCCAAAATCCTGTCCCAAAAATTCCCAAAAATCCCATCTCAAACATTCCCAAAAATTCCCAAAATTCCCCAAATCCCATCCCAAAAACCCCTAAAAATTCCCCAAAATCCAGTCCCAAAAATTCCCAAAAAATTCCCAAAAATTCCCCAAAATCCCGTCCCAAAAATTCCAAAAAATTCCCAAAATTCCCCAAATCCCGTCCCAAAAAAACCTAAAAATTCCCAAAAATCCTGGCCCAAAAATTCCCAAAAATTCTTAAAAATTCCCAAAAATCCTGTCCCAAAAATTCCCAAAAAATCCCCAAAATCCTGGCCCAAAAATTCCCGAAAATTCTCAAAAAATCCCCAAAATCCCGTCCCAAAAATTCCCAAAAAATTCCCAAAAATCCCCCAAAATCTCATCCCAAAAGTTCCCCAAATCCCATCCTAAAAATTCCCCAAAATTCCCCAAAATCCCATCCCAAGAATTCCCAAAAATTCCCCAAAATTCCCAAAAATCCTGTCCCAAAAATTCCCAAAAAATTCCCCAAATTCCCAAAAATCCTGTCCCAAAAATTCCCAAAAAATTCCCCAAATTCCCAAAAATCCTGTCCCAAAAAACCTAAAAATTCCCAAAAGTCCCGTCCCAAAAATTCCCAAAAATCCCTAAAAAACCCAAAAATCCCATCCCCAAAAACCCCAAAATCCCCCTCAAAAAAAACCCCTAAAAATTCCCCAAAATATTCCCAAAAAAGTTCCCAAAAATTCCAAAAAAAATCCCTCAAAATTCCCTCAAAATCTTCCTCGAATTCCCCCAAAAATTCCCCAAAATTCCCCAAATCCCGTCCCAAAAATTCCCAAAAATTCCCCAAAAATTCCCCAAAATCCCAGTCCAAAAATTCCCAAAAATTCCTAAAAATCCCATCCCAAAAATTCCCAAAAAATTCCCAAAAAATTCCCAAAAATCCCCAAAAATCCCATCCCAAAAATTCCCCCAAAATTCCCAAATTCCGTCCCAAAAAACCCCCAAAATTCCCCAAAAATCCCATCCCAAAAAACCCAAAAAAATTCCCCAAAAATTCCCAAAAATTCCTGCAAATCCCCCCAAAATTCCCCAAAAATCCCATCCCAAAAATTCCCAAAACATTCCCCAAAATTCCCCAAAATCCTGTCCCAAAAAAACCTAAAAATTCCCAAAAATCCTGTCCCAAAAATTCCCAAAAATTCCCCAAAATTCCCCAAAATCCTGTCCCAAAAATTCCCAAAATTCCCCAAATCCCCTCCCAAAAAAACCTAAAAATTCCCCAAAATCCTGGCACAAAAATTCCCAAAAAATTCCCAAAAATCCCCCAAAATCTCGTCCCAAAAAACCCCAAAAATTCCCCAAAAATCCCATCCCAAAAAGCCCCCAAAAATTCCCCCAAATTCCCAAAATCCTGTCCCAAAAATTCCCAAAAATCCCATCTCAAACATTCCCAAAAATTCCCAAAATTCCCAAAATTCCCCAAATCCCATCCCAAAAAAACCCTAAAAATTCCCCAAAATCCAGTCCCAAAAATTCCCAAAAAATTCCCAAAAATTCCCCAAAATCCCGTCCCAAAAATTCCCAAAAATTCCCCAAAATCCTGGCCCAAAAATTCCCAAAAATTCTCAAAAAATCCCCAAAATCCCCCCAAAATTCCCAAAAAATTCCCAAAAATTCCCCAAAATCCCGTCCCAAAAAACCCCCAAAATTCCCCAAAAATCCCATCCCAAAAATTCCCCAAAATTCCCAAAAATCCCATCCCAAAAATTCCCCCAAAATTCCCAAAAATCCCATCCCAAAAATTCCCAAAAATTCCCCAAAATCCTGTCCCAAAAAACCCCAAAAATTCCCAAAATTCCCCCCCAAAATCCCCCAAAATTCCCAAAAAATCCCCCCAAATTTTCCCAAATTCCCAAAAATTCCAGGTTGGAATCCACCCAAAATTCCCCTCAAATCCCACCCAGGAATTCCCAAAATTCCCAAATTTCCAGCCCAAACCCTCCCAAAATTCCCAAAAATTCCTAAAAATTCCCAAAAATTCCCAAAAATTCCCAAAAATTCCCAAAATTTGGGACTGGAACCCCCCAAAATTCCCAATTTTTATTGGAAATTCCCAGAATTCCCCCCAAAAAATCCCAAAATTCCCAAATTTCCAGCCCAAACCCTCCCAAAATTCCCAAAAATTCCTAAAAATTCCCAAAAATTCCCAAAAATTCCCAAAAATTCCCAAAATTTGGGACTGGAACCCCCCAAAATTCCCAATTTTTATTGGAAATTCCCAGAATTCCCCCCCAAAAATCCCAAAATTCCCAAATTTCCACCCCAAACCCTCCCAAAATTCCCAAAAATTCCCAAAAATTCCCAAAAATTCCCAAAAATTCCCAAAATTCCCAAAATTTGGGACTGGAACCCCCCAAAATTCCTGATTTTTATTGGAAATTCCCAAAATTCCCCCCAGAAAATCCCAAAATTCCAAAATTTCCACCCCAAACCCTCCCAAAATTCCCAAAAATTCCCAAAAATTCCCAAAAATTCCCAACATTTGGGACTGGAACCCCCCAAAATTCCTGATTTTTATCCAAGAAATCCCAAAATTCCCACAAAATTCCCCCCAGAAAATCCCAAAATTCCCAAATTTCCACCCCAAACCCTCCCAAAATTCCCAAAAAATTCCCAAAAATTCCCAAAAATTCCCCAAAAATTCCCAAAATTCCCAAAATTTGGGACTGGAAACCCCCAAAATTCCCGATTTTTATCCAAGAAATCCCAAAATTCCAATGGAAATCCCCAAAATTCCCCCCAAAAAATCCCCAAATTCCCAAATTTCCACCCCAAACCCTCCAAAAATTCCCAAAAAATTCCCAAAACTCTCAAAAATTCCCAAAAATTCCCAAAAATTCCCAAAAATTCCCAAAAATTCCCAAAAATTCCCAAAATTTGGGACTGGAACCCCCCAAAATTCCCGATTTTTATCCAAGAAATCCCAAAATTCCCACAAAATTCCCCCCAGAAAATCCCAAAATTCCCAAATTTCCACCCCAAACCCTCCCAAAATTCCCAAAAATTCCCAAAAATTCCCAAAATTCCCAAAAATTCCTAAAAATTCCCAAAAATTCCCAACATTTGGGACTGGAACCCCCCAAAATTCCCAATTTTTATCCAAGAAATCCCAAAATTCCCACAAAATTCCCCCCAGAAAATCCCAAAATTCCCAAATTTCCACCCCAAACCCTCCCAAAATTCCAAAAAATTCCCAAAAATTCCCAAAACTCTCAAAAATTCCCAAAATTCCCAAAATTTGGGACTGGAACCCCCCAAAATTCCTGATTTTTATTGGAAATTCCCAAAATTCCCCCCAGAAAATCCCAAAATTCCAAAATTTCCACCCCAAACCCTCCCAAAATTCCCAAAAATTCCCAAAAATTCCCAAAAATTCCCAACATTTGGGACTGGAACCCCCCAAAATTCCTGATTTTTATCCAAGAAATCCCAAAATTCCCACAAAATTCCCCCCAGAAAATCCCAAAATTCCCAAATTTCCACCCCAAACCCTCCCAAAATTCCCAAAAAATTCCCAAAAATTCCCAAAAATTCCCAAAAATTCCCCAAAAATTCCCAAAATTCCCAAAATTTGGGACTGGAAACCCCCAAAATTCCCGATTTTTATCCAAGAAATCCCAAAATTCCAATGGAAATCCCCAAAATTCCCCCCAAAAAATCCCCAAATTCCCAAATTTCCACCCCAAACCCTCCAAAAATTCCCAAAAAATTCCCAAAACTCTCAAAAATTCCCAAAAATTCCCAAAAATTCCCAAAAATTCCCAAAAATTCCCAAAAATTCCCAAAATTTGGGACTGGAACCCCCCAAAATTCCCGATTTTTATCCAAGAAATCCCAAAATTCCCACAAAATTCCCCCCAGAAAATCCCAAAATTCCCAAATTTCCACCCCAAACCCTCCCAAAATTCCCAAAAATTCCCAAAAATTCCCAAAATTCCCAAAAATTCCTAAAAATTCCCAAAAATTCCCAACATTTGGGACTGGAACCCCCCAAAATTCCCAATTTTTATCCAAGAAATCCCAAAATTCCCACAAAATTCCCCCCAGAAAATCCCAAAATTCCCAAATTTCCACCCCAAACCCTCCCAAAATTCCAAAAAATTCCCAAAAATTCCCAAAACTCTCAAAAATTCCCAAAATTCCCAAAATTTGGGACTGGAACCCCCCAAAATTCCTGATTTTTATTGGAAATTCCCAAAATTCCCCCCAGAAAATCCCAAAATTCCAAAATTTCCACCCCAAACCCTCCCAAAATTCCCAAAAATTCCCAAAAATTCCCAAAAATTCCCAACATTTGGGACTGGAACCCCCCAAAATTCCTGATTTTTATCCAAGAAATCCCAAAATTCCCACAAAATTCCCCCCAGAAAATCCCAAAATTCCCAAATTTCCACCCCAAACCCTCCCAAAATTCCCAAAAAATTCCCAAAAATTCCCAAAAATTCCCAAAAATTCCCCAAAAATTCCCAAAATTCCCAAAATTTGGGACTGGAAACCCCCAAAATTCCCGATTTTTATCCAAGAAATCCCAAAATTCCAATGGAAATCCCCAAAATTCCCCCCAAAAAATCCCCAAATTCCCAAATTTCCACCCCAAACCCTCCAAAAATTCCCAAAAAATTCCCAAAACTCTCAAAAATTCCCAAAAATTCCCAAAAATTCCCAAAAATTCCCAAAAATTCCCAAAATTTGGGACTGGAACCCCCCAAAATTCCCGATTTTTATCCAAGAAATCCCAAAATTCCCACAAAATTCCCCCCAGAAAATCCCAAAATTCCCAAATTTCCACCCCAAACCCTCCCAAAATTCCCAAAAATTCCTAAAAATTCCCAAAAATTCCCCAAAATTCCTAAAAATTCCCAAAAAATTCCCAAAAATTCCCAAAATTTGGGACTGGAACCCCCCAAAATTCCCAATTTTTATTGGAAAATCCCCAAAATTCCAATGGAAATCCCTAAAATTCCCCCCAAAAAATCCCAAAATTCCAAAATTTCCACCCCAAACCCTCCCAAAATTCCCAAAAATTCCCAAAAATTCCCAAAAATTCCCAAAAATTCCCAAAAATTCCCAAAAATTCCCAAAATTTGGGACTGGAACCCCCCAAAATTCCCGATTTTTTATCCAGGAAATCCCAAAATTCCCACAAAATTCCACCCAGAAAATCCCAAAATTCCCAAATTTCCACCCCAAACCCTCCCAAAATTCCCAAAAATTCCCAAAAATTCCCAAAAATTCCCCAAACTCTCAAAAATTCCCAAAATTCCCAAAATTTGGGACTGGAACCCCCCAAAATTCCCGATTTTTATTGGAAATTCCGAGAATTTCCCCCCAAAAAATCCCAAAATTCCCAAATTTCCACCCCAAACCCTCCCAAAATTCCCAAAAATTCCCAAAAATTCCCAAAATTTGGGACTGGAACCCCCCAAATTCCCGATTTTTATCCAAGAAATCCCAAAATTCCAATGGAAATCCCCAAAATTCCCCCCAGAAAATCCCAAAATTCCCAAATTTCCACCCCAAACCCTCCAAAAATTCCCAAAAAATTCCCAAAACTCTCAAAAATTCCCAAAAATTCCCAAAAATTCCCAAAAATTCCCAAAAATTCCCAAAATTTGGGACTGGAACCCCCCAAAATTCCCGATTTTTACCCAGGAAATCCCAAAATTCCCACAAAATTCCACCCAGAAAATCCCAAAATTCCCAAATTTCCACCCCAAACCCTCCCAAAATTCCCAGAAATTCCCAGAATTCCCAAAACTCCCGGAATTCCGGGAAAACTCACACTCTCTCCGGGGGGTCCGTGGGGGCCGTCGCTCCCGGAAATTCCCTGGAATTTTTTTTGGGAAGAAAAAAGCGGGAAAAGGAAATTTTGGGGGGATTTTGGTAAAATCCTGAAATTCCATCCCCAAAAAATTCCCAAATCCCTCGGAAATGCCAAAATTCCATCGGAAATTCCCAAAATCTCCCTGAAAATTCCTGAAATTCCCGGAATCCCCCCCAAAAATTCCAAAATCCACCCAAATTCCCCAAAATTCCCAAAATTCCCCCCAAAATTCCCCAAAATTCCCCAAAACCTCCCAAAAATTCCCAAAAAAGTCCCCAAATCCCCCCAAATCTCCAGAAATTCCCAAAATTTTCCCCAAAATTCTCAGAAATCCTCCCAAAAATCCCCAAAAATCCTCAAAAAATCCCAAAATTCCCAAAAATTTCAAAAAAATTCCCAAAATTCCCCCAAAATTCCCCAAAAATTCCCAAAAATCCCTGAAAATTCCCTGGAATCCCCAAAAATCCCCAGAATTCCCAAAAATCCCCCAAAAATTCCCCCCCAAATCCCCAAAATATCCCCCAAAAAATCCCCAAAAATTCCTGAAAATTCCAAGGAAATCCCTGGAGTTCCCAAAAATCCCCAGAATTCCCAAAAATCCCTGGAATTCCCAAAAATCCCTGGAATTCCCAAAATTCCCACCAAAAATCCTCAAAATTCCCCCCAAAACTCCCAAAAAGCCCCAAGAATTCCCAAAAATTCCCAGAAAATCCCTGGAATTCCCCAAAATCCCCAAAATATCCCCAAAAATCCCAAAAAATTCCCCAAAAATCCCAAAAAATTCCCAAAAAATTCCCAAAAAATCCCTGAAAATTAAAAAAAAAATCCCTGGAATTCCCAAAAATCCCTGGAATTCCCAAAATTTAAAAAAACCCTAAAAAATCCCCCCCAAATTCCCAAAAAATTCCCTAAAAATTCCCCCCCAAAATCCCTGAAAATTCCCAGAAAATCCCTGGAATTCCCAAAAATCCCCGGAATTCCCAAAATTCCCAAAAAAATCCCCAAAAAATCCCAAAAAATCCCAAAAAATCCCCAAAAATCCCAAAAATTCCCTAAAAATGCCAAAATATCCCAAAAAAACTCCCAAAAAATCCCCAAAAATCCCTGAAAATTCCCAGAAAATCCCTGGAATTCCCAAAAATACCCAGAATTCCCAAAATTCCCAAAAAAATCCCAAAAAAATCCCAAAAAAATCCCAAAAAAATCCCAAAAAATCCCCAAAAATTCCCCCAAAATTCCCAAAATATCCCCAAAAAACTCCCAAAAATCCCAAAAATTCCCAAAAAAATCCCAAAAATTCCCAAAAAATCCCAAAAATTTCCAAAAAATCCCAAATATTCCCAAAAATCCCTGGAATTCTCAAAATTCCCCAAAAAATCCCAAAAAATTCCAAAAAATCCAAAAAAAAATCCCTAATAATCCCAAAAAACTCCCTAAAAATCCCAAAATATCCCCAAAAATCCCCCAAAAAATCCCCAAAAATCCCTGAAAATTCCAAAAAATCCCTGGAATTCCCAAAAACCCCCGGAATTCCCAAAATTCCCAAAAAAATCCCAAAAAAATCCAAAAAAATCCCCAAAAATTCCCAAAAAATCCCCAAAAATCCCCCCAAAAATCCCCGAAAATTCAAAAAAATCCCAAAAAATCCCCCCAAAAAAATTCCCAAAAATCCCTGAAAATTCCCAGAAAATCCCTGGAATTCCCAAAAACCCCCAGAATTCCCAAAATTCCCAAAAAAATCCCAAAAAGTCCCAAAAAATCCCAAAAAAATCCCAAAAAATCCCAAAAAATCCCAAATATTCCCAAAAATCCCTGGAATTCCCAAAATTCCCAAAAAATCCCAAGAAATCCCAAAAAATCCCAAAAAATCCCAAAAAATCCCAAAAAATTCCCCAAAAATTCCCAAAAAATCCCCAAAAATTCCCAAAATATCCCCAAAAAACTCCCAAAAATCCCAAAAATTCCCAAAAAAATCCCAAAAATTCCCAAAAAATCCCAAAAATTTCCAAAAAAAATCCCAAAAATTTCCAAAAAATTCCCTAAAAATCCCAAAATATCCCCAAAAAATCCCCCCAAAATTCCCAAAAATTCCCAAAAAATCCCAAAAATTCCCAAAAAATCCCAAAAAATCCCCAAAAATCCCAAATATTCCCAAAAATCCCTGGAATACCCAAAATTCCCAAAAAATCCCAAGAAATCCCAAAAAATCCCAAAAAATCCCAAAAAAATCCCTAAAAATCCAAAAAAATTCCCTAAAAATCCCAAAAAATCGCAAAAAATCCCGGATAATTCCCAAAAATTCCCAAAAAATCCCAAATATTCCCAAAAATCCCCAGAATTCCCAGAATTCCCACCTTGGCTCCGACTTTTCCGGTGGCTCCGCGAGGTCCCCGCTGCCCCCTGGGACCCTGTGGGGAGGGAGGGGGGAGGGGCTCAGGTCGAGAATTCCCAAATTTCCCGGCGGAATTTTGGGAATTTTGGGAATTTTGGGAATTTTGGGGATTCCGGAACTCACGGAGGGGCCGCGCTCCCCCCTGGGCCCCGATTTTCCTGAAAATCCCTGGAAAAAAATGGGAAAAGTTGGGAAAATTGGGAATTTTGGGGGAATTTTGGGGATTTTTGGGGATTTTTGGGGAATTTTTGGGGAATTTTTTGGGAATTTTTTGGGAATTTTGGGGGATTTTTGGGAATTTTTGGGAATTTTTGGGGAATTTTTGGGGAATTTTTTGGGGAATTTTTGGGAATTTTTTGGAATTTTTTTGAATTTTTGGGAATTTTTGGGGAATTTTTGGAATTTTTGTGAATTTTTTGGGAATTTTGGGGGAATTTTTGGGAAATTTTTTGGGGAATTTTTTGGGAATATTTTGGGAATTTTTTGGGGAATTTTTTGGGAATTTTTTGGGAATTTTTTGGAATTTTTGTGAATTTTTGGGGAATTTTTGGGATTTTTGGGAATTTTTGGGGATTTTTGGGAATTTTGGGGGAATTTTTGGGGAATTTTTGGGGAATTTTGGGGGGAATTTTTTGGGAATTTTTGGGGATTTTTGGGAATTTTGGGGGATTTTTGGGAATTTTTGGGATTTTTGGGGAATATTTTGGGATTTTTTGGGGGAATTTTTGGTAATTTTTGGGGAATTTTTGGGATTTTTTTGGGAATATTTTGGGAATTTTTGGAATTTTGGAGGGGGAGGGGTTGGAAAATTTGGGAATTTTGGGTGAATTTTTGGGAATTTTTTGGAATTTTTGGGAATTTTGGGGGAATTTTAGGGATTTTTGGGAATTTTGGGGGATTTTTGGGAATTTTTGGGGAATTTTGGGGAATTTTTGGGGAAATTTTTGGGATTTTTTTGGGAATATTTTGGGAATTTTGGAGAGGGAGAGGATGGAAAATTTGGGAATTTTGGGGAATTTTTGGGAATTTTTTTTGATTTTTAAAATTTTTTCTTTTTAATTTTTTTGGAATTTTTTGGGAATTTTTGGGGGAATTTTGGGGGAATTTTTTGGGAATTTTGGGGGAATTTTTTGGGAATTTTTTGGGAATTTTTTGGGAATTTTTGGGGAATTTTTGGGGGAATTTTTTTGGAATTTTTTGGGAATTTTGGGGGAATTTTTTGGGAATTTTTTGGGAATTTTTTGGGAATTTTTGGGGAATTTTTGGGGGAATTTTTTTGGAATTTTTTGGGAATTTTGGGGGAATTTTTTGGGAATTTTTTGGGATTATTTTGGGAATTTTGGGGGAATTTTTGGGGGAATTTTTTTGGAATTCTTTTGGAATTTTTTGGGAATTTTGGGGGAATTTTTGGGAATTTGGGAAATTTGAGGGGGAGGGGTCGGAAAATTTGGGAATTTTGGGAATTTTGGGAATTTTGGGGGGTGGGGGAGGGGCTCACCCTCGCTCCTTTCTCGCCGCTGCTGCCGGGAAATCCCGGGAATCCCTGAGAGCCCTGCGGGAAAAACGGGAATTTGGGGAGGGAAATTCGGGAATTTTGGAGGGAAATTTGGGAATTTTGGAGGAAAATTTGGGATTTGGGAGGAATTTTGGGGATTTTGGGGGGAAATTTTGGGATTTGGGGGGAAAATTTGGGATTTTTTGGGGGAAATTTGGGGATTTGGGAGGGAAAATTTGGAATTTGGGGTGGGAAATTTGGGAATTTTTGGGGGAAATTTGGGAATTTGGGAGGGAAAATTTGGGATTTGGGGAGAAAATTTGGGATTTAGGGGGAAATTCTGGGATTTGGGAGGAATTTGGGATTTTTAGGGGGAAATTTGGGAATTTGGGGGGAAATTTTGGGATTTGGGGAGGGAAAATTTGGGATTTGGGAGGAATTTGGGGTTTTGGGGGGAAATTTGGGATTTGGGGGGAAAATTTTGGGAATTTTGGGGGAATTTTGGGGATTTGGGGGGAAATTTTGGGAATTTTTGGGGAAAATTTTGGATTTTGGGGGAAAATTCAGGAATTTAGGGGAGAAATTTGGGACATTTGGGGAAATCTGGGGGATTTGGGGGGAAAATTTGGAATTTTGGGGAGAAAATTCAGGATTTGGGGGAATTCGGGGTGAAAATTTGGGATTTTGAGGAGAAAATTTGGAATTTTGGGGTTTTTTTCTCATTTTAATGGATTTTAATGGGAATTTTTGGGGATTTTGTGGGAATTTTTTGGGAATCGGAGCCAGATTTGGGTGGAATTTTGGGAATTTTGGGAATTTTGGGAATTTTTGGGTCTCACCTTGGGGCCCTGGCGCCCGGGGTATCCCGGCAATCCCGGAACTCCCAATTTTCCCTGTGGGAAAAATCCTGATGGAATTTGGGAATCCTCCCCCCCCCCCCCCCCCCAAAAAATTGGGAATTTTTTCCCAAATTTCCCCCCCTTCCCATTATTTTCCCTTTTCCCCAAAAATCCCCTTAAATCCCAAAAAAAATCCCCAAAAATCCCCAATTTTCCCCCAAAAATCCCAATTTTTCCCCCCAAATCCCAATTTTTCCCCCAAAAATTCCCATTTTCCCCCAAAATCCCAATTTTTCCCATTTTCCCCGTCAAATTCCCATTTTTCCCCCCAAATTCCCGTTTTTTCCCGTTTTTCCCCATTTTCACCTTTTCCCCCCCAATTCCACCCAAAATTCCCGTTTTTTCCCCCAAATTCCCATTTTTTCCCCCCAAAATTCCCATTTTTTCCCCAAAATCCCCATTTTCCCCCCAAAATTCCCAATTTCCCCCCAAAATTCCCAATTTCCCCCCAAAATTCCCATTTTCCCCCCAAAATTCCCAATTTTTCCCATTTCCCCCCCAAAATTCCCATTTTCCCTCCCAAACCTCCCCCAAATTCCTAATTTTTCCCATTTTCCCCCAAAAATCCCCATTTTTCCCCCAAAATCCCCATTTTTCCCCCCAAAATTCCCAATTCCCCCCCAAATTTCCCAATTTTTCCCATTTTCCCCCCCAAAAAATCCCAATTTTCCCTCCAAAATTCCCAATTTTCCCCATTTTTTTTCCTCAAAATTCCAATTTTTCCCCCCAGAATTCCCATTTCCCCCCCAAAATCCCCAATTTTCCCCCCAAAATTCCCATTTTCCCCCCAAAAAATCTGAATTTTTCCCCCCAAAATCCCCAATTTTTCCCCCAAAATCCCCAATTTTTCCCCCAAATTCCCGTTTTTTCCCATTTTTCCCGTTTTTTCCCGTTTTTTCCCCATTTTCACCTTTTCCCCCCCAATTCCCATTTTTCCCTCCCCCAAAATTCCCATTTTCCCCCCAAAATTCCCATTTTCCCCCCAAAATTCCCAATTTCCCCCCAAAATTCCCATTTTCCCCCCAAATCCCCAAATTTTCCCCCAAAATCCCCATTTTTCCCCCAAAATTCCCAATTTCCCCCCAAAATTCCCATTTTCCCTCCCAAACCTCCCCAAAATTCCCAATTTTTCCCATTTTCCCCCCAAAAAATCCGAATTTTTCCCCCCAAAATCCCCATTTTCCCCCCAAAAAATCCCCAATTTTTCCCCCCAAAATCCCCATTTTTCCCCCCAAAATTCCCATTTTTTCCCATTTTTTCCCATTTTTCCCGTTTTTTCCCGTTTTTTTCCCCATTTTCACCTTTTCCCCCCCAATTCCGGCCTCTCCGGGGTCTCCGGGGGGTCCCGAGCGCCCCTTGGGCCCCTCGGAGCCGTCGGAGCCGCGGGAGCCGGGAGCGCCCGGATCGCCCTGGAAACAGAGAAAAAACGGGAATTTTGGGGGGAAAAATGGGGATTTTGGGAAAAAAGGGAATTTTGGGGAAAAAACCGGGAATTTTGGGGAAAAAAAATGGGAATTTTGGGGGAAAAAATGGGAATTTTGGGGGAAAAAATGGGAATTTTGGGAAAATAAATGGGAATTTTGGGAGGAAAAATGGGAATTTTGGGGGAGAAAATGGGAGAAAAATGGGAATTTTGGGAGGAAAAACGGGAATTTGGGGGAAAAATGGGAATTTGGGGAGAAAAACGGGAATTTTGGGAAAAAAGGGAGTTTTGGGGGGAAAAGGGGGAATTTTGGGAGGAAAAATGGGGAAAAAATGGGAATTTTGGGAAAATAAATGGGAATTTTGGGGGGGCAATGGGGGAAAAATGGGAATTTTGGGAGGAAAAATGGGAATTTGGGGGGAAAAAAGGGAATTTTGGGGGGAAAACGGGGGAAAAAATGGGAATTTCTGGAGGGAAATGGAAAAAATGGGAGGGAAAAATGGGAATTTTGGGGGGAAAAACGGGAATTTGGGGGGAGAAATGGTAATTTTGGGAAAAACTGGAATTTTGGGAAAAAGGGGAATTTTGGGGGAAAAACGGGAATTTTGGGAAAATAAATGGGAATTTGGGGGGAAAATGGGAATTTCGGGAAAAACAGGAATTTTTGGAAAAGGGGGAATTTCGGGAGGAAAAACGGGAGAAAAACGGGAATTTCATGAGAAAAATGGGAAAAACAGGAGAGGAAACGGGAATTTGGGGAGAGAAAAACAGGAATTTTGGGAAAATAAATGGGAATTTTGGGAAAATAAACAGGAATTTGGGGAGGGAAAACCGGGAATTTTTGGAAAAATGGGAGAGGAGAAACGGGAATTTCAGGAAAATAAATGGGAATTCCATAAAAATGGGAATTTTGGGAGGGAAACGGAGGGAAAATGGGAATTTGGGGAGAGAAAAATGGGAGAAATGAAAGATAAAATTGAAGAGAAATGGGAATTTCTGGTGAAAAAACTGGGAATTTTGGGGGAAAAATTGGGAATTTTGGGAATTGCAGGATGGGAAAATTGGGAAAATTGGGAATTTCAGGGTTGGAAAATGGGGAAAAATGGGAATAATGAGGGAAAAGTGGGAATTTGGGGTGGGAAAAGGGAAAAAAGAGGATTTTGGGGAGGGGAATTTGGGGGAAATTTGGGATTTGGGAATTCCTGAATTTCTGGGATTCCCGGAATTCCCGGAATTCCCGGAATTCCCGACTCACCCGATCGCCTTTGACTCCAACATCGCCCTTGAATCCCGGAGCTCCTTCCTCGCCCTGCTCGGGAATGTTCCGGGAATTTTTGGGAATTTTTAAGGAATTTTTTAGGGAATTTTTTGGGATTTTTTGGGAATTTTTAAGGAATTTTTTAGGGATTTTTTGGGGATTTTTTTGGGATTTTTTGGGAATTTTTAAAGGAATTTTTTAGGGAATTTTTGGGGATTTTTTTGGGATTTTTTTGGAATTTTTAAGGAATTTTTTAGGGATTTTTTGGGAATCTTTTACGGAATTTTTTGGGGGAATTTTTTGGGAATTTTTTGGGGATTTTTAAAAGATTTTTTGGGAAAATTTTTAGGGAATTTTTGAGAATTTTTAAAGGATTTTTTTAGGGATTTTTTTGGAATTTTGGGGGATTTTTGAAAGATTTTTAGGGAATTTTTTGGGAATTTTTGGGGGGATTTTAGAAAGATTTTTAAAGGAATTTTTTGGGGAATTTTGGGAATTTTTAAAGGAATTTTTTAGGGAATTTTTTTGGAATTTTTTTGGGATTTTTAGAAGATTTTTAAAGGAATTTTTTTGGGAATTTTTGGGGATTTTTAAAAGATTTAAGAAAGATTTTTAAAGGAACTTTTTTTGGCATTTTTGGGAATTTTTAAATGAATTTTTAGGGAATTTTTTGGGAATTTTTGGGGGGATTTTTAAAGGAATTTTTGGGGCATTTTTGGGAATTTTTAAGGAGTTTTTTTTTATTTTTAAAAGATTTTTAAAGGAATTTTTTAGGGAATTTTGGGGATTTTTTTGAGATTTTTTTTTTATATTTGTTAGAATTTATTTTGGAATTTTTGGGGGATTTTGGGGGTTTTTAAAGGAATTTTTTAGGGAATTTTTGGGAATCTTTTACGGAATTTTTGGGGGAATTTTTGGGGAATTTTGGGGGATTTTTTGGGATTTTTTGGGATTTTTTGGGGTTTTTTTAGGATTTTTGTGGGAGTTTTGGAGGGGATTTTAGGGATTTTTTTTGGGATTTATTTTGGGAACTTTTTGGATTTTTTTTGAAATTTTTGGGGAATTTTTTGGGATTTTTTAAGGAATTTTTTAGGGAATTTTGGGAATTTTTTTTTATTTTTTGGGGGGATTTATTTTGGAATTTTTCGGGGAGTTTTGGGAATTTTTTGGGAATTTTTAAAGGAATTTTTTGTGATTTTGGGGGGAATTTTTTTCAAATTTTTTGGGATTTATTTTGTGATTTATTTGGGAATTTTTGGGGGGAATTTTTGGGGAAATTTTTGGAATTTCTTGGAATTTTGGAGGATCTTTTTGGGATTTATTTTGGATTTTTTGGAATTTATTTGGAATTTTGGGGGGATTTTTTGGGGGAATTTTTTAGGAATTTTGGGCTGGGGGGTTTCAATTTCCTTGGGAATTTTTGGAGGAATTCCTTGGGGAATTTTTGGGATTTTTTGGGAATGTTTTCAGGATTTTTTAGGGAATTTTTGGGAATTCTGGGGGCAATTTTTGGAGGAATTTTTGGGGATTTTCTTTTAATTTCTTGGGAATTTTTTGGGAATTTTTGGGCATTTTTTGAAGAATTTCTTGGGAATTTTGTTGGGATTTTTTGGGAATTTTTGGGGGAATTTTTGGGAATTTTGGGGGGAATTTCTTGGGAATTTCTTGGGAATTTTATTTTTAATTTCTGGGGGATTTTGGGGGGGATTTTTTTGGGAATTTTGGGAATTTTTTGGGAATTTTTTGGGAATTTGGGGTGGGGGAGGGGCTCTCACCTTCTCCCCCTTGTGACCCTTCAGCCCCCGGATGCCGTCGATTCCCTGGAAAAACGGGAAAAATGGGGAAAAATTGGGAAAAAATGGGAAAAATGGGGAAAAATGGGAAAAAATGGGGAAAAATTGGGGAAAATGGGGAAAAATGGGGAAAAATGGGGAAAAATTGGGAAAAATTGGGAAAAATTGGGAAAAACGGGGAAAAATGGGGAAAAATGGGGAAAAATTTGGGAAAAATGGGGAAAAATTGGGGGAAAATGGGGTAAAAACAGGGGAAAATAGGGGGAATGGGGAAAATTGGGAAAAATCTGGGAAAATTTGAGGGGAAATCCAGGAAAAATGGGGAAAATCGGGAAAAAATCTGGGAAAAATGGGGGGAAATTGGAGGAAATTGGGGAAAAATTGGAGGAAATTTGGGAAAAACAGGAAAAATTTGGGAAAATCTGGGAAAAATCTGGAAAAATTGAGGAGAAATCTGGGAAAATTTGGGAAAATTAGGAAAAATCAGGAAAGAACCAGGAAAAAATTGAGGAAATTGGGAAAAATGGGGGAAAATTGGGAAAAATCAGGGGGAAATTGGGAAAATTTGTGGGAAAATCCAGGAAAAATGGGGAAAATCGGGAAAAAATCCGGGAAAAATTGAGGAAATTGGGGAAAATGGAGAAAATTTGGGAAAATTCTGGGGAAATTTGGGGAAATTTTGGGAAAAATTTGGGAAAATTTGGGAAAATCTGGAAAAATTTAGGAGAAATCTGGAAAAATTGAGGAGAAATCTGGGAAAAATGGGGAAAATTGGGAAAAAATCTGGGAAAAATTGAGGAAATTGGGGAAAATGAAGAAAATTTGGGAAAATTCATTGGAAATTTGGGGAAATTTTGGGAAAATTTGGGAAAAGTTTGGGAAAATCTCACCTTGAGGCCGCGGGGGCCGGGGTAGCCCTGGGGACCCTGGGGACCGGCGGGACCCTGCGGAAATTCGGGATTTAGGGATAAAATCCCAAAATTTGGGAATTTTACAGGGGTTTGGGGGGGATTTAGGGGATTTTTTGGGAATTTTTTGGGATTTGGGGATTTTTGGGATTTTCTGGGATTTTTTGGGGATTTTTGGGGGATTTTTTGGGGGGGATTTTGGGGAATTTTTGGGATTTTCTGGGAATTTTGGGGAATTTTGGGGGGAATTTTTGGGGGGATTTTTTGGGAATTTTGGGAGAATTTTTGGGGAATTTTTGGGATTTTCTGGGAATTTTGGGGGGATTTGGGGAGGGATTTGGGGAATTTTTTGGGATTTGGGGGGATTTTGGGGAATTTTTTGGGATTTGGGGTTTTTTTGAGGGGATTTAGGGAGATTTTTTGGGAATTTTGGGGGGATTTTGGGAATTTTGGGAGGATTTTGGGGAATTTTGGGAATTTTTCGGGATTTGGGGGGATTTTGGAGGAATTTTGGGGTTTTTGGGATGGAATTTTCAGGATTTGGGAGAATTTTGGGGGATTTTGGGAGGATTTTGGGGAATTTTTTTGATTTTGGGGGATTTTGGAGGAATTTGGGGGTTTTTGGGATGGGATTTTCAGGATTTTTGGAATTTGGGGAGGAATTTTTGGGGATTTTGGGGTTTTTGGGATGGAATTTTCAGGATTTGGGGTTTTTTGGGATGGGATTTTCAGGATTTGGGAGAAATTTGGGGGATTTGGGATGGAATTTTCAGGATTTGGGGAATTCTGGGATGGAATTTCTTGGATTTTCAGGATTTTGGGGTTTTTGGGGATGGAATTTTCAGGATTTGGGAGAAATTCGGGGGTTTTGGGATGGAATTTTCGGGATTTTGGGAATTTGGGGAGGGATTTTGGGGGATTTTGGGGTTTTTGGGGTGGAATTTTCAGGATTTGGGGAATTTGGGGAGGAATTTTGGGGGGATTTGGGGGAATTTTGGGGTTTTTGGGATGGAATTTTCAGGATTTTGGGATTTTAGGATGGAATTTTCTGGATTTGGGGGATTTGGGGAGGAATTTTGGGAGGATTTGGGGGAATTTGGGGGTTTTTGGGATGGAATTTTCAGGATTTGGGGAATTTTGGGATGGAATTTTTGGGATTTTCAGGATTTGGGGGATTTGGGGAGGAATTTTGGGAGGATTTGGGGGGATTTGGGATTTTTGGGATGGAATTTTCAGGATTTTGGGGTTTTTGGGGTGGAATTTTCAGGATTTGGGGAATTTTGGGATGGAATTTTTGGGATTTTCAGGGTTTGGGGAGAGATTTTGGGAGGATTTTGGGGAATTTTGGGGTTTTTGGGATGGAATTTGCAGAATTTGGGGAATTTTGGGATGGAATTTTTGGGATTTTCAGGATTTGGGGAATTTGGGGAGGAATTTTGGGAGGATTTGGGGGAATTTGGGGGTTTTTGGGATGGAATTTTCAGGATTTGGGGTTTTTGGGGTGGAATTTTCTGGATTTGGGGGATTTGGGGAGGAATTTTGGGAGGATTTGGGGGAATTTGGGGGTTTTTGGGATGGAATTTTCAGGATTTGGGGAATTTTGGGATGGAATTTTTGGGATTTTCAGGATTTGGGGGATTTGGGGAGGAATTTTGGGAGGATTTGGGGGGATTTGGGATTTTTGGGATGGAATTTTCAGGATTTTGGGGTTTTTGGGGTGGAATTTTCAGGATTTGGGGAATTTTGGGATGGAATTTTTGGGATTTTCAGGGTTTGGGGAGAGATTTTGGGAGGATTTTGGGGAATTTTGGGGTTTTTGGGATGGAATTTGCAGAATTTGGGGAATTTTGGGATGGAATTTTTGGGATTTTCAGGATTTGGGGAATTTGGGGAGGAATTTTGGGAGGATTTGGGGGGATTTTGGGATTTTTGGGATGGAATTTTCAGGATTTTGGGATTTTAGGATGGAATTTTCTGGATTTGGGGGATTTGGGGAGGAATTTTGGGAGGATTTGGGGGAATTTTGGGGTTTTTGGGATGGAATTTGCAGAATTTGGGGAATTTTGGGATGGAATTTTGGGGATTTTCAGGGTTTGGGGGATTTGGGGAGGAATTTTGGGAGGATTTGGGGGAATTTTGGGGTTTTTGGGGATGGAATTTTCTGGATTTGGGGAATTTTGGGATGGAATTTTTGGGATTTTCAGGATTTGGGGGATTTGGGGAGGAATTTTGGGAGGATTTGGGGGGATTTTGGGGTTTTTGGGATGGAATTTTCAGGATTTTGGGGTTTTTGGGGTGGAATTTTCTGGATTTGGGGGATTTGGGGAGGAATTTTGGGAGGATTTGGGGGAATTTTGGGGTTTTGGGGATGGAATTTTCAGGATTTGGGGTTTTTGGGGGTGGAATTTTCAGGATTTGGGGGATTTGGGGTGGAATTTTGGGAGGATTTGGGGGAATTTTGGGGTTTTTGGGATGGAATTTTCAGGATTTGGGGAATTTTGGGATGGAATTTTTGGAATTTTCAGGATTTGGGGGATTTGGGGAGGAATTTTGGGAGGATTTTAGAGGATTTTGGGATTTTTGGGATGGAATTTTCAGGATTTGGGGTTTTTGGGGGTGGAATTTTCAGGATTTGGGGGATTTGGGGTGGAATTTTGGGGGATTTGGGGGGAATTTTGGGGTTTTTGGGGTCACCTGTCCTCCCCTGCCGCCGGGGGGTCCCTCCTTGCCGGGGTGACCCTGGAGTGGGGGAAGGGCACCCAAAATTTGGGATGGGGAGACCCCAAAATTTGGGGTGACCCCACCCCAGAACCCAAATTTGGGGTTTTTGGGGTGGATTTTGGGGGGGAATTTTGGGAATTTTTGGGAACTCACCGGGTCTCCGTCCAATCCCGGCATTCCCGGCAGCCCCGGCTTCCCCTGGGGACCCTGAGGGGAAATTTGGGGTCACCCCCAGCCCCAAAATTACCCCAAAACCTCCCGAAATCAGCCCAAAATCACCCAAAATCAGCCCAAAATTACAGCAGGACCCCTAAAATCACCCCGGGACACCCAAAATTACCCCAAACCCACCCAAAATCACCCCAAAATATGCAGCGGGATCCCCCAAATCAGCCCAAAATTAACTCAAACCCACCCAAAATCACCCCAAAATCACCCCAGGACCACCCAAATCCACCCAAAATCACCCCAAAATTGCACCTGGATCCCCAAAATCATCCCAAAGTCACCCAAAATCACCCCAAAATTACACTGGGACCCCCAGAATCACCCCAGGACACCCCAAATCACCCCAAAATTACCTCAAACCCACCCAAAATCAGCCCAAAATTACATCAGGACCCCCAAAATCACCTCGGGACCATCAAAATCCCCCCAAAATTGCACCGGGAACCCCAAAATTGCCCCAAATCCACCCAAAATCAGCCCAAAATTACAGTGGGAACCCCAAAATCCCCCCAGGACACCCAAAATTACCCCAAAATCACCCAAAAATCACCCCAAAATCACCCCAGGACCACCCAAATCCACCCAAAATCACCCCAAAATCGCACCTGGATCCCCAAAATCACCCCAGGACACCCCAAATCACCCCAAAATTACCCCAAACCCACCCAAAATCAGCCCAAAATTACAGTGGGAACCCCAAAATCCCCCCAGGACACCCAAAATTACCCCAAAATCACCCAAAATCACCCCAAAATTGCACCTGGATCCCCAAAATCACCCAAAAGTCACCCAAAATCAGCCCAAAATTACACTGGGACCCCCAAAATCACCCCAGGACACCCCAAATCACCCCAAAATCCCCCCAAACCCACCCAAAATCAGCCCAAAATTACATCAGGACCACCAAAATCACCCCGGGACACCCAAAATTACCCCAAAATCACCCAAATCCACCCAAAATCACCCCAAAACTGCACCTGGATCCCCAAAATCACCCAAAAGTCACCCAAAATCACCCCAAAATTACACTGGGACCCCCAAAATCACCCCAGGACACCCCAAATCACCCCAAAATTACCTCAAACCCACCCAAAATCAGCCCAAAATTACATCAGGACCCCCAAAATCACCTCGGGACCATCAAAATCCCCCCAAAATTGCACCGGGAACCCCAAAATTGCCCCAAATCCACCCAAAATCAGCCCAAAATTACAGTGGGAACCCCAAAATCCCCCCAGGACACCCAAAATTACCCCAAAATCACCCAAAAATCACCCCAAAATCACCCCAGGACCACCCAAATCCACCCAAAATCACCCCAAAATCGCACCTGGATCCCCAAAATCACCCCAGGACACCCCAAATCACCCCAAAATTACCCCAAACCCACCCAAAATCAGCCCAAAATTACAGTGGGAACCCCAAAATCCCCCCAGGACACCCAAAATTACCCCAAAATCACCCAAAATCACCCCAAAATTGCACCTGGATCCCCAAAATCACCCAAAAGTCACCCAAAATCAGCCCAAAATTACACTGGGACCCCCAAAATCACCCCAGGACACCCCAAATCACCCCAAAATCCCCCCAAACCCACCCAAAATCAGCCCAAAATTACATCAGGACCACCAAAATCACCCCGGGACACCCAAAATTACCCCAAAATCACCCAAATCCACCCAAAATCACCCCAAAACTGCACCTGGATCCCCAAAATCACCCAAAAGTCACCCAAAATCACCCCAAAATTACACTGGGACCCCCAAAATCACCCCAGGACACCCCAAATCACCCCAAAATCCCCCCAAACCCACCCAAAATCCCCCCAAAAGAACATGAGAGCCCCAAAATCACCCAAAATCACCCCAAAAGTGCATCAGAAACGCCAAAATTGCCCCAAAACCACCCAAACCCACCCAAAATTACCCAAAAATTGCACCAGAACCCCCCAAATCCACACAAAATTACCCCAAAATCACCCGAAATCAGCCCAAAATTACAGCAGGACCCCCAAAATCACCCCAGGACCCCCAAACCCACCCAAAATCAGCCCAAAATCCCCTCAAATCCCCCTAAAATTCCCATTTTCCTCCCCAAAATCCCCTCAAATCCCCCCAAAATCCCAATTTTCCCCCCCAAAATCCCCTAAAAATCCCCCAAATTTCCCATTTTTCCCCCCAATCCCCCCAAAATTCCAATTTTTTTCCCAAAATTCCCATTTTTTCCGCAAAATTCCCCCAAATTCCCAATTTTTTCCCCAAAATCCCCCCAAAATCCCATTTTTTCCCCCAAACCCCCCCAAAATCTCCATTTTTTCCTGAAATTCCATTTTTTTCCTGAAATTCCATTTTTTTCCCCCCAAATCCCCCCCAAATTCCCATTTTTTCCCCAAAATCCCCCTAAAATCCCAGTTTTCCCCCCAAATCCCCCCAAATTCCATTTTTTCCCCAAAATTCCCCTAAATTCCCAATTTTTCCCCCAAAATCCCCCAAAAATCCCCCCAAAATCCCAATCTTTCCCAAAAACTCCCCCAAATTCCCAATTTTTTCCCAAAACTCCCATTTTTTCCCCCAAATCCCCCCCAATTTCCCATTTTTCCCCCCAAATCCCATTTTTTTCCCAAAATTCCCAATTTTTTTTCCAAAATTCACATTTTTTTCCCCCCAAATTCCCCCCAAATTCCCACTTTTTCCCAAAATTCCCATTATTTTTCCCAAAATTCCCCCGAATTCCCAATTTTTCCCCCAAAATTCCCATTTTTTTCCCAAAATTCCCAATTTTCCCCCCAAAATTCCCATTTTTTCCCCCAAATTCCTGTTGTTTCCCCAAATTCCCGTTTTTTCCCAAAATTCCCATTTTTTTTCCCAAAATTCCCATTTTTTCCCAAAATTCCCATTTTTTTCCCAAAATTCCCATTTTTTCCCCAAAATTCCCATTTTTTTCCCAAAATTCCCATTTTTTCCCCCAAACCTTCTCTCCGCGGGGTCCGGCGGCTCCTTGGGGTCCGGGGAGTCCCTGGAAACCCAAAATCCCCCCAAAAATGGGGAAAAACGGGAAAAATGGGAATTTTGGGGGGAAAAACGGGAATTTTTGGGAAAAAGGGAATTTTGGGGTGAAAAAAGGAAATTTTTCGGGTGAAAAATGGGAATTTTGGGGGGAAAAATGGGAATTTTGGGGGGAAAAATGGGAATTTTTTTGTGAAAAATGGGAATTTTTGGAGGAGAAAAGGTGAAATTTTGGATAAAAATGGGAATTTTGGGGCAGAAAAATGGGAATTTTGGGGGAAAAATGGGAATTTGGGGCAGAAAAATGGGAATTTTGGGAGGGAAAAATGGGAATTTTTGAGGGGAAAAGGGGGAATTTTGGGGGAAAAATGGGAATTTGGGGTGGAAAAATGGGAATTTGGGGTGGAAAAATGGGAATTTTGGGGTGAAAAACGGGAATTTTAGGTGGAAAATGGGAATTTTTGGGAAGAAAAAGGGGAATTTTGGGGGAAAAATGGGAATTTTGGGGCAGAAAAGGGATTTTTGTGGGAGAAAAGGGGAAATTTTGGGTAAAAATGGGAATTTTTGGGGGAAAATTGGGAATTTTGGGGGGAAAGGGGGAATTTTGGGTGGGAAAAAGGGAATTTTTTGGCAAAATGGGAATTTTGGCGGGAAAAATGGGAATTTTGGGGTGGAAAAAGGGGAATTTTGGGTGAAAAAAAGGGAATTTTATGGGAAAAGAAGGAATTTTGGGAAGAAAAAAAGAAATTTTGGGGGAAAAATGGGAATTTTGGAAGAAAAAAGGATTTTTTGGGGTGAAAAAAGCGAATTTTGGGGTGGAAAAAAAGGGAATTTTTTGGGAAAAAGGGAATTTTGGGGTGAAAAATGGGAATTTTGGGGGAAAAAGGGAATTTTGGGGTGAAAAAATGGGAATTTTGGGGTGGAAAATGGGAATTTTGGGGGGGTCTCACCTGAGTCCCGGGGGTCCCCTGGTGCCCGGGGGGTCCCGGCTCTCCTTGGGGACCCTGGAATGTTCAAATCCCAAATTTTTCTCAGGAATTCCCAAATTTTGGGAGCGAAATTTGAGGAAAATCCCCCCAAAACCTCCCCAAACTCAACCAGGACCCCCCAAATCCACAAAAACTCCAAAAACTTCCCCAAAATTCCCATTTTTCCCCCCAAAATTCCCAAATTTTCCCCCAAAATCCCCAATTTTCTCCCCAAAATTCCCATTTTTCCACCCAAAATTCCCATTTTCCCCTCAAAATTCATATTTTCCTCCCAAAATTCCCATTTTTCCCCCCAAATTCCCAATTTTTCCCCCCAAATTCCCATTTTCCCCAAAAATTCCCATTTTCTTCCCATTTTTATTCCCATTTTTCCCTCAAAATTCCCATTTTCCCCCAAAAATTCCCATTTTTCCCCCCAAAATTCCCAATTTTCCCCCAAAATTCCCAATTTTTCCCCCCAAATTCCCATTTTCCCCAAAAGTTCCCATTTTTCCTCCCAAAATTCCCAATTTTCCCCCAAAATTCCCAATTTCCCCCCAAAATTCCCATTTTCAACCCAAAATTCCCATTTTTCCACCCAAAATTCCCAATTTCCCCAAAAAATTCCCATTTTCCCCATAAAAATTTCCATTTTCCTCCCAAAATTCCCATTTTTCCTCCCAAAATTCCCATTTTTCCCCCAAAAAATCCCAAATATTTCCCCCAAAATTCCCATTTTCCCCCAAAATTCCCATTTTTCCCCCAAAATTCCAATTTTCCCTCCCAAAAATTCCCATTTTCCCTCCCAAAATTCCCATTTCCCCCCAAAATTTCCATTTTCAACCCAAAATTCCCATTTTCCACCCAAAATTCCCAAATATTTCCCCCAAAATTCCCATTTTCCCCCAAAATTCCCAATTTTCCCCCAAAAATTCCCATTTTCCTCCCAAAATTCCCATTTTCCCCCCAAAATTCCCATTTTCCCCCCAAAATTCCCATTTTCTTCCCATTTTTATTCCCATTTTTCCCTCAAAATTCCCATTTTCAACCCAAAATTCCCATTTTTCCCCCAAAATTCCCATTTTTCCTCCCAAAATTCCCATTTTTCCCCCAAAAAATCCCAAATATTTCCCCCAAAATTCCCATTTTCCCCCAAAATTCCCATTTTTTCTCCAAAATTCCCATTTTTCCCCTCAAAATTCCCATTTTCCCCTCAAAATTCCCATTTTCCCCAAAAAATTCCCATTTTTCTCCCCAAAATTCCCATTTTCCCCAAAATTCCCATTTTTCCCCCAAAATTCCCAAATTTTCCCTTTTCCAGCCCAATCCTCACCAGGTTCCCTTTGGGCCCCACGGCCCCGTCCGGACCTCGAACGCCCTGGGGGGAAAAAATGGGAAAATTTGGGAAAATTTGGGAAAATTTAGGAATTTTGGGTGGAAAAAATGGGAATTTGGGGAATTTTGGGTGGAATTGGGGGAATTTTGGGAAATTCTGGGGAAAATTGGGGAAAATTTGGGGAAAATTGGGGAAAAATTGGGAAAAAATGGGGAAAGTTTTGGGAAAATTTGGGGGAATTTGGGAATTTTGGGAAATTTTGGGGAAAATTGGGGGAAAATTGGGAAAAAATGGGGGAAATTTGAGGAAAATTTGGGGAATTTGGGGAAAATTTTGGGAAAATTTGGGTGGAATTTCAGGGGAATTTTGTGAAAATTTGGGGAAATTTGGGGAGATTTGGGGAAATTTGGAAAAATTTTGGGAAATTTTGGGGAAAATTGGGGGAAAATTGGGAAAATTTTGGGAAAATTGGGGGAATTGGGGCTGAAGTTCAGGGGAATTTGGGGAAAATTTGGGAAAATTTGGGGGAATTTTGGGAAATTTTGGGGAAAAGCTGAGGAAAAAGTTGGGAAATTTGGGAAAGTTGGGAAAATTTGGGGGAATTTGGGGAATTTGGGGAAAATTTTGGGGAAATTTGGGGAAAATTGGGGGAAATTTGGGGGAAATTTGGGAAATATTTGGTAAAATTGGGGAATTTTGGGTGGAAAAATGGGAGTTTTGGGAAAATTTTGGGAAAAATTGGGAAAATTGGGGGAAATTTTTGGGAATTTGAGAAAATTGGGAGGGATTTGGGTGGAATTTCAGGGGAATTTTTGGAAAATTTGGGAAAAACTGGGAAAAATTGGGAAAATTTGGGGGAATTTGGGGAAAAACTTGGGAATATTTGGGGAATTTGGGAAAATTTTGGGAAAATTTTAAGAATTTGTGAGAATTTGAGGGAATTTGGGGGGAATTCGGGGACTTTTGGGAAATTTTGGGGAAAATTGGGGAGAAATGGGGAAAAATTGGGGAAAATTTGGGGAATTTGGGGGGAAAGTTGGGGAAATTTGGGAAAATTGGGAAAATTTGGGTGGAATTTCAGGGGAATTTGGGGAAAATTTGGGGGAATTTGGGGAGATTTGGGGAAATTTGGGAAAATTTTGGGAAATTTGGGGAAATTTTGGGGAAAATTGGGGGAAAATTGGGAAAATTTTGGGAAAATTGGGGGAATTGGGGTTGAAGTTCAGGGGAATTTGGGGAAAATTTGGGGGAATTTTGGGGGTTTTGGGGTGGGAGTTTTGGGATTTGAATTTTTTGGGTCAATTTGGGGGGATTTGGGGGAATTTTGGGTGGATTTTGGGGGATTTTGGTGAATTTGGGGGGATTTGGGGTGGATTTTAGGGGGATTTTGGGGGATTTTGGGAGGATTTTGGGTGAAATTTGGGAGGATTTTGGGGGAATTTTGGGAGGATTTGGGGGGAATTTTTTGGGAATTTTTTGGGAATTTTTTGGGAATTTTGGGTTTTTTGGGGTGGGATTTTCGGGATTTTTGGGATTTTGAGGTTTTTGGGTGGATTTTGGGGGATTTTGGGTGGATTTTGGGGTGAATTTGGGGGGATTTTGGGTGGATTTTGGGGGATTTTTGGGGTGGATTTTGGGAGGATTTTGGGAGGATTTTTTGGGAATTTTTGGGGAATTTTTGGGGAATTTTTTGACAATTTTGGGTTTTTTGGGGAGGGATTTTATGGATTTTGAGGGTTTTGGGTGGATTTTGGGTGAATTTTGTGGAATTTTGGGTTTTTTGGGGTGGGATTTTCAGGATTTGGAGGTTTTGGGGTGGATTTTGGGTGGATTTTGGTGAATTTTTGGGGATTTTGGGGGATTTTGGGTGGATTTTGGGGTGAATTTTAGGTGGATTTTGGGTGAATTTTGTGGAATTTTGGGTTTTTTGGGTCGGGATTTGGAGGTTTTGGGGTGGATTTTAAGTGGATTTTGTGTGAATTTTGGGTGAATTTTGGAGGATTTTGGGTGAATTTTGGGTGAATTTTGGGGGGATTTTGGGTGAATTTTGGGGGATTTTGGAGGATTTTTGGTGAATTTTGGGATGAATTTTTGGTGAATTTTGGGTGAATTTTGGGTGAATTTTGGGTGAAATTTGGGTGAATTTTGGGTGAATTTTGGGTGAATTTTGGGTGAATTTTGGGGGATTTTGGGGTGAATTTTGGGTGGATTTTGGGGGATTTTGGGGTGGAATTTTCGGGATTTTGAGGTTTTAGGGTGGATTTTGGGGGATTTTGGGTGAAATTTGGGTGAAATTTGGTGAATTTGGGTGAATTTTGGGGGATTTTGGGTGGATTTTGGGTGGATTTTGATGGATTTTGGGTGGATTTTGGGGGATTTTGGGTGAATTTTGGGTGGATTTTGGGGGATTTTGGGGTGGAATTTTTTGGATTTTGAGGTTTTAGGGTGGATTTCGGGGGATTTTGGGTGAAATTTGGGGAATTTTGGGGGATTTTGGGGGGACTCACCGGGGGTCCCGGGATTCCGGGGGGGCCTTTGGGGCCCAGGAGACCTCGGGGACCCTGAGGGGGGGGAGGGGAAAATTGGGGGGGGTCAGACCCCAAAATTTGGGGTGAGACCCCCCAAAAAAGGGTCCAAAACATCCCAAAAATCGATTGGAAACCCCAAAAATGGGGAAAAGATCCCAAAAATTGGGAAAAGACCCAAAAATGGGGGAAAAGACCCCAAAAAATGGGGAAAAAACCCAAAAATGGGGAAAAAACCCCAAAATTGGGGAAAAGTCCCCAAAAAATTAATCAAGGACCCCAAAAATGGGGGAAAAGACCCCAAAAAATGGGACAAGACCCCAAAATTGGTCCCAAAGTCCCCCAAAATTGGGAAAATACCCCAAAAAATGAGGAAAAGACCCCAAAAATGGGAAAAGACCCCAAAAATTGGAAAAGATCCCAAAATTGGTCCCAAATCCCCCCAAAAATTGGGAAAAGATCCCAAAAAATGAGGAAAAGACCCCAAAAATGAGGAAAAAAACCCAAAAAATGGGACAAGATCCCCAAATTGGTCCCAAAGTCCCCCAAAAATTGGGAAAAGACCCCAAAAATGGAGGAAAAGACCCCAAAAATTGGGGAATTGACCCCAAAATTGGTCCTGAATCCCCCAAAAAGTTGGGAAAAGACCCCAAAAATGGGGGAAAAGATCCCAAAAATGGGGAAAAAACCCAAGAATGGGGAAAAAACAAAAAATGGGGGAAAAGACCCCAAAAATTGAGAGAAAAACCCAAAAATGGGGAAAAGACCCCAAAAATGGAGACAAGATCCCCAAAATTGGGAAAAAGTCCCCAAAAAATTACTCAGGGACCCCAAAAATGGGTGAAAAGACCCCAAAAATGGGTAAAAGACCCAAAAAATGGGGAAAAAACCCAAAAATGAGGGAAAAGACCCCAAAAATTGAGGAAAAGACCCCAAAAATGGGGCCAGGATCCCCAAATTTGGTCTAAAATCCCGCCCAAAATTGAGGAAAAGACCCCCAAAATTGGGAAAAGATCCCAAAAATGGGAAAAGACCCCAAAAAAGGGTCCAAAAAATCCCAAAAATTACTCAGAGACCCCAAAAATGGGGGGAAAAGACCCCAAAAATGGGGAAAAGACCCAAAAATGGGAAAAGATCCCAAAAAAGAGGAAAGACCCCAAAAAAGGGTCCGAAAATCCCCAAAATTACTCTGGAACCACAAAAATGGGGGGAAAAACCTCAAAAATGGGGAAAAGACCCCAAGAATGGAGGAAAAGACCCCAAAAATGGGGAAAAAACCCCAAAATTGAGAAAAAAACCCCAAAAATGGGGGAAAAGATCCCAAAAATGGGGAAAAGACCCAAAAAATGGGGAAAAAACCCAAAAATGAGGGAAAAGACCCCAAAAATGGAGGAATTTACCCCAAAATTGATCCCAAATCCCCCCAAAAATGGGGAAAAGACCCCCAAAATTGGACCTGAATCCCCAAAAATTGGGAAAAAAACCCAAAAATGGGGGAAAAGATCCCAAAAATGGGGAAAAAAAACCCAAAAATTGGGAAAAAAACCAAAAATGGGGGAAAAGATCCTAAAAATGGTGAAAAGACCCAAAAAATGGGGAAAAAACCCAAAAATGAGGGAAAAGACCCCCAAAAATGGAGGAATTTACCCCAAAATTGATCCCAAATCCCCCCAAAAATGGGGGAAAAGACCCCAAAATTGGACCTGAATCCCCCAAAAATTGGGAAAAAAACCCAAAAATGGGGGGAAAAGATCCCAAAAATGGGGAAAAAACCCAAAAATGGGAAAAAAAACCCAAAAATGGAGGAATTGACCCCAAATTTGGTCCCAAATCCCCCCCAAAAAAGGTCCCAGAGCCTCAAAATTTTGGGATTCCCCCCAAATTTTGGGATTCCCCCCAAATTTTGGGATCTCCCCCAAATTTTGGGAATCTCCCCCAAATTACCGCCTCCCCCGGCAGCCCCCGGGGTCCAACGTCGCCATCGTCGCCCTGGGAGGGAAATTTTGGGAATTTTGGGGATTTTTGGGAATTTTTGGGATTTTTGGGAATTTTTGGGGATTTTTGGGAATTTTTTTTTTAATTTTTTGGGGAATTTTTTGGGATTTTTTTGGGATTTTTGGGGATTTTTGGGGGGTTTTGGGTGTGAAATCCCCCCCAAGAACCCCCAAAATTCCCCAAAATTCCCCAAAATTCCCCAAAATTCCCCAAAATTCACCCAGGATTCCCAAAATCGACCCAGAAAACCCCAAAATCTCCCAAATTTCCCCCCAAATCCCCACCAAGACCCCCAAAATTCCCCAAATTTTCCACAGGATCCCCCAAAATCCCCCCAAAATTCCTCAAATTCCCCCTAAATCCCTCCCAGGACCCCCCAAATTTCCCCCAAATTCCCAAATTTTCCCCCAAATCCCCCCAGGACGCCCCAAAATCCCAATTTTTTTCCCCAAATTCCCCCCAAAATCCTCCCAGGACCCCCCAAAATCCCAAATTTTCCTCCAAAATCTCAAATTTTTCCCCAAATTCCCCCCAAAACCCCCCAAATTCCCCCCAAAATCCCAAATTTTCCCCCAAATTCCCCCCAGGACCCCCCAAAATCCCAATTTTTTCCCCCAATCCCAAATTTTCCCCCAAATTCCCCCCAGGACCCCCCAAATTCCCAAATTTTCCCAAAATTCCAAATTTTCCCCCAAATTCCCCCCAAATCCCTCCCAGGACCCCCCAAATTCCCAAATTTTCCCCAAAATCCCAATTTTTTCCCCCCAAAATCCCAAATTTTCCCCCAAAATCCCCCCAGGACCCCCCCAAAATCCCAATTTTTTGCCCCAAAATTCCCAAATTTTCCCCAAAATTCCCCCAAATTCCCCCCAGGACCCCCCAAATTCCCACATTTTCCCCCCAAAATCCCAATTTTTTCCCCAAATTCCCCCAAATTCCCCCCAAATTCCCCCCAAATTCCTCCCAGGACCCCCCAAAATCCCAATTTTTCCCCCAAATTCCCAAATTTTCCCAAAATTCCCAAATTTTCCCCCAATTCCCTCCAGGACCCCCCAAAATCCCAAATTTTCCCCCAAATTCCCCCAAAAATCCCCCCCAGAACCCCCCAAAATCCCAATTTTTCCCCCAAATTTCCAAATTTTCCCTAAAATCCCAAATTTTCCCCCAAATTCCCCCAAAAATCCCCCCAGGACCCCCCAAATTCCCAAATTTTCTTCCAAATCCCTCCCAGGACCCCCCAAAATCCCAATTTTTTCCCCCCAAATCCCAAATTTTCCCCAAAAATCCCCCCAGGACCCCCCAAAATCCCAATTTTTCCCCCAAATTCCCAAATTTTCCCAAAATCCCCAAATTTTCCCCCAAATTCCCCCTGAAATCCCCCCAAAATTCCTCCCAGGACCCCCCAAAATCCCAATTTTTCCCCCAAATTCCCAAATTTTCCCAAAATTCCCAAATTTTCCCCCAATTCCCTCCAGGACCCCCCAAATTCCCCCAAAATCCCAAATTTTCCCCCAAATTCCCCCCAATTCCCCCCAAATTCCCCCCAAAATCCCAAATTTTCCCCCAAATTCCCCCCAGGACCCCCCAAAATCCCAAATTTTCCCCCCAAATTCCCAAATTTCCCCCAAATTCCCAAATTCCCCCCAAAATCTCCCCCAGGACCCCCCAAATTCCCAATTTTTCCCCCCCAAAATTCCCCAAATTCCACCCAGGACCCCCCAAATTCCCAAATTTCCCCCAAATTCCCAAATTTTCTTCCAAATCCCTCCCAGGACCCCCCAAAATCCCAATTTTTTCCCCCCAAATCCCAAATTGTCCCCAAAAATTCCCCCCAGGACCCCCCAAATTCCCAAATTTTCCCCAAAAATCCCAATTTTTCCCCCAAATTCCCAAATTTTCCCCAAAAATTCCCCCAGGACCCCCCAAAATCCCAATTTTTCCCCCAAATTCCCAAATTTTCCCAAAATCCCCAAATTTTCCCCCAAATTCCCCCTGAAATCCCCCCAAAATTCCTCCCAGGACCCCCCAAAATCCCAATTTTTCCCCCAAATTCCCAAATTTTCCCCAAAATTCCCAAATTTTCCCCAAAATTCCCAAATTTCCCCCCCAATTCCTTCCTCACCCTCGCTCCGTCCTCGCCGGGGGGTCCGGGGGTCCCCTGGGAGCCGGGGTCACCCTGGGGGGGAAATTTGGGGAAAATTTGGGGGAATTTGGGAAAATTTGGGAAAATTTGGGAATTTTGGGGGAATTTTGGGGGGATTTGGGAAAAATTTGGGGGAATTTGAGGGAATTTTGGGGAAAATTTGGGGAAAATTTGGGGAGATTTGGGGGAAAATTGGGATTTTGGGGGAATTTGGGGAAATTTTGGGGAAATTTGGGGAATTTGGGGGAATTTGGGAAAAATTTTGGGAAAATTTTGGGAAAATTTTGGGATTTTGGGAGGATTTGGGGGAATTTTGTGGAAATTTTGTGGAAATTTGGGGGAATTTTGGGAAATTTGGGGAAAATTTTGGGATTTTAGGAGGATTTGGGGGAATTTTGTGGAAATTTGGGGGAATTTGGGGGAATTTGGGGAAAATGTTGGGATTTTGGGAGGATTTGGGGGAATTTTGGGGAAATTTGGGGAAAATTTGAGGGAATTTGGGGAAAATTTGGGGAGATTTGGGGGATTTGGGGGAGTTTTTGGGGAGAATTTGGGGATTTTTGGGGTGAATTTGGGGGATTTTTGGGGTGAATTTGGGGGATTTTGGGATGGATTTTTTGGGGAGAATTTGGGGATTTTTGGGGTGAATTTGGGGGATTTTTGGGGAGAATTTTGGGGATTTTTGGGGAGAATTTGGGGATTTTTGGGGAGAATTTGGGGATTTTTGGGGTGAATTTGGGGGATTTTTGGGGAGAATTTTGGGGATTTTTGGGGAGAATTTGGGGATTTTTGGGGAGAATTTGGGGATTTTTAGGACGGATTTGGGGGGATTTTTGGGGTGAATTTGGTGG